>CM076607.1:5629112-5948931 GCA_038502775.1 Hippodamia convergens
AAATATCTGAAAAAGATAAAAGCTTTCAACAAGCACACTACAACTGGAATTAGGACATATTTTCAAAGTTTTTTATCTTCAATTTTTTTATGATATACGATGAAAAGATTGCGTTCGTATGCAGAACAGAAAAAAATTGTTTTTTTCACGAGAAAAAAAAAATTGATTATAGTTTTTTTTTTCCGGTAAAAAAGCGCTTCTCCAAAGTTTAAATCGATGCCAGATATTTTCGTTGAAAAAAAGTTATGACACATTTTCGAAATCGGTAACTTTTGAAAATAAAAAAAATGGAGATATCGTGAAACGGTTTTCACTGAGGGTGTTTTCACGAAAATCGAGCAAAGGACACCTTTCTGGTCCAGAATTAGGTACCTGAATTAAAATCGAGCAATTTGGCATACCCTGTACTGAGAATGCTACACATATATCTATTGTTATCACTTCTGTTTGGTGTGTTTCAGCTTTTTGTCTTTTTGACCGATCTAAGTTACTCTATTTCACAATGATTTCTGTTTTCAATTTCTGCTCTGTGTCTTTCACGGGTGAATATTTTGGTTATATTGTTCATAACAAAATCTGTTAATTCTTGAACAAGTCTAGGTAGACGAGACTATTCGTTTGATTTAAGCGTTTCGATTTATAGGTACTTTTATACATTAGCTTGAGTTTTCAGGAATGAACACTCATCACTTCAACAACAAAACCTTTATCGAATTTCGTTTTGTGAATCTATACCTACTTTTTTTCTTTCAGCAAAGGTATACCTGTCACGTAAAAATCATCCATGGGTTTTTCGAGATAAATACAGGTTCTTTCATATCCAGGGGACCGTCTGAATTCTCTTCATATGTTGGGACGATAACAAATGTTCCTTAATCTCTTATAACAGGTATAAATAGTTGCTTGAAAGCATTCTCCTAGTCTTTCGAATAGATAAACTCGCACGAACACCTGATATCATTTGAATTCTCTTGGAATATGTTGTAGAAGGGATCACAATGAATTTTTTGTATAAATTTAACGCTCTGAAAATCTGGCCTTGCGATGGCAACAAACTATTCGATTCTCCAATTGATAACATTCAAATCCCAATGTTTTCGGTGCAGTGACATCGATTTGATTTTGCGCAACTGAGGTCAACTTTTGACCTCAACCCTACCTAGTTTAATGAAAAGTTTTGGAAAGAGCTAGACCGTGCAAATTGCTTCCAATTCCTGGAAGATGCTTCTATTCGATATTCAAGGACAGGAATTGCACAGAAGTGAGACACTTCAGTCTGAATGATGCAAAATTTATCGAATTTGATCGATTAATTTAATGATACTCAATAAATCTATCATCATATTTTCAATAATACGATTTTTATGTAGGGACTTGAGTGAAAATCGGCTAAATCAACATATGAAAATATCAGTGAAGAAACAACAATTTGATAAATTATGATTTGATTAAATAACAAAAGTACTCATTGGACATCACATCTAAATGTAGGTAAATTATTAAATTCCAAAGAGAAGATGTTGTGCCCAATACCTTATCCTTACGAGGACAAACAAATTGTTTGATTTGAAGAGGAAATATCTGTTCCGATCAGAAAACAATTTATAAGGATTATTACATGTTTGTTTATAAACGCCGATAAGATTATTTTCATTTCTTTGTTGTTAAATCTTTACTGATCGTTAAATCTATGAGCAAACGACAATTTTCGATAAAAGGTGAATAATTTCATGTTATTGCAGTTTAACTTCTGGATAGAATTGAATTGATATGATATGAATTATTTATAGCTTTTTCTTGTTTACTGCTTGTATCGCATGATTTTTCGAGGCTATGTTTTCCATTTACGCATCAAAACAATATATATTAGGTTGTATAAGATTAATTCATTTTACCCAGAGCAATATTACAAACAAGGTTAAGGTGGAAGAGGATGAAACAATCGAAAGCTCCTAATTATAAACTGATTGATAATTCAAAATGTCACCAGCACTTGAGTTCTCAATCTCAACATTTCTTGATTCGACAACTAATGTGATAAAGTTTATACGCTGTCAGAGCATATCAAAAGATTTGGAAGACAGTATACTTGAGACGGAAGCTTTTTCGAATTGAATCCTAATGCGCTAGTCATTTCGGCATGACAATCAAAAAATATTATATTTTAAAGAATTTCCTTTTATTTATGTGATTAATTTGTCAACAGCAATCAAGGGATCTTAACTGAATTAATAGTTCAGGAGAAGCTAGGCTAGGTGAGAAAAAAAATTTGATAATCTAACCGACATTTCAGCACTCATCGAGAAATTATTCAGTTCAATCACCTAATGAAGTGTCAATATATTGAAAGAGAAAATTCAGGATGAAGATTATCCTCAGAAATTTAATTTTCGAGGAAACAAACGAATTACAAAGAATATAATTTTTGTAAGAGAAAGATGATCCTCCAGAAAAGAGATTTTTCTAATATAGGTATCCCTGTCTCTGGTTACCTTCCAGAACTAAGGAGAAAAAATGAAGTGCTCGTTGAACGCCTCATTTGTATAAACACCAAATACCATTTCCCTTTTACATCCTCATCCACCATTGTTATTCAAAAAATTGTGGATTTTGTCCTACGAAAAGAATTGGAATCCATTTTCATATAAAATATTGCCAAAGACGAGGCCTTATTTCTAACATTGTCAAAAAGTTAGCAGATGAAGAGTGTAGAGTTCTTTTAGCAGCTTGGCTCTGCAAGAGACCTGATGGTAACTTCATGACAATACAAGAAATACGGCCCCGTCTTGGCAATATTTCACATGAAACTGTTTTTGGTTGGACAATTTTTTGGTAAAAATATTTGGAGTCTTCATCAAAATAATTCAATGAAATTCAAATGGGATACTCATTTGCAAGTGTGTATAAATAGAAGAGTTTCATTATTTTGTTATGTTAAATTCTAAATTAATTCAAAGATATTATTCATCGAATAGATGAATGGAAACTGGGTATCGGAAGACGTCGGAGAACGTTTTAAACCGATGGATATATATATATATATATATATATATATATATATATATATAGATGAATATGTATTAGGCGGTAACCAAGAAAAAATTCAGGGGATATAGCAACATCCTCTTCAATAGTCCAATACAGAGAACACCGTGTTTGACTATATATTAGGAAAATTAAGGGGGGGTAAACCCTTCCTTTCAAAGATAAATCACAGAATTAAATAACTTTCATCAAACCTTCCCAACAAGAGATATTTTTCTGCTGGAGCCTATTAACATGTGAATAAAACTTTTGTACATTATAAAAGTTATCAGGCTCATATAGGGTTCTTTTTTCGAGTTGTATTTGTTGTTTGTTTGGTTAGATCGGTGGAACTTTTTCATTTTTGAATGAACTCAACAGTGAACAAACATTAAATTATTCCTCTAGCAAAAATTCTGCTTCAGCTTTTGTATTCGATTAAATTTCAAAATTCTGGACAATTGATTTTGAGATCAAAGTATCATTTTGATTGATGTTTAATACTTAATACTTGATCTGCAAGTATATTTTCTACTCGAAATTGGGACATTACATGCATATTGGATGCATTTTAAGTGCTCGTTGATATATCATCAACACGATAATCACAATTTTTATCGCCCTTCCTATATAATGTTCTCGATAAATAACGACATTCGAAAATATACGACATATGATTGATGAACAAGAGAAAGAGTAGTTCAGATTCTGAGCGGACAACCATATTGAATTCGTTCGGATCGTACATTCAGTTGAATGAATTTTCTGAATGATATGTTCTAAACACGATTCTTGTGCCTCCCTCAATAGGTTGAGAAACGCTGCCCTACTTGATTTTCTGAAAATATTATGTTTCCTACTAGAATAAGATAGATAGGTCAAGTAAAAAGTCTTTGACATGGCAAATGGAGTCTGATTAGACCTATTTATTGACGTCATTCATTATCACTCGACTATCTCAATTTAGGACAACACCAACAGATTCTATATTGGTTCTGTAATAATGGGAAGTAATCTCATAATTTAGGGCATTCTAACAATGTTTCATAATATTCTGAGGATGATTCTGAATGATAATAAATTATATATTGATATAATAAATATATTTCACTGGAGAAAGGTAAACAGCACACAGCTGACATTGCTCACGTAGTAACACTTCAATACAATGTTTAACGATTTGTGTAGGATTGGACGTTGTCATATCTCTCAGAAATTCCTTGAAAAACTGAAACGCCACATCTGGAGTAAAAATTATTCTTCACTTATTACATTAAAACATAGGAGAGGTCAATTTTTGAAGAACAGCCTCATGTTGTGAAAAAGTTCTCACATTCAGTATTTCAAAAAGAGGGAAGAAATCAAAACAATGAATTATAAAGTATTGTGTAACTGGGAAGACGAATAATAATGATAAACTGAAAGATTTCTCACATATCTCAGATTGGTTCATATTCAGATATAAAATATTTGTTTCTTTCAATTTGGCCTAAGTAGGCAGGATGATATCGCTCAGTGATATGCTCACCTTTTTTACCGTGGTTTATTAATTTTTGTAGTACATATGTCTGACAATAAAGTGTTGGTATTATAATTTGTAGAGAACATGAAATCGTGAGGATTTCACTATAATTAGGAACCCTCAATATTTATATTGAAATTCGAATAATTAGAAATGAAATACCCTGCAAATGTTGTGACAATATTAAACTTTTCCTAAACCTACTTAATTCAAAGTGTCACCGATATCTAGGTATCCTATATCTTACAACGTCCTTAAAAATTGAAGAACTTGTTGAACTGGGTGCAGAATACTACAATTTACTATGATTATAAACAATGATCCTACTGGATATTGGGTGATATCATATTTATTTTATTTATTTCAGTATCGTAATGAGTTCATTACAGTACTAAAAGTAGTGCTGTAATGAAAATCGTTACAGCATTGTTTTCAGTTATATTTTTCGTTTTGTGGTTGTCAGTACTGACCTCCGATCCTCTCAATTTTCAAATCAAATTAATTCAAATTCCATGATCTGTCAAATTTCATAAGTCACACCAACTTCCAAGATATAATACGAAAGTCACTGATCTGAATTGTTCTTTGAATTTCGAGAGTATTTCACACAACTTAACTGCAATAGAGAAAATATCGTCTAATACTCGTTGCAGAAGGCAATTCCAACACTTGAACTTCGTGTTGGAATAGAAGCTCATTCTGCAACATGTTTCAGGATATACTACTATCATTCATAAAAAATGAATGATTTACATTACAATACAATCAGAACGAAGGTTTTTACTTTCTCTTGAAATATTTTTGATTTAGCAAATTCATTTTCGTAAAATCTAATCGAACAAGATTGGTTATTTGAAGTAGTTATAGATAGAACATTGAGATAACTCGAGATAAATCCTTGGACTCAAGAAATCTACACCTTATACAATATTGAGTTGAAAAATTCATCAGTAAATTCGCCAAGATTTTTCAACAATCATAATAAATAATTATGTAGTTGGTGATTAACATGAAATATCCTGAATATTCACAAACTAGGAAGAAAGAAATCTTTCAGCACAATATGGCACCACTGTCCTCCATCGGATACCCAACCATTCCGGCACCACGTGTATCCAGAACCGGCTGATAAGAATCCATAATAAGAAAAGAGACAGCTTCACCTTGTTTTCTTTCCCTCTTTCTCTCCAGCAAAATGTATACAAACCACTGGAACTCCGCTCCCAGACTAGTTTATATTCGCGATCTGAGAAGTCGAGACAATATTTTGATTCTTGAAGATGGTTTCTTCAATGAAAATAAGTGCCAACCGATCCTTCCGAGAGTTCCTCAAGGGTGTTAGCAGAAATATAACGAAGACGTCGGCAGCGCCAAACAGCGACGCCCTTTCTCGTCAAGAAACCGAAATCCACGATTTGACCCCAAACAAATGGATGAGATTGCACAGACAGAGCAACAACAGGTAAATGTTTACTTGAAAAGGGGTTAGTGATTGTTATTGTGTTTGAGGCGCCTCTTTCCTAGGGTCAACGTACTCTGTATTTGGGTTACTTATGCAATGCATCTTCGACTCAGGGATGGCCTACGTGACTAGATCGGCGTATGTTGTTTTCTTGTCTCTCTCTCTCAGGGTCTGGTCGTGTCTGAACAAAGACACCTTCTTGTTTGGGTATTCTAGGCGGTAAACAAAACACCAACCTTTGTCTGGCGTCAAGAAATGATTATTCAGACTCTGAAATCATGAATATATTGTATCCCGAAGTAGGAATCACGAATCACTCGCCTCTGCTCTACCCATACAATTTTTTTAAAAGGTGTGTTTTCACGTGTAATTTTTTTCATCTTCTCAATTGATTTCATATTCCTTTTCATCTCATTTGTTAATATTCCGAGTATCAGAAATATCTGGAGGTAGAGAATCCAGAACTACTTAGTAGAATTAAAATCGATAACTTTTCAGTTTTGAGACAATAATGATTCTCATTCTTATCATTTCCTAATTCGGTTAGAGAAGTACGGTGAAAAAAATTGGTATGAATACAAGGTGTCCGGGGAATAACTGTACATACTCTTATCAGAGAAAGAGTTGGACTAGGTGATTACTGATTGACCATAAAAAGTTACTTCCTGGATTTTTGCAGAAAGCTACAGGGTGATTTTCCAACTTCATGGAAATACTTAGACCATTATAAAATACACACTTTGGATATTTTTGAGACTTGGGAGGTTATTGGCACATTCTAAGGTTGAGTCAGAAAGATATCAATCATTTCATTAATCCAGGGACGGACTCATTAATCTTCATTCAAAGTGTTCAGGGTGAAACGAACACTCTGTATTTCGAATAACAAATGATTGATTCGCTCTTTAGGAAGAAGCTAAATTATGCTTCAATTTGTGATATCGCTTAAAGTTGTCACATCAACATTTAATATTTTATGAATTCCTGAAGTTCGAAAAATTGAATTTATTTACCTGAACAGGACTCAGTCATCTTGTGGAGGTCGAAAATGAATGATAAATATTCTTAAAAAACTTACTGAAGGTGAGGAAGACTATAATAGTTTGTTGATATACTGGGTGGTCACCCCAGACTCGGATCACATTGCGATGGAGTAAATGAAGGTATATTTCGAAAAAAAAAAATTGTTGAAGTCTATACATTAGCATTCAAAATTATCCGTATGTATACCGATTGTTCGACAACAAAGATATAGACCAAACCAAAGTGACTCTTTTTCAATCGAGGAGTATGAGTAGTGATTTCTCATTTGTTAGTCTGTTTCTTCTTTAATTTTAAATCTTATGAAGTACTCTGAGAAAGAGGAAATATCTTACTAAATTCAAAGATTCAAGCTCAAAAATGAACAGAAATGAAGTATCCTTCAAGATAAAATATGAATTCCTATAACATATTCTGTGATGAATTTCAAACATTTTACAACTGTTATGGAATGTGCTCATTAAAGCTCTGAATTTTTCTGAAATTTTTCTACAAATACTATTGCATTTTATATTCAAACATGAGATTTTTAGTTCTCTTCATGGTGCAAAAATCAATTTTTCGAACTTTATTCAAATTCAAAAACTCATGAAAAAATAATTGTTGATGTTACAACTTAGAGCGATATCAAAAATTGAAGCATAATTTAGCTTCTTCCTATGAAGCGAATCAATTATTTGTAATTCGAAATACAAAGTGTTTCTTTTACCCTGAAAACTTTAAATGAAGATTTATGAGTCCGTCCCTGGAATAATGAAATAAATGATATATTTCCTACTCGACCTTAGCATGTGCCAATAACCTCCCAAGTTTAAATATTATACGTCAATGAGTTTGAATTTTATGATGGTCTATGTATTTCCATGAGGTAGGAAAATCACCCTGTAGCTTTCTAGACAAATCCAGAAATTAATTTTTTATAGTTAATCAGTAATCACCTTGTCCAACTCTATCTCTGGTGTGAGTATGTACAGTTATTCCCCGGACACCCTGTATAATGAAAAGTTAGAAATGAGTGATGTAATAGGATGAAGTGTCTCAAAACTAGAAGTACAAACAAAAATCTTGTATAAAGGTTCTGACTCTTGTTTTTTCGTGCATTTCGGCCATCGTCTATTCATTCTCAACGTTTCGAATGTCTGGCATCTTCAGGTATTATTCCTTCAGGAGTATTATTCTCGCTCAAATGACTTGCCTGATTTTGCCGAAATGTTCGAGAAAATAAATGGCGGCGGAAGCCTCAACCAATTAAAAAATGGTTCGATCAACGTGAACATTTTTTTAGGCTCTCATACCATCAACACTTGTCACAGATATTTCAATTCAGTTAACATACCAGCTAACATACCAATTTCGATTGCATTGTTATAAATTGATTTTTGCTGGAGTACCCGCTTTTGCCCTCATATATTTTTTTTAACACACACAACTAATGAACACAAAATAAATACAAATATATTTTAAGTCACAAAAAAATCTAATGAAGAGTATTTTATCTGAAATCAGAAAAGCAATCCAGTACAATGTCCATGACCTTGCCTGAAACTATTCAAGAGAAATTAAATGTGTGTGAAGTAAAAAAAAATTGTTTTTCTGCTTTGTGACTTTGAAATGTTTGAGAATTTCATGTGGTCCTATATATATTTCAAAATCTCATCAAAATCGATACTAATTCAAGGATTGTTTCATGCATTACAGATCTTGCTCTCATCTCAATATTGATATAGAATTGAATCTTACCGATATTTCAATAGGAGGATAAATGCAGAATTCTATCTCGAATACTTGAAAAGCAAAGACCTTTTATTCTCCTTTATGATAAGTTTATGTTGAAAATAGATCAAAGGAACAATGGTGAAAGCTTACACATGTATTCATAGATGAGACATTTAACTTCGCTGCATTGATATTATTTCCAAACTCGAAATACCCCTAGTTTATGCCTACTGCTTCAAGATACAATATCAAACCAATTGAAATTTGTTTTGTATTCATTCCGAAGAAAAGTATTCGTTAACAACACATTCCTTATCAAATTTCTGAACTAGTGATTCGAGCAAAAAATGAACATAACCAATTAGTCGCCTGATCCTCATTATTAAAACTTCTAATGGGGATTTAATTCGACAATCTTTGTTTTTTTATAAGATCGGATCTTCAAGGTTTCAATTTTATCACAATGATCCGTTTTTTAAGCAGCTTTTACTAACGTTGATCACCATCGAAAATTTCTTGTGTTATTTCGCGAATCAGATCATATTGAAATGCATTGAATCCTCCTTCTGTTCAACACTAATGTTAATCAATCAAATTTTTATTACTCCGCGCAGTAACATACTTGACAGCCTTGAAACCAGATTCTATGACAATAGGCAATTTCAGATTTGTTATTCCTAAAACTCGTAGCTTGAACAACATATCAACATGACTTGAACTTCAATCGTTCATTTTGAATATCACGGACAAATATTGTGTTATTTTGGGGTTAATCAGATTTTATCCTATTTTGTCAGTATCAGAGTTAGTAATTTCCTGGATTTTTCATAAAGAGCGTTGAATTTTCGAGAAGGAAAAAAAGCAACTGTGTCAGTTTTCATCATTTTGGAAATAATGTATATGTTAACAAAAACGAACTTATAATGTTTCTCAGATCTTGCCTCCATGTACCAATTGTAACACCGTCAGGTTATCCTTCAACATTTAGAATAGTTTATTGAACCGTAGGACATTAGCAAGAGAGAAATTATGACAAATTCACTTTACCTACCTACTAATGGACCCAAAGTACATAACTGTTGTTGGGTTTATTTGTTATATTCATAGGCACCGTTATGAAAATCATAAAAATGCAATTAGAGACGTCAATTCTAGTTGGTACATGAATAACACTCTGATCTGAAATATACCATTCAATTGAGGTTACATAAATGATAGGAAGTAGATTGGGTGGAACAGCTTTCGTAAATTCAACTAGTAGATATATACATAATATGCAACTGATAATTTTAAATCTATGGTACCTCCTTCTAGAGTTTGTGTTCTAAATGATTATATAAATGATAACTTTAGTCCTAAATTGAACATCAATACTATTGATCGGGTATACTCCATTGGAGGCAAGTTTGGAGACAAATAAATGTTTAGGATAAGTCATACAGATGAAAACAAAATTATTAATTAGTCATCAATACGACATTTATTCAACATTAATTTTCTAACATTAAAAAAACTAACGTATAACCTGAAATAGCTACTAACTATTACTACAAGAGGCAAAATAAAAATGTCTAATTTTCGAATACTCGAAAATTTCATATTTCTCAAATAATCACACAAAAAAAATTTATTTTTTCATTTTTTACAAGTCTCTGAGACAAAAAATCAATAAGAACTATTTTCTGAAAAATTCAAGAATGACTCCTGTGAGAACTTGGCCACTAATTTTTTAGGGGCCAGTTCTTCACAAAAAGTTGTTGTCTAACAATAAAAAAAAATAGTAACGTTGCGGTGTCTTTATCAAAATTCATGAAAATTTTCATAATTAAAAATTGTTTGTCAATTTGTGAATTGACAGGATTTTCATGAATTTAAGAATTTTTCCGATGAAGAAATCTAATATAGACAACGAAACGTTACAATGCTTGAGACTTACACTATAAAGATAGACACACAAAAGCATATAAATGAATAAATTAACATTGAATATCACTTTGAAGAGAGCACTGAAGTTTTTAAAAGTCAATTCGAGTACTGTTTGGAATCTCGGAAAAAACTGTTCTTTGGTCTGTTAAGGTTTGTGTAAGAATAAAAAAAAACATTTGAAAATTATGTGAGCTTTTGTATCATATATTCGTTTTTATCCGAATTTGTTTGAGTATTTTTTATGAATCGATTTTGACATTATTTGCTTTATGTTCGCCATTTTCCCACATAACTATATAACCATTCATAACTTTCTGATAGAAGTTTTATATGAGAGCGTTCTTGAACAGATAATATTTTTGAGACGATCTAAATTCAAGAATATATGTGGTTCTCAAAAACGCTTACAAGATTGAAAGCGGTTTTGGAATATTATGTTTTTATTTTCAAACGAATTAAGTGACCAACTAAGATGAATTTGAGAAAGTTATTTCCGATGATCAAAATTTGTTGGAAATTCGAACATTTTCTCTAATGATGTGTCAACAATGTGAACAATGTGAGAACATTTTATTCTAGGGCTGTTTTCAGTTATGTTTTCCTATAAAATGTTGACCTCCGGATTTATTTATTATCTGTCAAATTCAACACCCTGTATCATTTTTAGTAGTGCTACGATTTTGTTGAAATTTTCACCAGGTGTACTATTGGGTCTTGTTATATCAACCTCATAATTACTCTGCATAAATATCTATCTGTAGTTTATCCAGTATACAGGAACAAACAAAACCTTGTTTTATCCCCTCCATTTACAAACAACGTGTAGTGAATTTTTTGCGGAGAATTTTATATCATTAAGTTTTAATTCGAAGTGTAATCCTAACTTATCAAAATGTTTCTTGATTCACGTCAGTATCTTCTTTTGAAGAGATACACAATTTCAAAGAAAATTTTGCATTTTTCAATTTTTATAACAATTCAAAACATTAAAATACCTTATCGACTAGCAAACATACACAAACATCTCAAAATAAATAGCGTGTATTTCCACCTCGCTTTCTCATCGCTTTTTTCATACGACGTGGCATACTTTCAATGCATTATCGAATTGCTTCTGGAAATACAGGCTATTAATTTTCAGATATTTGTTTATGATTGCTAATCGATAAGGTATTGTAAAATTTTAAATTATTATGAAAATTGAAAAAATGCAACACTTTTTTGAAAATGTGTATCTTTTTTTTTAAAGCAGATACTGACGTAAATAAAAAAAAATTCTTAAGAAAGGATAACACTTCAAATTAGAACTTAATGATATGAAATGTTCCGCCTCGAATTCACAACAGGGTGTTTAGAAATGGAGGGTATAGAACGAGGTTTTGTTTCTCCCTGTTTAACGGATAAACTACACGTATTTTCGCAAAGGTAATTCTAGGTTGATAACACAAGTCCTTATACTTCACATGGTGAAAATTTCAACACCACGAAAAAAGATACAGGGTGTTGAATTTGACAAAAATTTGGTCTGTCCGGAATTCAATGACGGAGAGTGCCCTATATGATATCCATTCGGAAGGCTATATCATTGAGAAACTCGCTACTTATTGGATCGCGTGAGGATATCAATGCCTTCTGCCCTTGTATCATGAAGAACTAAAATTCTGCTAGTTATTCTGTTAACCAATTCTGCAATATAAAACCCACGTTACATGTTATGGTCCCCTTCGGATAAGCTATCTGTAGTGACTACTAGTTGGCAATTCTTACGTTTTCTATTTCTCTTTCTAGGGCACTGTCCACGATCCAGACCAAAACAAATCCCAAATCATCAGTGTGGACAATCGTCTCCAAAGAAGAAAGCAGGGAATTCATGGGTCTGTTTCCAGACCTTGTGAGGGAACTGACTGACGCTGGTCGCCATACAGATATAACAGAAATAAATAAGAGATATGCCAAGCTTCTGCAGTACAACGTTCCGAATGGGAAAAAATCCAGGGGTTTGGCCGTCGTCGGCGCATACAAGATGTTCGAACGTCCGGATAGGCTGACTCCTGAGAATATCAGACTGGCCAATATTCTTGGATGGTGCGTTGAAATGGTAAGTCAACAGAAAGTTTTACCATTGTATAAAGAAGGATAGCAATCCTGCCTTACGGATTTATGATTTGATCGCTTGGATCCCACCAACTTTGATGGTAATTGGCAGTATGTCTTAGCTCGTACCATCTAGATCCGTCGGTTGGGTATCAGAGCTATTCGTTAATAGATGCCCTTAGCTACTCATTACAGATGTCAAAATTGATCAGTGGCGTATTCGAAAAGTGGGCGAAATAAAAAAAAAATGTTATTCATCTTACTCCTCTTTATTTTTTAAGATAATAAATCCGCTATCAGAAACAAACGAAGTTTTTTCCAATTATATTCACTTTCACCATATTTAATTATTCGTTTTTGTCTCTCACATATCAACTATTTTATTTTGTGTGCTCATAATGATGTGCTCAATTTGATGATCCGATTATATCATTTATCGAATAAAAAATTATGCATATCA
Organism: Hippodamia convergens; assembly: GCA_038502775.1. NCBI lineage: Eukaryota > Metazoa > Arthropoda > Insecta > Coleoptera > Coccinellidae > Hippodamia > Hippodamia convergens. The sequence continues at coordinate 5,642,358 of CM076607.1, forward strand.
TTAGTTAAGGACTGAGGTGAATGAATTATTATAGTATATCAATATTCATTATAAACGGCAAAATTGGATTAATTTCACTTGTGTATATAGATGAAACAATACCACAATATACTTGAACAATATACAAGGCAAAACAAAAATGAATAAAGACGAACACATCAACAAAGCACTCTAAAGAATTACATTTTGCTCGATTTTTTCCTTTCATGAAGAAGAGAGCTAAAATAATACAATAAATGTTGAAACAAAAAGTACTTTAGCTGAGGTAAAAAAAAATAACAGGATATCATAACATTCTTCGTATGATACTATAGAATCATACTATACTATCATCACTAGTATCATACGATACTATACTGCCAGGGGAAAAAACCTCAGCCGAAAAAACCTGTCTCCCCATAAAAAAATGACAAAATATTAAATATCAGGAAAATCTTGAAAGACATCAGTGTGATCATCTTCATGTTATCCGTCGATGGGTTCGGATAAACAGATTCTTCCCAAAACGACTCACAATTCTTAATCTGAAATGAAAAAAGACAAAAGCAGAAAAAAAACCGATTATTCAGAATAAATCAAATACATTTCAGAAATGTATTTGCTATTTTAAAAAACATCAACATTCAGATTTCTTGGCCAAATAATGTTCGGAGGTTCATGAATATTTATGACAGAAATGTCAGAAAATTTGAAAGAAATGAAAGTAACTCCATCAATTTCCCTTTTCCGAATCTGTTGAAAATAATGAACTGATAATTCTTTAACATAACAAGCTAAATTTGAAAAAAAAAATCGTTTTTTCGCTTCAAATAGTGGGAATATTCTGCACTAAAAAGCCAATGATGCAAAGCACTTTCCGAGTTAAAAAATATTTTTCCTGAATTCGAAATTCCTACTTCATCGCTCATTTTCTGATGTATAAAATGGTTTAATTGAGAAAAGATCGCATACGCACATAAACCAAGAAAATCTACATACATGAGACCAAATTAATGAAAATTTCAAAAGCCAAAAAAATTAATTTAGTTGTTGTGATATGTTTTGATTATTGCTCAGTATGAAGGTTCAGTTATCATTCCCGGAAAATATTAATGAATTATATTCAACTCACATAGGTTTACAGTAATTCGATTTTACAAATCCCTCAACTACACCCTGTGCTAACCTATTATGGAGAGTTTTTTATATGTGTCAATCTTTTCGGTATTCCTCTTTGAACGTCGCCAAGTCACATGATCGTTTTATCAGGGGCACGGTGGCTAATTTGACTTGGTCTTCTTTAGGCGGCTTGTGGCTTATCTGTTTTTTCAGGAATTATTGTCAATTCTCCATTCAAGGTATTTTCATGAAGATGAGGATAATATTATGAAACCTTTTTATTACCATTTAGATTCAAGTAGTTAGAGAAAAAAGTATTTGTATTTGTATTTTGTTTTTGTATTTTTTTCCATGCATTCTGGGTTTCAAAGTGTTTGAATACGAAACCACGTTGTGAGTTTGTTCACAATCAAAGACGGTATAAGAGATATTTCCTGCAATTAAATGTGATGTAGAGTTCCTGTTGAATTTTATTGGGTTTTGGTTGTAGTAAAACCCTGGATCGAGAGAGAAAATAAAAATTTATTTTTGGTATTTTTCGACTATGTTTTTCCAGCAGTCAATCGTTCCATGAAAGGGTTTTCGGACAATAGAATCAATAATTATTTTTCCAATGTCACTCAAAGTACGAAGTGACATTCGTTCAATAAACAATAAACAAAAGAGTAAAGGAGAAATTACCTAAATTTCCATTTTTATCATTTGACATAAGACAGTGCGTATTATGTTATGATGAATTGGAATGACTTGGGACTTGTTCAGTCGAACGATTATGTAACGAATTTCCATAAATAGAACAATGACATTCCCGAAATATGCATTCTGAAATCACGATGCTGCCTTATGGGTCTGACTATAAAACACTTATCGAATTGTAAATTTCCATCATCCATTCAATCACGCACATCGTTAGAAGTACATGACACAACTCAAATGAGCATTATCTTTATCGCCAATAACATTCCGAATTGGGTAATGAAACGGTTGATAGCTAAATAATGAAATCGATTCTCACTAATAAAGCTATATCGATTGATAGGGTGAAATAAGCTTTCATTGATGACAGAGTGTTGTTTACTTTCCTTATTTACAGATTGCAAAGGACACCGCACACTTACTTAGGAAACAGGACCTTCGAATTTTTGTCATTTTCACATATTATGTTTATATCAGATTTTCAATAAATTCGGTTTCCAAATTGCAGCCCCGAAAAAATTAAATTTTAAATTCTGATGAAAGCTCTTCAAATTTTCAGAATTTTATCACTACGCATACAGAGGTCGTCATTCTTCATGGTACCATATTTTTCAAAACTCAGGATGGTTCAAAAGTCATCAAAAAATTTACATTCAGTTACTTATACAGCTCCATTAAACAGCCTGTATGACGAAATACAGTGTTATTCAGAAAGAAAGGCATAATGAAAAAATGCTGAAAATCAGAAGAATTATCATCAGAATTGAAAGATTCAACAAATCGGATGTAAGAATTTCGTGAAAATTTGATATATTCTTCCTGAGGTTGACATTAATATAATATTTGAAGATGGAGGAATTTACTGGGCCTGTTTTTCCTAAGTAGGTGTGCAGGGTCCTCGCGGAATTCATAAATAATAAAGAGAAAGGGATAAAAAATAGAGATCCAGTTCTTATTAAAATTTTCAGTAAAGTTACTTTATACTTCACAGCATGCGTCCGTTTTGATAATGAAATGGGCGAATTTTCGATGACGATAAACTTTAAAAATACATTTTAATATTCAAATAATCAAAAGGTTGTTGTAAATGGCAAAAAATGCCAACTAACAAATGAGAAAAAACGCTATCATTTGAATTTCGTTCCTGTCCAATTTTCGTCTTGGGTTTTCAACTGCTTAATATATTTGTCGATAGTCTAACTATCAATAAAAGTGACGATTTGGTTGTTCCTCTGGATATTGAAGAGTCTGCAAGAAGAGCAAATCTGGGACTCCTACCTGAAAAATCTTTTCAGCAGTACGATATTGCATATAACAATTCTGTGGCCTGGTGTAAATTGAAACTTTTGTCCTGGCATACTGAGAAAAAAATTTAAAAATGAGGAGTTCATCACCTTTTTTTAGTAAATTTTCAAGCGCCCTTGTTAAAAATTATGTGGATGTTAGTAAATATTTCAAGGTAATGGCATATTTAAAACGGAAAATTGAAGAATATCGTCCCAAAAACTCGAAAATTCTCACTCGTGAACAAGTTGAAAAGTTTATAATGGGGGCACCAGATGAGAAACACTTGATGTTTAAAGTTGCAACTATTTTCGGATTATTTGAAGCCAGGTACGAGTTAACCATCGAGTGTCGGTAACCTAACCATGAGTTAACCTTCGATTGTAAAACCGGCCCATAATATAAGAATGTGTAATGAAGCTCGGTTTCTTATTTAATTAAGTAACCGATTTTCATTTAAACATATTTCATAAATTTTCTGATTCCGGAATTATTTCCGAATGTGTGGAAAAAGGCTGTTTATTCCTGTTAATGTTTTTCATTTTTTCTACATATTAGAAAAACATCCGGTAGTACAAGATCAGTCCCGAGAACGGCATTTTTTCACATATGGTCTAGTTTGAAAACGCATTATTGGAGTCGAAAATTCCAGAAATTTTCGACGACGCAAGTACACAGTGCCTCCCCTCCCCCGAGGTTATAAAAGACGGGGTTCTCTTCAGCCAGAATTAATTCCGTTTGAATTAGAGTGCGAAATTGAGATTAATTAATTCCGTTTAGATTCCGATTAAATTCCGTTAAAATTCCGTTTCTGAATTTGCGATTGCGTTCGAATTAGAGTTTTGGATTCTTTCTTTGAATTTTCGAATTACCGTAAGTAAACCAAAGAGACCGATATTTGACTGGCCTGGTTGTAAAAAACCGCATATCGCCGTTGTCTCGTTAAACAACACGAGTAGACGGACGAGTTTTACCTACCTCAAAAAGGAGGCGAAATATTTGAACCGACGAACACTAAGTTCTGACCGTTCAACTTGGCCATTCAAATTCTCGGATCAATAAGTACATATTAACTCTGGCTAGTTCTGATCGGGAAATTGTTTTCAACCGTGTAAGGTGCTCACATTCAGACCTGTTGTAAACTTGTATTTATGATAGATACTTTGTTCTTTTTTTTCAACTGTGTCATAAACTCTCAATATCACTGGTTTTATATTTTACCTGTCTCCCGGCATTTCCCGATTAGGAAAGTCATAGTTTCCCCTTCTGGGAAACCGAAATATATTAACAGAGACTTTACTCTTGACTAGCAAATTATCGCTAACATCCTAGATAAACTCGAATCCTGTCTTCGACTAGAGACTACAAAGGTAGGTTTGCTATTTTCCCTATTTAGCCGTTTCAGTAAGAAAAATAGCTGGCGCCCAAGCAACCCCTTTTTTTCGAGAGAAACTCAGCAGAAAATATGGTGGCCAGACATAATTAGAAGAATTGATAAATGGCGGCGGCGCCGTTACAAAATGGCGACTAACGTTACAAATGTAACCGTTGAAGGATCAGAAGAACCAAATCTGATGAGATTCTAAATGATATCACACTACTTACAGTCGATTCATTTAACAACTATAAAAATCTTTACATTGTCCCAGAATTCTTAACTGATGATATATTTTCGTTACAGCTATCTGGTATGTTCATCATCAACAGTGATCTCATCAACCAAGCAGAAATAAGACGAGGAGCAAAATGCTGGTACAGAAAGGAAGACGTTGGACTCATGGCAGTGAATGACAGCGTGATGTTACAAGGAGGAATGTACTCCATCCTCCGTAAATACTTTTCAGAACATAGCTGTTACGTACCGATTATGGAACTTCTGCATGATGTAACCTTGAAGAGCTCCATGGGTCATACTTTGGATAGAATATGCAGCAGTCAGGGACTGGAAATGTTCACAATGAAGAGATACGATTCCATCGTCAAATACAGGAATGCATATCTCACCTTTCAGTTGCCAGTCTCCCTAGCTATGTACTTAGCCAACCACACAGATGCTGAAATGCATAGGCAGGCCAAGACTATACTTCTTGAGATGGGTCACTTCTACCAAGTGCAGGTAAATCAAGAAGTTATATTGAATTTTGTCGTTAGTCCGTTTTAGAACGATTTCTTCGCGTTAAATTGACCAAAATGGTATAATCATTTGCCAAAACCGAATTTGGAAAAGTTGAAGACTCTTCTGTATACTGGGTGAACCACCACAGATTCGTATCTCATTTTCCACAGAATTATAATAGGCATAAGTGCAGAATGCATTGATATTCTTCTGAGAGTTCAAAATTCAAAAACTCGTTACTTCTTGGCTCGTTTCTTAGTGAACGAGTGTTAGTATGAGTCTCCTCAACGAATATAATACTATATTGTCTCTGATTGAGAATAATGTCGAATGATTCTGCATTTAAAAATGTTGACTGGAATTTTTTTCTGTATCATAAGTTCGATAGATCCGTAACAGATAATAATTTTAATATATAAAATTCAGTCGGCCATATTGTTGGTTACACCGTTCAACTCAAGATTGGATGAACTTTTTGTTATGAAAGTTTTTTTGTCAGATTCTTCTACGGTGGGGTTTACATAAAATACATTAAAACAATGAAAAATTTGTTGAAATGGAAAAAAAGTAGGAAATTATTCTACTTCTTGCGAATAACACCAGTAGATGTCGCTGAGGTTGATAGCGTTTTCGTGTCAGTATTATATCTTGATATATAAAACTCAGTCGGTCATATTGTTGGTTACACCATTCATAATTCAAGATTGGATGAACTCTTTGTTATGAAATTTTTATCGTTGGATTTTTCTACGGTGGGGTTAACATAAAAAACATTAAAACAATGAAAAATTTGATGAACTAGAAAAAAAGTAGGAAATTATTTTTCATTCTTGCGAATAACGCCAGTAGATGTCGCTGAGCTTGATAGCATTTTCGTGTAAGTTTTATATTTGATATAAATTCGGTGAACTACATTTAATGATAATAATAACGCACCTCAGTCCATCTGTTATCACAACACTACGGAAAATTGTATAACGAAAAAACTAAAAATGTGGTTCATCATTAGATACAACAATGAGACAATTTTTGTACAGGGTGGGCATATTTCGATGTTTTAGCACTACAACTTTTGAACCAGTGAAGATAGACAAAATCTGACACTCCATTCTCGATCTCTTTTTCGGAGAAACTAACAAGAGTTTTATTCATTTTTAGCTACCTTCTTTTGTTTTCGAGTTATAAGCGAAAATTGGAAAAATGGCGATATCGAAAAAAATTTATATCTCCGCTAATACTGATGATATAGCTCTGAAATTGTACCATTTTCAATTACGAACGAAGCTATGATCCAAAGTTATGTGTTTTTAAATGGAAACGTTATATTTCTGTGGCATTTTCTGAAAGCTTAATTTTTTCTGATTTCAAAAATATATAACATCGTAAAGTTTGTATCAATATGAGTATAGAAATTGGTCAAAAACCTATTTTCACGTGAGTCTCAATACTTTCTATGGTTTCAACTGTTGATGAGCACAGAAAAATGTAGCTTCCCATAACAAGAGCATAGAAATGAAAAGACTACTAGGAAGAAATTGTGAAAATTATACGATACTAAATTTTTCGTGCTTATCGAAAATTGAAACCATAGAAAGTATTGAGACTCAGATGAATATAGGTTCTTGACCAATTTCTATACTCATATTGATTTATTGATTCGAACCATACGATGTTATATATTTTTGAAATCAGACAAAAATTAAGCTTTCAGAAAATGGCAAAGAAATCTAGTGTTCCTCTTCAAAAAAACATAACTTTGTGTCATAGCTTCGTAATTAAAAATGCTGCAAAAAAGGCGAGCATCCCACTGGATTCTACGTAGAAAAGTGCTTTTATTTCAGAGCTCTATCATCAGTATCGGCGGAGATATAAATTTTTTCCGATATCACCAATTTTCCAATTTTCGCTTTTAACTCGAAAACAAGAGGAGGTAGCCAAAAAAGAATTCTACTCTTGTCAGTTTCTCCGAGAAAGAGATCGAGAATGGGGTATCAGATTTTGTCTATCTCCTCTGGTTCAAAAGTTGTAGTGCTAAAACATCGAAATATGCCCACCCTGTACATACCTACCTATTTCAATGGAATTAAATTTGTTGTATATTTTGTACTTCAATTTTGTCTTATTCACCTCCTACTTGAAAAAGTACCAGTTTTGTTGATACAACTTTATGAATCTCTGAGGCAAAACAAAATTCGCCGGGCCAGCTAGTGATTTAATATAACCAAAAATAAGTTTAAAATTGAGTTCTTCCGGCATGATTCAGTTGTACAAGATTCTACCAGAAATTGGATTTTAAAAATGTCTTCAATTACTCCATTCAAATGAGATTCGCGTCTGTGGGGACAATTCTGTATACTCACTTTCTAACATATGATGAAAGCTTAGAAAACTCGTTTCATTCGTTATCTTTTCATGGGAAATTAACTCTTTCTTTAATTTTCAGGACGACTTTTTGGACTGTTTTGGCGATATTTCAATCACTGGAAAACCTCCCAGATATATCCAGGAAGGACGTTGCACATGGCTCATTGTTGTTGCGCTGCAGAGGGCGACACCGAGTCAAAAGAAACTTTTAGAGGAATGCTATGGAAAATCTGACCCTGCCTGCGTTGAAACAGTGAAGACCTTATTCCGGCAATTAGGATTACCTTGTACTTACGCAGTTTTTGAGGAGTCCAGCTACAATCTGATAAATACTCATATCCATCAACTTACTAAAGGACTTCCCCATAAGTTATTCTTCAAATTGATGGAGAAGATTTATAAAAGAGAATGTTGAATCCTAACTCATATTCTTTTTGATTCAGTATTTTGTTATTAAAACATTGCACGAGCAAAAATAAGCTCTTCTGATCATAACCATTATATTAACTAATGGTTGTTATCCATTTATATCTGCAATTACTATAAGATGAATGTGTGATATTATAGGAGATAGGTCAAGATTCTTCCTATCACTTTAGTGATAAAAATTATTTTTTACCGGTTCGTTTCAGAATCGTCCAAGATATTTTTGTTTGCAATTTTATATATTTATAAATTTGATGACAGAATTTATGTTAGATTGAGGCTTTATGTTTTAATTAAATAATAAAACATATTTACTTTTTTATTTGCATTGCATTTCAGATGAACACAGAAAGTGTAGCAAATTGATGTTGAACATAGCATAGTAACCTTCCAAGGAAAAACCTGCAGTGTTGAAATTTTTAGGGTGCATTTGTTATCTGAATGCGCCGATTGAAACTGAATATGAGCCATCTATGTTCTCTTTGGTTTCCAGCAATAGGAGTAACCAGAATTTGAATGCTTCAGAAACTATTTCTGACCCCATAGAAATATATATAAACACTGGCTAACCTGGCAAACTTCGTACTGCCTCAATCAATAATTAAAGAGGCAACTTTATTATTATAATAAACTAGCTAGCTGATTATATACTTCATTGTGGTTCATTCCGGCAGTTTCAGAAAAACATAGGTAGTTACTTCTAAATCTAAGGCAGCTGTGGAATGCCATACGATAAAGATGCGATTTCTTCATATCAAAGGAACTCTGGATTAAAAACAACAAATTTTTTTATTAATTTATCAAAAGTTGAAGTGTTCAAATGATCGTCATATACGTTTGCACACAGTCGATATCTTTTAATTTATTTTTAAGGGTCTTCTATAATATTTTATTCATGGAATATTATAGAGGTCTTCAATTATTTCTTCCTCTATTCTGCAATTAATCTATTTAATATTTTGCTGAGAGTTTCCAAGGAGGTTCAGTATGGACTTTCAGGAAGCCATAGAATAGGAATTCGATATGAAGAAATCACATATTCTTGAGTGGCCTTACACAGCTGCCTTAGATTAAAACGAAAAAATTTTTCCAAACACTGGCGAAACTAACATCAATAAAGTATATACACTTGAAATCAGAAGGAAGAGCTCTACCGTTAATGAATTTCTTAGTACTGAATTCTGAATGCCCATGAAAAATACTTCAGAATTGCACATAAATTGAATTCAAAGGCTTCTGTACGACCAATATTACCTGACATAGCTATTCAGTAAAATATAAACAATCACCTATAATGTTATTCATACATCGAAAGAATTATCTTTATTTAAGGGGTGAAAAGGTAACTTTTTCTAATATATTAGAATTCCTTCATTAAATTACCTTGTAATGAACAATATTTTAAGTTTTTTCTTCCGAGAATGCGAGAGTATATAGGGCAGGTAAATGTTGGTCCCTTGTGAACCGGCATGTATATGCAACTCAAAATACACAGTAATTGTTCATATTGCCGAAAATAGTAGATAAAGATCTGTTCAACACATTTCATCATTATATTATCCGTAGAGTTCGGATGAAAGATCAGTGTAACAACACACTCAGATGCGTTAATGTTATTGGAAAATGAAGTTTACTGAATTAATATCAAATATAAAACATTCCTGAGAACGCTTGTAACAGTGGCGACATCTATTGGCATTATTCGCAAGAAAGAAAATTATTTCGAATTTTTTTTTCATTTCATCGAATTTAATATATAAAATACCAAAAAACCCTGAAGGTTTTATGGTATTTTATGTTAACGCCGCCGTAAAAGAATCCAACTAAAAAACTTTCATAACAAACAGATCATCCAAACTTGAGTTATAAATATATTCGACTTAGTTTTATATATTGAGGAAACAAGACGATCCAAGCTGAGCTAGACCTTGAAATAATAAAGATATTTATTTATTTCATGGTGAAATTGATACAATGAGAGATGAAATAGTTCTTTGAAAACCAACAATGCCAAAAACATTTTTGAGGGTTGTAGGGTTCAGGGCCCTTATTGCAAAATAATTCTGAATTCTGAATTCAATATCTGAGAATTTTTTATTAGGTTATAAAGCTCTGAAGACGCAGTTTCAAACCAGCGGTTACAAAAAAAAAAACGCGGGGGGCACAAGACAGATCTTAAAGTATCCTCAAGCTATGAACAGCTCTATGTATCAAAATACTAGTAATTAGTAGGACTTCCTGCCTGAACATAAACAAATTTGGGAGTTGGGATATAAAATGTAGAGCATCAATAAATACATATTCTGATGTAAGCACAACCAAAACTGAACTCAATATCAAAAGGAAAAGAGCAATAAAAAAATTCCAATCGAACAAAAACTGTTATTTGAACCACACAGTTGGCAACGAATACACATGACCACACAGATTAGAAATGAAAACATAGACGTAAGCAAGAAGATATTCCATGATAGATACCTATTACCTACACCAACGCTCTTTTGCTCAACAGAAACGATAGTGCAAGGCCAAATCTTCGCACGTCCAGAAAATTTCCAGTGATATTTCATCAATTATAATTTGCACCGCTTTGGTTAAGATTCTAATTCGTCATATACAAATGGCACCTTGAACCTAAGTAGATGCGCTGCAGACGATCCTCAACGGATTTCAACATTTCTAAGATGAAATCAATAACTCAAAATAGATAGATCTATTGTTGAAATGAATATCAATTCAACCGAATTTGTTTCTTGCATTAATTAATGAATGAAAGATTTCACGCCACGTGCTTCAGAACTTGAGTTATCATCTTAGAACTTTGACATTGATTTTGAATGCATTTATTGTTCATATATTTCCCCAACAAGTTCTATCGAACTTCTGAAATGAATATGTCAGTGCCGAAACAAATCCGATTTCTATTTCAACAAGTTTCTAAAATCAATAGATCAAACCGAATGCCCAATTGTGCTAGAAATTACAATAAGTGAGTATAAGCAATTAATACCTAAGACAGGGTTGCAAAACTTTTTCGAATGAGTCTTTTCCCGCCAAATTAGTTGAAAAGGTGATACGTTTAAATGGATTCAGATAGTTTCTAACGTCATTTTTGTTGCAAATATTATTTGTTTTAATTTATCAGATTTCGACTTGAATACTCATAGCGTGATTCGTCGTATTTTTTGAACCGCCATAACTTGAATTTGGGATATAGTAAATAGGCACAATTTTCAGGACATAATGAAAGTTCTGAACTCATAAAATGTGCAAAATTTCAAATGCATAGTTCATAGACTGAAGATTTTATAGATATATAAAAACCCAGATGAATTTCGTTACTCACTCACTGATGATAATAGAAAATGTTAGGGTACTTCTCGATCTCCTATCAAGTCAAAATTTGGTACGTGAGCTAGTTTCAGTACACAAACAACGGAAAAATTTTTTAACTTGAATTTTTCTCCCCCAACCCTCAGAACCAGGGAATGTATAAGTTCGTATCAGACTTTCGCCAATTTGATGATAATGGTCTGAAAATTGATATATATGGAGGAATGCTTGTTATAAATGTTGAAAAAATATATGAAAGGATTCTCGCAGTGAAAATTATCCCCACATTTTGAATAAGGTGATGATGCGCTCGTGAAACGTCTCATGTGGTTTTACACCAAATACAATTTCCCTGTAATAACCTCAACCACAGTTTCCAATGTGCAATTTCCCGTTGTGATCATCGTATTATGATAGCATTCTTTATACAATAGTTGTGATGGCAGCTCCCAAATACATCGCCATGGCAGCTTGAACCTAAATAGGTAGAGGTATATTTCTATTTTCCGTACGTTGTTGATTTTAAACATTAATTGCGAGTTAGTTTGACTTGAAATACGTCTCGCAATGATTATATTTAAGCAAATCATTGGGGAAAATGAACAGAATTGAAGTATTCGGTCTCATAAGCAACGCACAAAATGATTCGAAATCCAACCAAAAACATTTTCATGTAAAATATTACCAAGACGAGGTAGTATTTCTAACATTGTCAAAAAGTTATCAGCTTGGATCTACATGAAATCTGATAACTTTTTGGCAATGTTAGACCACCTCGTCTTGGCAATATTTTCCATGGAGAAGTTTTTGGTTGGATTATGATTTCTGAAATCTTTCATATTCATGAACAGAGAACATCATTGATATTTCAGTACTTATGGCATATTAGAAAAAAATAGTTCTCCATTGATAGCGCTGCGAGATCCATCCAAGATGAAAGTTTTACCAGATGAAGAGATCGAAAAATTCAGGTCTTACTTTCCACATATACTGAGAGATTTGACATGTTCTGATTTGGTGACAGATCTAGATGAAGTAAGACAAAGATTCGAAGAAGTACTTCGATATAATATAACCACTGGAAAACAAATCAGACCAGCTTTACTTATAGCTGCTTACAAATTCATTCTTGGGAAGAAAAACCTTACTGAAGAAGAGTTTCAGAAAGCTTCCCTGATAGCATGGTGTATTGAAATGGTAATATGACTCATCGAGGATCCTCTTTGGTCACTATAAAAACATAAATATTTTCAGATATCCTCCTACATCCTGATGATGGATGATGTGATCGACAATTCTGATACAAGACGAGGAAGGAAATGTTGGTTCAAGCTGAAAAAAGTAGGACTTCTAGCCATCAATGACGGGGTTCTCATTCAGATGTCGGTTTTCAAATTATTGGAGAAATATTTTTCTCGACATAAATACTATCACGATATACTCAATGTTTTTATAGAGGTTATCATGAAAACATTTGTTGGACAAGTCATGGACTGTGAGAAATGGAGTTTTGAAAAGTGTTCTATGGAAAGATTCAACAATATTGCCTACAACAAAACTGGATATTACACTTTCTATTTCCCTCTAGTTTTAGCTATGTACTTGGCAGAAAGTCCTGACTTGGCCATTGATAAGGAGGGCTTGGACGTTTTCATGGACTTGGGCAGATTTTATCAATTACAGGTGAGATAATAGTTGTATCTTTATCTATTCATATACAGGCTGTCCCACCCGGAGTGCCCATTTGAAGTATATGGAGAAATAATTATTCGAACAATTCAAAAGTTTGTGTGGATATATAAGATAAGTACACCTTCATTTATGATATATTTTCAAATATCTATGACTTTCGCTTGCACCGGAAATGGTATCAACTTTCTTATTTCAAAGGGGACACCCTGTATATTATGAGTGTTTTCGATAGATCTTCGAATGCCACATTCATTTTATGTTTCATTTCCTATAGCCATGTGAAATCGTTCTCGAGTTATTCACTGTTTTGTGAAAAAAATTCAAATTGAGCCTTGTAGAACACTGAAAATTCAATTAAAGCGCAACGCACAATCTCAGATCTGTTTTTTGAAGTGGGTCACCGAGAATATTTGACGTCACTCTGTAAAGAAAATAACATTTTGATATACTGGGAGGAGAAATAAGAGTGTCAAAATTGGAATTAAAAAAAAAGCCAAAAACTCGATTTTTTCAAATGGAAACCGTATTTTTTCACTCACATATGAATTTGTGGGGTGAAAATAAGTAGAGTCCATTCAGGGTTCCCTTTATCTGAAATGTACTATTTTCGAGATATTCAGAAATAACTGCTCCAAGCTTAATATTATCATAATATGATCTACGTTCGCCCTTTCATAAAAATCTTTGACTTTATTCCGAATAATTTTCCATGCTTCTGTTTTTGATATTCCTCAAAACTTATTCCATTGTTCAAAGAAAACGACCACTAGTTTTTGTACTGCTAATAATAAAAATAACGAGTATTTTCGGAAAATATGACATACATATCGAAAGCTCAAATTGTAATGAAAAAATTAATAAAAAAAGTCATGAAACTTCCCGACTTTCATTCAGATATATCAGAATATGAAATTGAATCATAACACATTTTGAAAATTTCGTCCACCTACTTCCAAACATTATTCGCACCTTCTCAATATTTCTTGGTTGGTGGATTTCCTTATTCATTCTGGAAAAGAATTCTGCCAATACATTACACAATAAATTCTTCAGTTGCAACAAACCTGTATAGTTTTGAATAAATTCATACAGATTATTATGAAAGGGTGAACATAGATCCTAATCGATACCTTACATATTATTATATACTCGTTGCTAACAGTTATTTCTGAATATTTCGAAAATGATACATTTCATTGTCAGACACTTTCCATGGGCCAAAACTTTCGTCAGACGCTGCAAAGTTAAAAAAAAAATAATGAACTCATTTTCACATTTTTGTTATTGAGGTAACTATCAAATTTATTTCATTAGTTGGACTACTGTAGTGATTGAACATCCGTTAAACACAAAAATTATTGAGCTGAATAATATTTGTGTATTTCCTGAAAAAATGAAAAAAATTGTGGAATGTGATTTTGTCATTATTCAACATGAACGTTTCTTTCATTTGAATTCTCTTACAGAATGATTTCATGGATGTCTACGGTGAAAGCTATTCTGGCAAAATAGGAACCGATATTCAAGAAGGCAAATACTCTTGGCTAATAACAAAGGCCATTGAAACAGCGTCTCCACTTCAAAATGAAGTTCTGAAAAATTGTTATGGTAAATGGGACAATGCATGTGTAGAGCAAGTAAAGCTTGTATTCAACGACTTGGATTTGAAAAACACATTCCATGAAGAAGTGGAGGATATTTACAAGTCCATATTGATGTCTATATCCGAAATGAGAAGTGAGACCGCTGCAGAACTTATGTTTGGTGTTACTCGAATATGTTTAGGGTATGATCTCCACCTGGAACGATGAGAAGACAGATTAACAAATTTTTTCATTTCATAACGTTAATTTAATATTTAATTTTAGTACATTCTATTTTATCTCTAAATATATACATGGTTTTTCTCCTTCTACTGAAGAGAAAGTAATGCTTAATCACAATGAAGAATTGAGCTCCTTATTATTCCATTCATTTTGTAATATTTGATGTTTGGGTAAACTTCTCAACACAAAGATATAATTGATGGAAAATCAAATATTTGAATCTCATATGATAAAGACATTCAAACATAAACATCATTTGGGTAATTATTCGAAGAATCCAATTGTTTGCACTCGTTGACTGGCAACAGTGGATATGGACTTTTGCTATTGCTACCTTCCTGCATTTGATGAGAGGATGCTGTGTTACGACGTTTCAAATGCTTATCGTAACCACATCTGAAAATTATAAAATACTTTTGATCAAACTGTTTCAGTAAAAAGCATTTCCTAAAAAGGGCTAAAAATGAATGATAACAGATTAAACACACTAATATGAATAGACTTTAATGTTAAAATACTGATTCAAATTCATTCTGGGATCATCATGAACAACGAATTGAGCATCATCTTCCTTTATGGAATTAAAAAAAAATTCAACATCATGAACAGCATAGTTTGAAATACTAGTATGATGCATATCAATCACACGGATTCTGAGTATAACTTAACCATAATATAACATAACGATGACGTGAAAAATTTCCTTTTCATTTTCAGATCTAGATTAAGTGAATTCTTGATAGATCAATATTATTAAAGTCTGATTGAATTTCTCATGAAGTAATGTTTTCCATATACCTATCCTGTTTCGATGAGTTTATTTTTTATTTGTGGCACTGTTGTTTTTAGAAAACACATTCTGAGATTACTGATCTTGTTTTTCGTAGACTTTTTTGATGATGTTATATGCATTCTATACAAATAAATGTATCTATCTATATTAATGGTATTTGGCCACAGGAAAGGCTCTTAATGAAATATTATAATCAATTTTCGAAAAAAATTTTATGGGAGGGGGTACCATTAATTTCCGGTTCTGTAATCACCCCTGAATTTCCTGCTAATCATTTCTGGACACCCTGTATAAATAAAGTACCTAACTCACACAATACCTAGAAATTTTGTGAACTCACTTGGCCATGAGCTGAACAAAATCTGTCCTATATTGTGCAGTCATCAAAACATAGAGGTACGGATTAGCACATGAGTTCAGTGGATAAAAGAAAACCAACAGAATTTTCGATCTGGTAACACCAATCAGAGGATATCCCGCTAGAGCTGTTAGGGAGAAGAAAGCAATCGGAGCAAATGTGGCAAAATCGGTGAATATGAGCAACGCCATTTTCTTTGCGATAGTCATTTCTCCCTTGGTACTAGATCTTCTTGTTTCGTAGCCTAGACTAAGGTATATCCTGGCATAGCAGTAGACTATTAACGCGAAAGCTACTCCATTCACTAGAATCATGAAGTAAAGGTAGGCCTTGTCGATGGGACGATTCACATCCATTGGTAGACAAATGCTGGAAGAGAAATAATTAATTAATATTTCAGAAATTAGATAATAATAAGTGGTTCAGAAAAAAATCGAATTTTGCTATGTGAATAGGAATAAAACAAAAATATTTATAAATACGTTTCAGAACCTCTTCTTGTTCATAATGTTGGTGATCTACGTAGAGAAACACATTATAATTTTCTGCTCTACATGTCTTCTTTCATTTTATTTTTGATTGACTATGTTGATTGATCATTGCACCCCTCAGACCTCATCCGCAGCTACGCCTATGGTTAGATCCCAGCGCTACGCCCACTCCACTCCGCACAGCTCTATGGTCAGCTAATTGACTGCTTGCGTCAAATTAGCCTCCTCTATGTATTAATCAGCTAACAGATCATCTCATGGTCACCAATTTAGTCAATTAATCGTCCTCTTTTGTAATCCAACTCTTCTTGTGAATGAAAATCCTCTTGTGCTAATATTGTAAATTAGAATTTTCAAAAAGTCACCCCACATAATCACTCTTCATCTCATTCATTTCTTGAAGTAGGTAAGTAATCAACAGGTAGGTGAATTCTCGGAATCATTGAAATTTTTCCAGGTTTCAGATTATATTTTGGTATATTTTTTCAGATCCCATAAATTTTTCAGATATCTCTAGACTCCTCTCATGGAAGTGATTACTTGCTCCAAGAATGAACATTCTCTGTGGTAATGAATACTGAATTGTTATATTCTCATGTGCATCTCATTATCTTAATCGATCCAATTCATTTCTCAACTATTCACTTCTCATGACACTTGCTAATTATTGTTGATAAAACCATTCAACTTGGCAGATCTCCTCATAAATAGGAAATTCTCAATTTTATTAATCTGAAGCACCTATCAAGTAAGATCCCAAGCCTTTTGCTTTCTCGAAACCAAAGAGTTGGTGGTTTTAATTCATACATAGAACTCTCATATTATCATCCTCATAATTGTCAATTCTAGCTTCTATTTTTCTTATGAACACTAACTCTGCTTACTAAATGTAAATGTCGTCGTTAAATTTTTGAAACAAGAATGAATTCAAAAAAATTATAATCGAAATGAATAGCATTTTCAATTCCCAGACTCAGAGGTCTTTTAGGAGAGATATACCGATTTCGGCCTTGTTTGGCCTCATCGCGGGGACAAAATCTTAATAGAAAATTGAGTTTAAACACAGAGGAGGCTATCATAAATATCATGGATCCAAAAACATATGAACGGAATCAGATATAATAATTTATTGGTCTATATGGAAAACATGGATGAATGAGAAAATGCAGTATTAAAATGGAAGAAGAAGGAAATTCATAAAATGAAAATAGCACAAATTATATGAAAACATAATCGATAAAAAAGCAAGAAAACACAGTGTCATGGAAATCACAGTTGTTTTGCGCGGCCTACGATATTCAACAGGACAGAATGTTGCTCCAAAGTGCGACGTTGCCGCAGTGTCCACAGAGTAATTAAATCCGAAAAAAATCCACTGGTTCATCAAACAATTAAATAATTCAGAAAAGAAAAACATGCTTTTCTATTTTGAATATTTCAATTAATTTTTTAATGTGAATAATCTCTAATGCCCTCAAGTGTAATGAGCAACAAAACCTGACCTATTTCAGTGTTTCGTAATTGATAGGGATTGAACAGTTATGATTTGAGATTTGATGGATTTTATTCATTTTATTACATGAAAAATACTATTTCAAAAATCCCCATTGATCCCGATTGAATTGTATTTTCATTTGCGGTTGAAGGTCATACATTTGTGTGCACCTCAAGAAAGTTTGCAGATCGTAGAATTCTTTACAAAAAAATATTCAAATCGTAAAAAAGTTGTATTTCAGATTAAACGCACATATTTTCGCACCACTCCTTCTCTCAGAAAACCTTTGAAACTGTTAAACATGAAAAAAATCCGAAAAAATCCGAATTATTTTTCAATCCGAAAAAAATCCGCAAGAGCAAAAAAAAATCCGCAATTCGGATAAAAATCCGCCGATTGGCAACACTGGTCTCGCAGCGCCACTCCCACTCCTGCAACTCGATGAACAGCTGAATGACGTCAAAACAAACCTACCTCTATGAACTAACCTGCTGACAGATTAACTCATGCTCATTAATTGTATCAATTAATCTACCTCTTTCTGTATTCAGCTCTGACTGAAAGACGACTTTCTCTTGTGTTCCTCTTGTAAAAGTAGAATTTTCTAAAAGTCACCTCGTAAATTAACTGATTTTTTGAAGCAATCAATTAAATAGGTGAGTACTTCTCAAAATCCCTCATTATTGCATATTTCATGTTATTCTCCTGCTTTTTATGAATTTAGAAAATGTGTCCACGTTTCGGATCATGAAAATTTATAAAAATATTGGTAATTCTCTCTCAATTTATTCTCATATAGTCTTTATTGCATTGAACTGATGTATTTGACTCCTCTAAGATCTCAAGGTATTCATCCCATTTTTCAACTATTCGAGTCTCAAAACACTTGCTAATTGTTGTTCTCGAGTTTCAGATTAATGAAAATTCTCAAACGCAAAGGTGAATCATGGAATCAGTCTTCTCTCTCAATAAAATAAAGTGAACTGCTCTGAAGTATTTGAACTCAAATATTGCACCTGAATGGCAGTCTCAATCCCTGCTTCACCTTGAGCGGTCTCCTCAAATATTAATCAAATGATCGAACTGGTATGATCCTCCCATTATAACTAAGAAATTCTCAAGTTCATTCATCGGAAGCACTTAGCAAGTTAGATCTCAAGCCTTCAACTTCAAACGAATCAATAGGGTTAGTGATTCTTGCACTCATGCAACGTACTCTCATATCGTTATTCCCATAATTATCAATTGTAGGTTTTATTTTTCTGATGAACACTGACCCTGCTTACTAAAAGTAGTTTTTCACTGTAAATGTTGTCTCAATTGATTAATTAGCCTTCTCTTTACAGAACCACGTTATAGATCATACTTATTGATTTCTCAATCATGATATTCTTACATTGTAATGATCTTAATGAAGACCAGACTTAGACTACTAAGCTCTCGAAACACGTATCTCCTCACTTTTATTACAACTCAGTCTTCTCTAACAATTCATTATTCAACCTTTTTGTTTTTCTGATGAAATAAAGAGGCTCTCGCAATGAATTTCATTTGCATCATCACTGTAAAGTCTGTGTTTAATTTTGAATTAATGGAACTCTCTTAAAGTCCAAGTCTGACACCATCTGACCTCTCATTTTGAACTTCTCTAGATTACCTTTGTTTCGAGTTGAATAATCACTCTGAGTTTATAGATGACTTTTGTATTGTATTTTTACTGTATTTACTTGTGACTCATTCATTTTATGATTGTGAATGATGTCAATAAATGTTTTTACAATACCATCTTTAACTCAGTTATCTGGATACAGTCCTAAACAGCATTTTCCAAAATCAGAAAAACCCCGATTTTGAACATCAACTCTTATGAATAGATACTTGCCTGGTACTGCTGTAGTTGCTGACCCCTACAAGTGGAAGGGCAGCGATGGTTATTGAGTAGAGCCATCCAAATATCATCGTCTTAGCCGCAGTCCCAATATGGATCCTTTTTGTGAGATAAATGGCGTAAGTGATTGCGAACCAACGCTCTATTGTGACGACAGTCAGTGTGAATACAGATAAATGACTAGCAAAAACGGTGAGGAATCCTGCCAATTTGCAGCCGAGGCCTGGAATCGATAAACAGATTAGGAACTCGCTTTCACCCACGGATGAAAGTGACAAATACAGCAGTGTTTTTCAATCTTTTTCATGACACGACCCCCATAGCATCGAAAAAAATTTCGCGACCCCCCAACCCTGGCTTTTTCCATGTATGTTAACGTTGAAATAATTCAAATGTATAACATTGTAAATTCGATTAGAGGAAAGGAGTTGCAGACTCGTCTGTTTCAAATCATTTCCATTTGTGTCGCAAGTATGGATTTACCCTATTGAAATTTGCTTTACCATACAGAGGTAAAGTAGTTTTCGATAGCAAAGTACTGACCAGAGTTATGGAACTTCATGCTGAACTTTCAGTATAAAAACAAAAACTAACAAAATACTTTTTTTCCACAGCAAGCAAAGTCAGTAAACTTGGAATTCATTTTTGACCTGGAATTTCTTTAGGAAATATAGCTTTTCAGCATTCAAATAGCTTGAATAAACGTCTTCAAGGACGAAATGAAAATGTCATCATGAGAAAAGACAAACTTAATGGAATTGAAATGAAGCCGACTTTTTTCATTTATGAAATGGGAAGTGGGATAACATCAATTCACATACTGGGGTCTTTAGTAAATCCGTGCGAGGAATCAACGATTTTGGGCCCAAAAGGAGCAACATTGAAATTTCAAATGCAAACCCATGTTTTTCATTGCAGATTCGGATTAAGTGGAACATTTCTTATCCGAATTGGTTGAAACCAAAAATGTTTTCGTCCTCATTTATTTTTCAAAAATCTGAGGCGTTTATTCAGAATAGATTGCGAAAATTCATATTCTAATACTGATAAGGTCAATCAGATTTTGGGCCCCAAGGGGTCTTATTCGAGATACGAGGTCCAACTTTGATTTTTGAACAAAAAATGCTGCATAGGGCCCAAATATGGACGAAAAATGTTTTGGTTTCGACCAATTCGGATAAAAAAAATTCCTACTTCATCCGGATCTGCAATAAAAAAGTTGGGTTTGCATTCGAAATTTCAAGGTTCGGCCTCATATATAAGGGCCTTTTAAACTCAAAATCTGATGGGCCCCAGAATCAAAACTTCGATTTTCTAGACTCCTTAACCATCAGGTATATTTGAAATGAAAATGGTATCAAATAATGTGAAGAAAGAATAAATTGTCTCATAACTTCTCACTGAAAAAAAAATTATTCCACAGTAAAATAAACTAGTAATCGAAGAATTCATTGGTATGAATAACATTACCAGTATTTCTGTATAATCTTGATAAATCTTTTTTTATTGGAATTCATTGATGTTTTTCAACGAAGTAGGACCTAGTTCTCTCGACTTCTCGCGACCCCCATACAAAGGCTTTGCGACCCCCTGAGGGGTCGCGACCCACAGATTGAAAAACACTGAAATACAGAAATAACAAATTTTCAAATGTGATGTGGGAATTTCGATGTTTACATGAGTTAATATTATACGGAAGAGATAAATAGAATATGAAACAGGTTTGATTTGTTTCTCATTTGTAAACGTCAGTTTTCAAAAACACAATATTGATCAAGAAAGTTTATTTTATCAAGTCACTTAATTGTGAGACAGACAGTTAACTTGCAAAATTTTTACAAGTTAGTGGTATTGTTCACATTGAAAAATTTTGTTTTATTGTCATATAATATGTTGAAAATCATAGTGAAATTGTTATTTCCACACAGATTTTTGGTGATGAAAGAAGTGATACTGATGATGATGAACAATCTGATATTGACTCAGAAACTACTGAACTCGAGGACTGCAGAACATTTGTACCCTCCTTACTACCAAATGATTTGCTAGACATTTCGATTTTTCGGTTGACCGAATCATCGACATAACTCATCGCAATTTCGGTGCTCTTCTACACTTTAGTGCTGAAATATATCCATCCGAAACCGCAACCATAGTGGCTCTAGTTCTGCGAAAAGAGTGGCCGGTGTATAAATCTGAGTCTTTTAAACGTAAATATTTCACTATTTGCTTTGGGACACCACCGATAGTGTGCTGGCCAGCTTTAAGGGAAATGCACTTTCAATGTCGGTATGTCAAAAAAAATCTTAGGCTTTCTGTTATAGAAGGTCGAAGATTTACATATTTTCTGTATAACATGCAGGGCTTGAAGCTACAGCCATCATGGGTTATAGTGAATCTTCTTGTTGTTAAATTTTTTGTTTGCCGCAATGTCACAATAACGTATTTTTCCATATCTTCTACATCATTCATGTTCAAGGAGAGAATTTCGTCACATCGACAACATCCAAAAATCCCAAATATTGTTACAATTTTCGCCAGCAACCACTGGTTATCAGGAGCATGAAAAATAAATTGTTCAGCCTTTTCTTTACTTAATACCTTGCCCTTTTTAGGCGTATAACGGTCATTTTTTCGTTTCAGAAACGCTATTACCTCTGCAAATGACAACTAAACGTTATATTTTTCAATAAAGTTTTTAAGGAAAACACACCTGTGGACAGCGGCATTTTCTCCCATTTCCAAGCAACTTTTCAGCATAGACCATTTTTCCCATAAAGTATTAGGGCTGAATCTAGCTGATAGTTGATTCAAGTAGACCAACAAAACAAATTAAAATGATTGTTACCTGAATAACAAGCAACAAGCGATAAAAAACTGGCAGAAATGTCTGCCGAATTGATGAAAAACTCGGAGTACCGACGATAAATTGCTTCACGTTCCCTTGTAGTTAGGCGAGGCGAGAGGTATCTAGATGAATTCCAGCCATTTTCAATTCGGTAATACTTGAGAAATATTCAAATCCAAAACAAAACCAATTTGTCGATTCAATCAAAAACAAAAGCATACATGAATTGAATTCGAAATATATTCAGGAGGTTGATTCAAACTCTGAAATGTCATAATTTAGTGTTTTCAATCAACACCAACCTAAATCCTAGAACTCAAAAGTTACTGATGGGATATTACCAACATATTTTCGAGATTCCATACGTTCATCGAACGAGTGATCCCGAGAACTGACATTTCTTCGCCATTTTGATATAACAAATCCATGTCATACTCACCATACTGCCAGTCGTAGGCATAATTGAAGTAGCTCCCAACCGAGTGAAGATCCATAAAAGCTATCAGCGCTAGATACAGACCCATAGAGAGATCAGCGATGGCTAAGTTACAAATCAAGAAGCGAGTAACGGTTACGTCGCCTCCACTGAATATAACAACTATTATCACAGCTAGATTTCCAGTCACGGTCAATATGACCACAAACCATACAGAAATTCGCAGCCACGAATATCCCATTATGTCCTCGCAGGGATTCAGGGCGTTTGGTTCTGGGTAACATTTCACATCTGGAATCCTATAGGAAACAAAAAAAAAATTATAGATTGTGCTATCGAAAAAATCAGTTCTAATCGAATCCTTCAATTTGAAATTTGAACGGATCTCGATTACTCAAATTCATTTAGAAGGTTAAAGTGTAAGAATAGCGTGAGCAAAACTTTCGCACAATAAAGACGATTATTAATATTATAAGTTCTTGATCAAGCAAATTTTGTGAAACCCTCATTAAGTGTTACACCCGGTGTCCCAGTATACTTACGAAAAAGAAAATTCTTCGCCTTTACGGACGCCATTTTTGAAAGATAGATGAATTCAAAATAGTGATAATCGAAATGAATACCATTTTCAATTCCCTGGCTCAGAGATCTTTTATCATGAGGTTGGAGTAATGATATTTGATTTCGTCACTGAGATGAGAGATATACCGGATTCGGCCTCTTTCGGCCTCATCATTATCCAATACAACTCAGGACAAAATCTTCATGAAAAACGTCGATACTTGAAGCAATTGGTAGTGAAGTAATGAGTAAAATATTACAAAGTTCTAAGGTGGTGACATCCAATTGCGTCAAAATGAAGTTTCACATCTCCAATGAAATGCCAAAAAAGAAATCTGCACTTCCTCTTTCACTGAATGAGATTTTAGCAGTGGCTCTATTCAGGACTCGCTTGCTAATTTCTCAAAGTGATGGAAAAAGCCCAATTCTTTTTGCGACTGTGAAGCCAAGTGTTTTTAAGAAAAAAAAAATTCTTTGCCTTCACGGAGGCCAAATCGAGAACATTTTTGAAACATAGATGAATTCAAAATAGGAGTAATCGAAATCAATACCATTTTCAATTCCCAGGCTCAGAGATCTTTTATCATGAGGTTGGAGAAATGATATTAGATTTTGTCACTAAGTTGAGAGAAACACCGGTTTCGGCATTGTTGGACCTCATCAGTATCCCATACATCTCAGGACAAAATCTTCATGAAAAACTTCGATATTTGTATTAAGGTGGTGACATCCAATTGCGTCAAAATAAAGTTTCTCATCTCTGAGCCTGGAAATTGAAAATGGTATTCATTTCGATGATAACTATTTTGAATTCATCTATGTTCCAGTATACTTGTTCCAATAAGTTATCTATGCCACCGAAAACATTAAAATTTAAAATTTCATTTTCCACAATTGATAACCTTCATTGGAGAGAAACAGAAATCGAAAATTACTTCCACTTTGACCAGGAGTGACTCTGATTTTTTTAAAATAGCACCTTGTTAATTTTTTTCGAGTTTTTTCTTCTTCTCAAAATTGCCTCTCACACTTTTAATTCTCTCAATAGGTATTTACAGGGTGTTCCAGAATGAGGTTCCTTTAATTCGGGATCTTAATCCTCCGATGATTTTACGATATGAAGTTTCTATAAACTATGGGTATCTGACGCGCTCTTTCTGAGATACAGAGTGTTTAATTTCCACCAGTGGCATACGTACGGACTTCTGTTTCGCGCTGCATAGCGAACGAGTGTAGAAAATCAAACGGGAGAACAAATATTGATCACTATAATTGATCGAGAACAACTGATTTAAGAATGGAGCCAATACATTCAAAATCTGATAATATCATCTTTTTTATTCCTTCTGGGAAAAAACATCAGTATTGAAGAAAAACATTGAGAGTGGATAACATATAGGCCTGCATAATTCTGATCAAAATGATTTTCATTGAGAACATCTTCAGTTGTATAATAAATTTGAGATTTCCATAATGTGCGTTAATTTTTTTGCGCAGTGTAAATGAATCCATAGCAGGACTTCAACATGTATGATTACATTATTATTTATTTGATTCATCAGTGTATTGGATTATTGATGCACTTTTACGGTGACATTTAAATTGTTTGTCTGTAATTCAGCTTTTTTCAGTCGAAGGGCCTCTTGCCACTACTACTCAATGTAGAGTACTGATTAAAAAATGGGTGAGGCATATATATTCTTCTGTTACTACTAAAATTCATGAAATACTTTCTTTTATTGGTTGATTTTGAAATAAAGGGTGATTATTTTAGAGGCGGAGAATTTTAAATTCAAATAAAAAATTTGGATGGTCTTCGATTTGACAGTTGGTTATTATTTTTTATTAAGTCTGCTTTGGCAAGTATATTCGGTGCAACGCTTACAAATTATCAAAATTTATTACGAAAACCATAGTTCAATTCGAAAAACTATTAAGTACGATTAATTCGAGAAACTGTAGATCATTTTTGCAATACGTTCACCTTAAACTATACTGCGAATCCCGTTAGACGTCCCAGGCAACACATCCCGCGATACAATTAATTTACTGAGGAAAACCTTTGATGATCGAGCGATTTACCGAAATGGACCTCTTAACTGGCCACCGTACTCGTGCGACTTTGGACACCTTTGGACTATTTTCTCTGGAGGAGTGTGACGTCACAAGTCTACGCCGATAAACCACAAACGATTAAGCACCTGAAAGCCAATTTTCATCGGGTAATTACCGGAATACAGTCAGGTTTACTGCGATAGGTGTGTGAAAATTGGACCTCAAGATAACGTCATGTACGTGCAAGCCGAGGTGGCCATATGCCCTAAATAATTTTCAGACGTTAAATGCCACAGAATTATCTGTTATAAAAACCTATATTCATACATTTTTATTTTCATTTTGGGAGTTTAATCCTAATTTGAAGTTCTCCGCCTCTAGAATAATCACCCTTTATAATGGGGATAAAATAAAGTCCTGAAATATTCATCTACAACGTTATAGGTATTCATTTATATGTAAAAATGATCATCTGCATGAAATGAGTATTTTCGATCTGTAATTCAGCTACTATGCGGTAACAAACGAGCCGTCATTGATATTTTCAATTTCAATTTCAATTTTATTCATCTAGAAGCATAATACATTTTAGATACAAATCATGAATATATAAGAGAAAGCAGGAATAGCAGTCTAAGCGAATTGCTTGTACACTGTCATAACCCACCCTTACTAAAGATGAATTAATCCTCTTCTTCAATACAATAGATGATTATCCCCATATAAACTACTGAAATAAAAACCAATAATAAACGGAAGAGAAGAAAAGTAGGAAGAGAAACGATTTCTATGATGACAAAACTTTTTCAAATAAACTATAATTATTAATTACGTAAGTTCTTAGGTGATTTTTATGAACCTTACTTCTCAAGTTGAAACCTAATCTCATGTGAAGTGGAAGTATGTTACATAACTTTGGCCCATAGTATGACAGACTATGTTGCGAGTGTGTTTTTTGAAAAAAGGGTACCCTGAGATGTTCATTTCTTATCTGCCTTGTACAGTGAAAGTGCTGTAATCTGTTTTTATTCTTTTTCAATTGATTTAAAATTGTCTCATATACATAGAGCTGCCTAATACTGAGTTGTTGACTATCCTCGACCAGTTTTTTTGAATTGTGAGATTTTTTCGAACGAAGTATTATTTTCAGCAAAGACTTCTGAACTATTTCTAGTTTTTTTAGATAAGTGTCACTCATGCCACCCCAGATGATGATACCATACCTCAGAATAGACAACACCAAGGAGTCATAAACAGTAAAACATAATTTTCTAGGAAGAATATCTCTTACTACCCACCTTATAGAGAGATTCCCGCAGAATGCATTAACACTGAGTGAAGACGGGGAAACATTAGCGGATTTTACGTGAAAAGTGCCGAAATCGTCGTCGATCTCAACTGGCCTGGCCTCCTCGTGTTCTATGGTCTTTCCTCTCTGCGGATTCAAGAATAAGGAATCATTGTTATTCAGTTCATGAGTTCCCTTTCTCCAATCCTTCATTCCGCCCCCTTGGTAAGTATTGGCGAACTGTTGACTGAAAGAAAACTGAATCAGGGTTTTCATGAGGGGTTTAGAAATGTACTTATCGAAGTAACACGGTTAGTTTGTCGAAGTTGGGCTCCGATGTTCGAAATTCCCGAATTGAATTCCTGGTTTCTCAGAAGAAATCTGATACAGTTCTGATTTTTCACGGTGTTGATACGAGGGATTTCAGGAAAAAAATATAATGTTTCTCTTTAACCTACGATATTATGAATTGAGTTTTATCAAAACATTAAGCGATGTTGAAAAATTATGAGACAGAGATAGCCGAAATAGAGTATGGCAAAAAGAGAGGCATATCATTCGCGAAGCATTTTTTTAAAATATGTTCAGATACAGTTCACTGTATCCCCACTAGGTTGGGATAAAGTTTGGAACCAAGTAAATATCTTTTAAACGAAAAGAACGATATTTATGAAAATTTGCAGGTAAGTGCAATGGAACAAAAAGCATCTGGTGTACATTTTTTTGGTAATAATATACTTCCGGTTTAACCGGAATATATTTTACAGATTTTGAAAGAGCTTGTTATTTCGAATTCATACATACTGAGTTTAGTGTAAAAAAATTTGTAAAAACGAGGAATATAGCACTTTAAGCAACCTCCTTTGAGTTTTTTGCATTAGAGCAAAAAACTATTTAGATAAACTAATTGATGTTGTTTGTATGCATAGTAATAAATAAACAAGTACTGTTAAGTACGTCTTTTGTTCTTCATTTGTCAAATTTTAATTGACAGAAATAAATTGAACAATTTAGAATGGTTCAATTAAGTGAAAAAGAGCGTATTGAAATTTTGATGATGATCGGTTATGGTGATCGTGTTAGAACTCATGAAGAAGTGTGTCATATTTTTAATAATTTGCATCCGGAGAGAAATCCTATATGACGCTCAACAGTAACTAAAACATTACAACGTTTTAATACTACTGGGATGGTAAAAATTTGCTAAAACCTGGAAGACCGCGGACTGCAACGAACGAAACTGTAAAACGAAATATTGCAATCGATTTAGAAGAATCACCTCAAACTTCCACCACAAATTTGGCACTAAACTATGGTATTAGTCGACGTTCTGTAGGAAAGATATTAAAAAGTGAAAAGTATCA
This sequence comes from Hippodamia convergens, assembly GCA_038502775.1. Taxonomy (NCBI): domain Eukaryota; kingdom Metazoa; phylum Arthropoda; class Insecta; order Coleoptera; family Coccinellidae; genus Hippodamia; species Hippodamia convergens. Next base: position 5,670,770 of record CM076607.1, read on the forward strand.
TCCGTATAAGGTACAGTTGGTTCAAGAATTGTCATACGATGATTTTGACCGACGGCTGGAATTTCGAGGCCATAAATTGTTCAAAATGTCCACTTTCGATCTGAATGCAAGCTTGACTTCGACGAACTGAAGATTTGTTTAGTATGGTATTTGGCTCGATGCTTCTTGAATTCTAACAAGTAATTGGATTTCAAAATGACAAACAAGCCGCTCCATGTGTACCCATGAAAAAAGGTATTAAGATCAGGCGAACAAGGTGGCCATTATATTGGTCCTTCTTGACTTATCCATTCATTCGAGAATTGTTCAGTTATCCCACTGACCAAATGTCTTCCTCTATCTGGTGGTGCACCATTAAATAGTTATAACTCCAAAACGAGAACGAATCGGAACTATGTTCATAGGAAAAAAGTTTCGAAAGAAGCACCCTGAATAATTCAACACTGTTTTCATTTCATTACATCCTTTTGTTGTGCATAACTGTCCTCCCAACAAATGTAAAATACATGTTTCATCTGTTTCTTCAATATTTTTTTGTGCCATATCAAAATACAAAAAAAAATAATCCAGCTCAGTTTTATATTCTAAATAAAAAGAAGTGCAATGTATTTGTATTTACCCAGAAATGAATCGTTTTTTTCCTTGTTTTTGCAGTATAAGGAACGAACTGACCGGTATCCAGATCCTTATTTTGGTCACAATATCGTTTGAGTTCCTTTGAAATTTGTGCATATCTCGAAGGATTGTGACGTTTTGGGTACTTGAAGGCACAGCAATGAAAAGGATGAGTCAAACGGGCCACTTTCAGACTCTGAAAAAAAATTTTTTCCTATAGAATTTCTAAGAGTCATATAAAATCATATACTTATGTGTAGTATTCTATTGGTTTCATGGAGCAACTGAGCACAAGGTTTTCTGTGTTTGAAAAAAAGTTTAATGTAGAGCATCAAAAACACTGACAAAAAGTAAATTCGGACTCCTGTTTTTGAACGCTTTTCTATACTGTTGTTCAATGAGAGTTTGTCAAACAATTTCGTCCAGCAACCTCTAGACTTGATTCCGTCTTATGGACCAGTCTTCCCTGTTTTTTCTTCAAGATGTCCTTTGGCAATCCCACTTGGTTTCAGTTTTACTCGGGTCCTGTCCAAGACTGGAATATGGGCCCTATGTGAAAGGTGTTTAGTTTCAAACTATACATAACAGTTCCGGATTCACTAGAAAACTTCTCTCCATGTTCCTTAATTACACTCCTCGTCAATAATTTTTTGCCAAATTCAACACCCTGTATCTTTTTTCGTGGTTCTCCGATTTTGTTGAAATTTTCACCAGGTATAGTATTGGGTCTTGTTATGTTAACCTGAAATTTATCTGTAGTTCATCCGTTATACGGGATGAAACAAAACCTTGTTTCATACCCTTTATTTCTAAGCACCCTGTGATGAATTTGAGGCAGAAAATTTGATATCATTCAGTTTTAATTTGAAGTGTTACCCTTTCTCAACAAAATGTTTCCTGATTAACGTCAGTGTCTGCTTTAAAAAAATTATACAATTTTCAAAAAAAGTGTTGCATTGTTTCAATTTTTAAAACTTATTTAAAACATTACAAAACCTTATCGACTAGTTAACATAAACAAACATCTGAAAATTAATAGCGTGTATTTCCACCTCGCTTTCTCATCACTTCTACAATACGACGTGGCATACTTTCAATGCATCTCTGAATTGCTTCTGAATTTTCCCGTTCTTCAAGAAGGCTGTTCGTAAATCGGGCAAGGTGTTGGGCGGCCGATTTTGAACATGTCTACCTAGCAAATCCCATACATGTTCAATTGGATTTAAATCCGGACTTGTGGCTGGCCACACGAATCGTTTAATATTCGCCTCTTCAAAGTATTCTGTTACAACCCGTGCAACGTGGGACCTAGCATTATTCTGCATTAACAGAAATTGTTGCTTCCCCCAGAAGCAATTTGAAATGCATTGAAAGTATGCAACGTCGTATGGTAGAAGTGATGAGAAAGCGAGGTGGAAATACATGCCATTGATTTTCAGATGTTCGTTTATGTCTAATAGTCGATAAGGTATTGTTATGTTTTAAATTGTTATAAAAATTGGAAAAATGCAACACTTTCTTTGGGAATGTGTATCTCATTCTTAAAAGCAGATACTGACGTAGATCAAAAAACATTTTATTCAGAAAGGGTCACACTTCAACTTAAAACTGAATGACTTAAAATTTTCATCCTCAAATTCACCACAGGGTGTTTAGAAATGAAGGGTATAAATATGAAGCAAGGTTTCGTTTCGCCCTTTATAACGGCTTAAATATAGGCATTTTCGCAAAGTAAGGTTAATATAACAAGACCCAATTTTATACCTGGTGAACATTTCAACAAAATCGGAGAACCACGAAAAAAGATACAGGGTGTTGAATTTGACAAAAGTATTGCCTGTCCGGAATTTATAGGCGGAGAGCATATTACGTATATTCAGCATATTAATTTCTGTCGCGTTCTGATATATTCTAAACGACTTCGGAATTACTAAATGGCGTTGATATAAGTGTATTCCTTTCGTTTCTAATCATTATTCTCTATAATCCATGTTTGACCTATTCACTGGAATGAATCAGCTTAATTTTAAATGAAATTGAGATCGCCATATTCATATATTTCCGAGGGATATAGAACTCAGATACTAATGGTAAAAACAATACAATCATTGGTGCCGAATTGGCTTCCTGACATCAATTATCATTTTATTAGGGAAAAGGTAGTGAGTAGGAGAGGCTGGCAAATTGATGAGAGCTTTGATTATGTTTTTATTAATTTATGCGGGCCTTGCGCATAATCTCTCATTAGGTCGATCATAAACGAAATGCATTCCAGTCGTTTCAATATTTTTATATACGAAATAACAAGGTTCCCGCATCAGATATTCGATTTATAACTCTGATTACACTCTGAAAGTTCGTTTCAACGGATCCTACCCTGATTAAACCGATAATACAACACAACAATACGATAACTTGCCACTATAGTTGAAGGCTCTATGTAGCCTTAAAATATTTTCAACATAAGGAGTTTTATTACATTACTTATGGTAAAAGAGATGAAACATAACAAAATAAAAGGACGCACAAGAGTAAATGATGACGATAAGCTTTCCAGTGTTGCTCATCTGTACACACTTTTAAATAAATGATCACAATTATGATATTATTGGAATTTGAAAAACATAAGTTATTAGGAAGCTCAAACGTTGATTTCTCGAAAAGTACTCAGAAACAGAAAATTTTTTGATCTTATCAGGTAGTTCAATTTCCTGCAACATATCAGGAATTATTCAAGATTTGACTAGAGAAAAGGCTTGATAAAATCGATCTATACAAATGACATTGATAGCTCCAGAATGACATCTTTTGTTCTGATTCCTGAATCGCTGACTGACTACAATCTTACCTATGTTCAGTTCCAGATGCAAAGTTACAAAATTGAACCGAAATTATAAAATTTACAGACAACAGAAACAAAGACATGAATCAATTCAATGCGGACGCCTTGAAAGGGAAAATCAGACTGTTCCACATGAGGTCTATTGATTCAAATTGCAGAACAATACAATTCAAATGGCATTTTGTGATGAAAATTCATTTCATATATTCTTTTAATTCAGAGAGACAATACGTATTGAAAAAAAAAGAACCTTGCTGAAGTTGGTGCAACACACGAAAACCATACAGGTCTGCAGTAAAATTAAATGAAGGAAGGGAAAAATCTCAGCTGAAAAAACACTTACCCTACCCGTGACAAAATAAAACTACTTTAAATATTAAATATCAGGAAAATCTTGAAAGACATGAAAGACATAGAATAGCTTTATGTTATCCGTCGATGAGCTCAAATAAATAGATTCTCAACAAAATCGATCCGCAATTTTTAAACTAAAATGAAAAAAGACAAAAGCAGAAAAGAAACTAACTATTTAGAAACACCGAATTATTTTGAAATTGACCGCCCATTTCTGAAATGAAATGAATATGATTCCATGTTGCAAGAAATAAAATTAATTATTTGAGACTGTAAGTCTCTTCTGTTCAATTCTAAGTATATCCTTTTTATTCATATGTTTTCAATATATGAAAGATTGAACATTCAAATAAAATTCCATAGATTGAGCGAATGGAGTATTTGAATTCGTGCACATTTTGATTTGTTTTCAATCCAACTGTGTTCACTCATTCGCTACAGAATTCTCTGTATGAGGCACAGTTATAAGCAGTGCCTTTTTCAATTCATGGCAACAGAATAATGAATTGAATTCGCAATACAATTGCTACCAGATTCAAAGGAAAAATTTAATATTTACACCTTTTCCGGTTCCGGTTCAATTTTGAAATATGAGCTTCAATTCAGAGCTTCCTTCATAACGGTTTCTTTGTCATCAAATTCGATTGTACTGCGATCCGAATGAGATGTTACCATGAAGAGATTTGATGTTTGACTTTCAGCATTATCTCCTTCTCCCGAGCTTCATAAAAGCGATATGGAAACACGTTTTCGTGCTTGGAAAGGTCGAAGGTCAAAATTAGTTTTCTCTATTTCTGTATCGTAATGAGTTCATAACAGTACTAAAAGAAGAGCTGTAATGAAACTCATTACATCATTGTTTTCAGTTATATTTTTCGTTTTGTGGTTGTCAATACGGACCTCCGATCCAATCAATTTTTGAATCAAATCAATAGAAATTCCGTGATCTGCCAAATTTCGTAAGTCACACCAAATGATAAGATACAATACAAATGTCACTGATCTGATTTTTTTTTAATTTCGATAGTATGTCACAAAACTTGACTGAAATAGAAAAAAATAATGTCTAATACTCGTTGCAGAAGGCGATTACAACACTCATGCTTTCAAAAACTTCGCTCGTTTTCGAATTTCGAATTCGTGTTGGAAAGGGAGCTCATTCTGCAACTTGCTTCAGAATATACTATTATCATCTCAGTATCGTGATGAGTTCATTACAGTACTAAACGTTGTATGAACTGCATTGTTTTCAGTTAGGTATATATTTAGTTTTGCGGTTGTGAATTTTTTTTTCTGTTTTTTCGTTTTATAATATGATAGAGTTGTCAATACTGAATGTATTCTTAGTCGAATAGAAATACCGAGAGAAAACTGAAGAAAAATTGGAAATGAGAGTATTCGGTAATTTGTTTGTTATTACTTTTCTAACTGATTTTAACCATAAACCGTTCTCACATTTTTGAAGACGAAGACTGCGTGAATATTGTAATATTTCTAAAATTTTCAAACACTCTCCACACTCTTATCTCCCGTTTTCTTCAGTTCTTTATCCATATTTCGACAAATGCAACGATTTTAATACGTATTTAGAATTGTAAGCTTCTCTTTCCTATTCAGAAAATTGGAGTAAAATTTCTGGATGGCATTTTTGCCTCATGATGTGTCATTTAGGAATGAATATAAGTGTGATAACGCGTGATAAGATAGGTGTCAAAATAATTTCAAATGGCATCAACTGGTTTAACGATGATGTCATTCAAAACAAATAAAGATGCATTGCAACACTTCAAAATCAAAGCAGAGTAAAGTTAAGGTAAAGCAGAAACAAAATACATACCTCCAAATCATATATACTCGGAATTACCCTCAAAGAAGGGGTGTTTTTGATCCACAAGATTTCCAGCTCATCCAGACCATTGGCAGGCAATTCTCCGATCGAAGTCTCTGACAGGTCCCTGGAAAAAAGTTCTGATATCTTTCAGAACATCTTTCTGAAGACACAAATGAATTTCTGTTGAATATAAATGGACATATTTATCATACTACAACGTCTTGTCACTTCTGAAAATCTTCGTTATAACTTTTCATCTTACGTAAAATCTAAGATATCAGGGCCCTCAGACGTTACTCATTAACGAATTTCACAGTATAGATAGTCTTATATGTGTTCAATATTATGTGCATAGCTTGGCTAGGCGGCCCGTTCACAGGTAGAAGGTAGAAAAGGTAGAAAAAAACACACCAAACTTTTTTTAAATTCGACGAACTTATTTTTATATATGTCAAGCAGAATATTATAAAAAATCAATATTTCATATTGCCAGACCGTTTCCGTGGGCCGTAATTCCTCCCAGATGTTTTAAATTCAAATAAAAAAATTACAGTTAGAAACATTGTTGCGAAATGGCTAGATTCAGCACTTTGGTTGAATTAAAAGCACTGATTTTTATATATGGTACGCAGAATATTATCGAAAATAAATATTTTATATTATCACAACATTTCCGTGAGCCGTATTTCCTTCCATACTTCTATTATATTCGGAATCTTCAATTTTGAATATAGTCAATCATTATTATTTTATTATCTTTTGTGGAAAGCCAGACCAATCCCAAGGGCCAAGCATTCTGCCAGACACAATCAACATTTTATTAGGTCCCTAGAAACTTTTAATTTTTTCGCCTACAAAGTGTATGTTTTCAACATCAAATTATGAAAATGGCAGAAAATATAATCTTTTTCATTAGTATCCTAATCTCAATCTTCATCGTCAGCTTCACTCAATGGTTAACTCGCATCTGGCGTTTATCACAATAATTTTATTTATGGAGATTTTGTGACTATGGGTTCTGTTCAAATTTCCTCAAGTTGGCAGACCTTGCCTTGGGGGCCAGAATTCCTCCTATCCACTTTATAAGCAAAAAAATTAATAGTTTTTAGGGACCTGATAAAAATTCTGATTGTGGCTGGCAAAATATTTGGCCCTTGGGATTGGTCTGGCTTTCTACAAAAGGTATTAAAATAACCCCTCAAGGATCATAGTAAAAATTGAAGACTTCGAACGTAAGAAAAAATAACTTTTTTTAAGGAATTTAGAGCGTCTGGGAGGAATTACGGCCCACGGAAAAAGTCTGCCAATATGAAATTTTTATTTCTTATAATATTCTGCGTGACATATATGAAAATCAGTGCTTCCAATTTGACAAAAGTGGTGAATCTGGCCATTTCGCAACAATGTTTCTAACACTAATTTTTTATATTAAAAATTAAAGCGTCTGGGAGGAATTACGGTCCACGGAAACGATCTGGCAATATGAAATATTTATTTTTCATAATATTCTGCGCGACATATATAAAAATCCGTTTAATAAAAGTTCGGTATGTTCTTGTCTACCTTTTCTACCTGCTACCTAGCCAAGCTAGCGAGTATGTACACACTAAAGAAAACATATAAGACTGTCTATACTGTAAAGTTCTTTAATTTAATAATAAGTAACGTGTGGGGGCCCTGGGATCTTACTCTAGTATAATTTGTTTATCACCAAGATTTTTGACACTGTGAACTTTCTCAAATATTCTGTCATTCATAATTTATTCGAATGTTACTGAGGTACTGGAATGAATTGTTCAATGGTTTTTCATGCCAAAACTGAGGTAGGTCCTCAAACATTCCGAATTGAAAATTAGTAAAAGGAAAGTTGTTTGATATTACAATTTCCCCTTATTTGTCATTTGCTGAAAGAACAGAGAACTCATTTCTATGTTATTAAATCCCTGGATTTCCTCGGGAGAAAGCGATTACATCCTATGGAACAGGAACGTTTTCCTTGTCTCCGGAAAAATCTAATTTCCCATTCAATAAACATCTGAAACGGCGCTCAAAATTCATCAAATGACTGAAAATTAATCGCCAAAGCTTGAATAATGAGAGAGCGTTAAACTCACAATTCTCTCAAGCTTCTCATTCCTTTGAAAGCGTTGGTTTCCAGTGTCTTCAGACGTCTGTTTCCTCGTAGGTTCCTGTAAAACAAGATACTGCAATGTTTGATTATATTCCTACCTAATAGAAGGCTCAAAGAGGACTGGGTGCAACAGGAATGACGGGGATATTCGGTGGACAATTTGTTCTTATTAGAGGAAGTTGTTTTCGTGAGAGAACCAATAAACCTTTGTGTGCAACCGAATTTGAAGTTCTGCAGATGAATAAAAAATCGGATTTGATGAAATGTTTCATTCGCTTTTCAACAATATCATGGTTTAATTTGCAGAGAGGGACTGCTGGAGGGTAGGTGATTCGAATTATGAAGTGTGCCCAGAAAGGGTATGGACTGAAAAAGTCGTGACGTCACAAAATGGCGAATGGATCAAAACAAACTTTCGTTTACTTCCATTCCTATGTAATTTGCCATGAGAGACGAGAGGCTCTCAATAAAATCGAAATTTGATATTTTTATCGGTAGATTTAATTAACGAAATTGCGATATTTGGAATATACAGAAGTTGTGAAGAAATTCTTTATTCATTTATATAGAAGTATTTTTATTCATCTAGAGGTAAGTTAACTTCCGTCTTCTCCTACTTCTTATAATTTATTCCATGTGATGATTGTGATCTGAAAGTTTTTTCAACAAAAATGGTAGAAAAGGTTCGATCTTTTGTTTTTTGAGATCATCTGCAATAAATAAATTCTAGATGAAATCATTGAATTATCTTGAATATTCATCAAAATTCAGACTCAGATATTTGTTATATAATAGGTTTTTCATTTCAGAAATTATATATAACTTCCTCAACCTAGGATACCTCTGAAATGTTTGAAAGGCAATATATTTGGTTCTATGAAAAGCTAGAAGGATTAAATTGAAGGAAGTTCAACCATACTATGCTAGTAAAAAATTTTTCAAGCATTACATATTCGTTTCTTTCTACAGATGGTGTGGAATAGGTGAGAAAATTGTGGATTTTCATGTATATAGTAGTATTTTTATTCTTGTAAAAGTAAACTTCCTTCTTCTCCTACTTCTTATGATTTATTCCATGTGATGATTGTGATCTGAAAATTTTTTCAACAAAAATGGTAGAAAAGGTTAGATCTTTTGTTTTTTGAGATCTTCTGCAATAAATATATTCTAGATGAAATCATTGAATTATCTTGAATATTCATCAAAATTCAGACTAAGACATTTGTTATATAATAGGTTTTTCATTTCAGAAATTATATGTAACTTCCTCAACCTAGGATAGCTCTGAAATGTTTGAAAGGCAATGTATTTGGTTCTATGAAAAGCTAGAAGGATTAAATTGAAGGAAGTTTAACCATACTATGCTAGTAAAAAATTTTTCAAGCATTACAAATTCGTTTCTTTCTACAGATGGTGTGGAATAGGTGAAAAAATTGTGGATTTTCATGTATATAGTAGTATTTTTATTCTTGTAAAAGTAAACTTCCTTCTTCTCCTACTTCTTATGATTTATTCCATATGATGATTGTGATCTGACAATTTTTTCAACAAAAATGGTAGAAAAGGTTAGATCTTTTGTTTTTTGAGATCATCTGCAATAAATATATTCTAGATGAAATCATTGAATTATCTTGAATATTCATCAAAATTCAGACTAAGACATTTGTTATATAATAGGTTTTTCATTTCAGAAATTATATGTAACTTCCTCAACCTAGGACAGCTCTGAAATGTTTGAAAGGCAATGTATTTGGTTCTATGAAAAGCTAGAAGGATTAAGTTGAAGGAAGTTCAACGATACTATGCTAGTGAAAAATTTTTCAAGCATTAAAAATTCGTTTCTTTCTAGCTGGAAAGATTCTAAATTACGGTTGTGAATGCCTGAGAGGACAACTTCTCTGTCACCGCATAGCTGCTGAATTCATGGAAAGAAAAATATGAGCAAAACTGATTCAATCCTCCAGTGAAGTAAGCCATATACCTCTGCTGACAAATATTTGTTTACTTCCATCATATGTAATTTTTAACAACTCGTCTACGATCTTTTTACATATCTTTTCGAAACACATGATCTTTTGTTAAAAAATCGTATCATGTTGATTTTCTTATTAATAGAAATATATATTTGACCTCTTTCTTATAAGATCAAAATCACATATCGATATAAGACCTAATATAGCATGTCCATTTTATTACAAATCAAAACGTTGAATTTATTGTGTCTTCAATTTAACAAGTTTTTTCTAATATTTCTATTTTTTTTTTCACTTCTTTATTTTCTCGTAAGTGAAAATAATTCTAGGCTGAACATATATGACTTTCATTTTCAGCATCAATTCCCAACAAACGAAAAAAAAGGTTTTGAAATGAAAAGATCTCAATTTACTGATTTCGTCTTCTTCTCTTCTCAACAATACGTCTGAAAATAAATCTTTCGCTCTTGAAGATGCTGGTTTTATTTTCACTTCATACTTTCAACGAAGTAGCAACTATTCCATCTATCGTTCTTTTTCGGTTCACGATCTGCTCTCCTAAAAAAAAAAGATATAAGATAATAGAAGATGAGGAATGGCCAGCAAGACAATCAGTAAGAAATACTTGTCATATTTCTAAATGATCATAATGATTAATTAAAAGTGAAAAACATTGCACTGGCTTACCTGTAAGCTTAATTTCATTCAGTGGTGATGAATTTTCTTCAGGAAATCTATAAAAACCAAAGCCTTTTCTTGTAGCGTTGTAAGAACAATTACCACAAAATAGTTCATCGTTTTTAACTCAACACAATGAACACGGCTATATGAATAGAAATCATGTGTTTTTCGCCTTTCACCTATTCTAGAACCCCTGTTGATTCCAAATATCGCAATTAGTTTCCACTTCGACCATTTACTGTGAGTGAAAATTATGTTATAAGCTTTCAGACGACATCGTTTGGCGCAACACATATTGTACGTGACGATTTCATGTCCAAGGTATTGTACCAAATGGTTACCGTGTCATCTAGTTTATTAATTATATGGCGCCATTCAATAAAATATAACGAAAAAAATTTTCATAACATTATTTTGAAAAGTTAATCATGTAACATCTGGTGGTGTTAGGACAGAACGACCTTATATAAACTGAATCTGTTGCCAGTATCCCCCAAGATTGTTTCTCGATGGAAATCGAATCCTGAGATAAGTTAAGTGGGCAGATAAGTATTCTCCGCGATTCCCCAATATAAATTTAGGGTTCGTTGAATGGTTTTCTTAATATTGTTTTGAGGCAGATGAAGAATAAAGGAGGTCATTCAAATTCTTATCGAGTTTGAAGACGTGATCATTTTAGGAATGTTGGTATCAAATCATTGATTTCACTCTTTCAGGGAACTCCCGCGAGGAAAATTTGTTTTTTACAGAAAATTAATAGCTAAATATCTGTGTATGTTGTTGAAACTTTTTCCCCGAATACTGGTTGACATCAATTTCGGAATTTTTCATATCATTCTTCAAAACTAAAAGCCGCATTCACAATGATGTTGTGTTTGGACAAAAACGTATGATTGTATTCTCAAAAGATCTCTTAAAGACCTTGGCGAATACCGGGAGCAACTGGTCTATAATTTAAAATCTGATTTGTCTCGTACTTTCTGAAAATTTACGATGATGCGGTGCGATTACTTAATGTTTCTTTCGAAAGAAGAAAATGTTGTTTTTCGTTTACATAGGTCAACTATTTTGTTTCCTATCAGTGTAATTCCTGACACGAAAAATCGCGCAAATGTTCCTTGATAATTAAAATATTCAAAAAAATTTTATCCTAGGAAGTCGTTGTATTTGAGGTCGCTGTGGTAGATTGGAACGTTGAGACCAGCAATTTGCTAAAATTCCGGAGAGACTTTTACTCTAATAATCGAATGAGTGTTAAAAGAAGTATTATGAAAACACCATAATATGATGGATAGCGTTTAATTTCATCGCAAACTGAAATACGAAATGACGAAATAAATTTCATTAAAAATATTCTTGAGGATAATTAATATCCGATCATTTTCATAGAAAAAATATATTTGAAAATTAGAGGAGACAGATTTGCGTCAAAACGATGAAAATAATCAAGAACCAACAAAAAACCATCAAGAATGACCAATTTTAATGAATTCGATTCCTTATGTTCATGGACTTTCAGAAAAAATTGAAAAAATTGATTCTAAATTCAACAAAAGAATTGTTTTCAAAACAAAAAATGATTTTTGATCCCTACAAACAAGAACTAAATCTTTAAATGGGAATCAGAAATCAAGAAATGGTATATACAATATTCCCTGTTTTTGTGGAGAATCTTATAGAGGAGAAACATCAAGACCATTAGAAAACGTGAACATAAGGATAACATGAAAAATGGAGATATAAGTAGATCGCACATGGCAGATCATATACAGGGTGGCCATTTGAAAATGAAAAAGACGAGATTACAGACGAAATAAATTTTTTCGATAGAAATGCTCGGACAGGTCGATTTCTGTTTCGAGGGGACAACTTAAGATGTACGTTACGGACGCATAGCGCTTCAACCCTTGCTGCTACAACCCTCACCCCCAATTCTTGAATTGGGAAGATGGGGTCAGTGATACCTTATTTGAAAGGTATTTTTATACTATTTCAGCACAGTTATTGTGTTTTCATTTTATGCATTAGTTCTCGAAATACAGGATGGCCATTTGAAAACGAAACAGACGAGATTAGAGACAAAATTAATTTTTTCAATAGAAATGCTCGGACAAGTCGATTTCTGTTTCGAGGAGGACAACTTGAGATGTAGGTTACGGACGCATAGCGCTTCAACCCTTGCTACTACAACCCTCACCCCCAATTTTTGAATAGGGAAGATGGGGTGAGTGATACCTTATTTGAAAGGTATTTTTATACTATTTACGCTTCAGACGGCTTTTTGTCAGTGCTCAAGCACATAGAATATATAATCGCGCTGAGTGCGCCTTACTAAGGGAAAGGATTCGTTATTCCCGCCAAAAACTTGTCAATATCGACGAGAATATCAGGCTTTTAGAAAATAATCTAATAATGACCTTAACACCAGCAGACTGGACCTCTATCAGTAACATAACCCAGAAATCCATGGAGGGTCGAATGTTCAGTAATACTAAACGCCTCAAAAATAAATTCTCGCGCTTGCAGGAATCATCTGTTCCTTCAGTTCCGAACAGAAAAGAAACTGTGATTAACTTGTCCAAGAGGACATTAACACAGGAGGAGAAATCTGTCCTTGAAAAAGGAAACAATTTCTCCATTCGAACAAAACAAATTCCGGTGGAGAATATAGTAGCTAATGTTGAGGCAGCAATTCGGTCTTTGCCTGAGGCTACAGCTGAGGAAGTGAGGACTGAAGCCTCCAGAATTATCAGGAAGGCTAAACCATCAAAAAGTAATATAAATTTCAAGGAATACAAAGCCATAAAGAATCTCAATGAGGACACATCCATTGTGATCCTTCCAGCTGATAAAGGAAACGCAACGGTAGTAATGAATTCGTCAGACTATGATTTCAAAATGAGGGAGTTGTTAGAGCCTTCAAACTACACTAAACTCAGAAGAGATCCTACCTCATCCAAAATCAAACAAGCAAAGGCTCTCATAAAAGTTTCTTCTCTAGATGAAGAAACTAAAAAGAGAATCTGTAAAAGTGAAGCAAGGGCTCCGCGCATATACGGACTTCCGAAAATTCACAAGGATAATGTCCCATTGAGACCAATTGTTAGTACCATTGACTCGCCAACATACGATTTAGCCAAAGTCTTAACGACGATGTTGAGACCTTATGTGGGAAACACGGAAACCTTTGTCAAGGACTCTACTCACTTTGTAGAAAAGCTGCAGAACATCCAGTTGGGACCAAATGACCGACTCGTTAGTTTTGATGTTGTGTCTCTGTTCACATTAGTTCCCATCAGAGAATCGCTAAACTACGTTTCGGAGATATTCCCGAATGACATAGCAAAGCTCTTTGAACTTTGCCTAACATCCAGCTATTTTCAGTGGAAAGGCGAGTTCTATGAACAAATAGACGGTGTCGCCATGGGAAACCCTCTAAGTCCTGCAATTGCGAATTTCTTCATGGAAAAATTCGAACAAAGTGCCATCGAATCGACATCGAAGAAACCATCTACGTGGCTACGTTATGTAGACGATACTTTCGTCATTTGGGGTCACGGAGATGAAGAATTGCAAGCTTTCTTAACCCATCTCAACAGTAGGCACCCAAATATTCAATTCACAATGGAAGTTGAAAAGGATGGTGCACTACCATTTCTAGACGTCTTGGTAACTAGAAAGCCTAATGGGAAACTAGGACACAGGGTTTATAGAAAACCAACCCACACTGACAGATATCTACATAAGGAGTCTAATCATCACCCCAAACAGAAACGAGGAGTTATCAAAACACTCGTAGAAAGAGCCCGACGATTATGCGAGCCGGAATTTCTGGAGGATGAACTTGAACATTTACAGAATGCATTCATCGCCAATGGCTATAATACCAAAGAAATTCAGAGGGCAATAAGAACAAAAACTTCCACCCGTGATGATAACACATCACAAATCACACCTAACGGGAGAGCCATCTTACCATACATCCCCAAGGTCACAGATAGAATTGGAAAAATACTGAAAAGGCACAACATCGAGACCATTTATAAGCCGACACAAAAACTTGGGCAAATGATCAAAACAACCAAAGACAAAGTTGACCCACTTTCACAAGCTGGTATTTACAGAATACCTTGTGACTGCGGCAAAGTCTATATTGGCACAACAAAGCGAAGTATTAACACAAGAATTAAGGAACACGAACGGTGCTGTCGACTGAATCAGATAGAAAAATCCGCACTAGCAGAACATGCGCTAATAGATGGACACAACATAGATTTCTCAAAAGCGGAGATTATTTCCAATATTAGAAGTTACTATCCCAGGCTGAACATGGAAGCAATTGAAATTTATAAACACAAAAATAACATAAATAGAAAAGAGGAGACCCCTTTCTTGCATAGCGCCTGGTTACCGACCTTAGAAAAAACAAAGATCAAGCCGACACGAAGCGGGAGCGATGGGCCAATCAGCATCGCGCACGTAGACGCGCCACTTTTTCCCGCCATAAACTGGCGCGCAGATGACGTTTCCGGTTCGAACGCGCCAGTGTCAGAAATTCAGCGTTCGAGGTACAACCTTAGACCGAGAATCCTCTGAAGATGCCTACCGAAGTTGTAGGCGAAACGTTAGGTGAAATTATTCCTAATAGACCACGGCCAATAAGCCCGGAAGACTCTTTTCATACCATTACATATTCGTTTCTTTCTACAGATGGTGTGGAATAGGTGAGAAAATTGTGGATTTTCATGTATATAGTAGTATTTTTATTCTTGTAAAAGTAAACTTCCTTCTTCTCCTACTTCTTATGATTTATTCCATGTGATGATTGTGATCTGAAAATTTTTTCAACAAAAATGGTAGAAAAGGTTAGATCTTTTGTTTTTTGAGATCTTCTACAATAAATATATTCTAGATGAAATCATTGAATTATCTTGAATATTCATCAAAATTCAGACTAAGACATTTGTTATATAATAGGTTTTTCATTTCAGAAATTATATGTAACTTTCTCAACCTAGGGTAGTTCTGAAATGTTTGAAAGGCAATGTATTTGGTTCTATGAAAAGCTAGAAGGATTAAATTGAAGAAAGTTTAACCATACTATGCTAGTAAAAAATTTTTCAAGCATTACAAATTCGTTTCTTTCTACAGATGGTGTGGAATAGGTGAAAAAATTGTGGATTTTCATGTATATAGTAGTATTTTTATTCTTGTAAAAGTAAACTTCCTTCTTCTCCTACTTCTTATGATTTATTCCATGTGATGATTGTGATCTGACAATTTTTTCAACAAAAATGGTAGAAAAGGTTAGATCTTTTGTTTTTTGAGATCATCTGCTATAAATATATTCTAGATGAATCTTGAATATTCATCAAAATTCAGACTAAGACATTTGATATATAACAGGTTTTTCATTTCAGAAATTATATATAACTTCCTCAACCTAGGGTAGTTCTGAAATGTTTGAAAGGCAATGTATTTGGTTCTATGAAAAGCTAAAAGGATTAAATTGAAGGAAGTTTAACCATACTATGCTAGTAAAAAATTTTTCAAGCATTACAAATTCATTTCTTTCTACAGATGGTGTGGAATAGGTGAAAAAATTGTGGATTTTCATGTATATAGTAGTATTTTTATTCTTGTAAAAGTAAACTTCCTTCTTCTCCTACTTCTTATGATTTATTCCATATGATGATTGTGATCTGACAATTTTTTCAACAAAAATGGTAGAAAAGGTTAGATCTTTTGTTTTTTGAGATCATCTGCAATAAATATATTCTAGATAAAATCATTGACTTATCTTGAATATTCATCAAAATTCAGACTAAGACATTTGTTATATAATAGGTTTTTCATTTCAGAAATTATATGTAACTTCCTCAACCTAGGATAGCTCTGAAATGTTTGAAAGGCAATGCATCTGGTTCTATGAAAAGCTAGAAGGATTAAGTTGAAGGAAGTTCAACGATACTATGCTAGTAAAAAATTTTTCAAGCATTACAAATTCGTTTCTTTCTAGCTGGAAAGATTCTAAATTACGGTTGTGAATGCCTGAGAGGACAACTTCTCTGTCACCGCATAGCTGCTGAATTCATGGAAAGAAAAATATGAGCAAAACTGATTCAATCCTCCAGTGAAGTAAGCCATATACCTCTGCTGACAAATATTTGTTTACCTCCATCATATGTAATTTTTAACAACTCGTCTACGATCTTTTTACATATCTTTTAGAAACACATGGTCTTTTGTTAAAAAATCGTATCATGTTGATTTTCTTATTAATTAGAAATATATATTTGACCTCTTTCTTATAAGATCAAAATCACATATCGATATAAGACCTAATATAGCATGTCCATTTATTACAAATCAAAACGTTGAATTTATTGTGTCTCCAATTTAACAGGTTGTTTCCAAATATCTCAAATTTTTTTTTGCTTCTTTATTTTCTCGTAAGTGAAAATAATTCTAAGCTGAACAAATAAGACTTTCATTCTTCAGCATCAATTTCCAACAATCGAAAAAAAAGGTATTGAGATGAAAAGATCTCAATTTACTGATTTCGTCTTCTTCTCTTCTCAACAATACGTCTGAAAATAAATCTTTCGCTCTTGAAGATGCTGGTTTTATTTTCACTTCATACTTTCAACGAAGTAGCAACTACGCCATCTATCGTTCTTTTTCGGTTCACGATCTGCTCTCCTAAAAAAAAAAAGATATAAGATAATAGAAGATGAGAAATGGCCAGCAAGACAATTAGTAAGAAATACTTGTCATATTTCTAAATGATCATAATGATTAATTAAAAGTGAAAAACATTGCACTGGCTTACCTGTAAGCTTAATTTCATTCAGTGGTGATGATTTTTCTTCAGGAAATCTATGAAAACCAAACCCTTTTCTTGTAGCGTTGTGAGAACAATTAGCAGCAAAATAGTTCATCATTTTTAACTCAACAAAATAAACACGGCTATATGAATAGAAATCATGTTTTTTTTGCCTTCCACCTATTCTCAAACCCCTGTAGATTCCAAATATCGCAATTAGTTTCCACTTCGACCATTTACTGTGAGTAAAAATTATGTTATAAGCTTTCAGACGACATCGTTTGGCGCAACACATATTGTACGGGATAATTTCATGTCCAAGGTATTATACCAAATGGTTGCCGTGTCATCTAGTTTATTAATTATATGGCGCCATATAACGAAAAAAAATTTATAACAATATTTTGAAAAGTTAATCATGTAACATCTGGTGATGTTAGGAAAGAACGACCCTATATAAACTGAATCTGTTACCAGTATCCCCTAAGATTGTTTCTCGATGGAAATCGAATCCTGAAATAAGTTAAGTGGGCAGCTAAGTATTCGCCGCGATTCCCCCATATAAATTTAGGGTTCGTTGAATGGTTTTCTTAATATTGTTTTGAGGCAGATGAAGAATAAAGGAGGTTGCTTGAATTCTCATCGAGTTTGCAGACGTGATCACTTTAGGAATGTTTGTATCAAATCATTGATTTCACTCTTTCAGAAAACTCCCGCGAGAAAAATATGTTTTTACAGAAAATTAATAGCTGAATATCTCTGTATGTTGTTGAAACTATTTTCCCCGAATACTGATTGACATCAATTTCGGAATTTTTTATATAATTCTTCGAAAATAAAAGCCGCATTCACAATGATGTTGTGTTTGGACAAAAACGTATGATTGTATTCTCAAAAGATCTTTTAAAGACCTTGGCGATCACCGGGAGCAACTGGTCTATAATTTAAAATCTGATTTGTCTCATATTTTCTAAAAATTTACGATGAGAGAGATTACTAGCAAATATTTAGCCTGAAGTTTCGCTTACATCCAGCGCCAAAATTCTTAGCTTTCGAGCTACTAAGAAAAATAACTGTTAATCCGTCTATAAGAATACCCTGATAATGCATGAAGAATGAAGAATTTTCCGCTCTCCAACTTTTGTTTGAAACTTTTTTGTATAAACCTGTTTGTTCTCGCATAATTCAGTGAAAAACGTTTCTTTCGACAATTTCACGTTTTTTTCAGTGTTCCTGAATTTTCTGACACCTGCATTTTCGACTTTATATTTTTCTCTTCGTAATAGGCAACATAGCAAAAATCAAGGGCGGATATAGCTTTTTTTCGTGGGGGGGGGGGTAATAACCATTGAGAACGAATAACTAGAGAATTCCGATTTTTTGAGTTTGAAAGGTATTTGCTTACCACAAATTTGGGAAATTTCTATTGCTCATACACTTCGCGAAACAATTGAAGGAACAGAAAAATTTTCAAAATTTTTTTTTAAAACAGTTTGTATTTCAGCGACAAATGGTGGAATGAAAAACCAAAAAACCAACTTCTGAAGCTTGAAGAAGTTTATGAAATCATTGATCAAAAATTTTTCAGAGTACCGGTGGCCATGCAATCATCGGATAAAGCACGAAGAAAAAACTTTTGAAAATTTTTCGAATTTTTATTATTTGGTCTACGCTCACGGAAAATTTTTTCGAGCTAAACCAATGAAAATATCGAATAACCTGTTCATTGAGCTCTAATTTGCTTTTTACAACTCTCAAGATATTCAGGTTTGAATGCAAAATTATCCTAGCGAGGCGATTTTTTTTTCTAAAGAAAATTTTCCACAAAAATCTGTTTTGTTCAATCACATAAACGTGTCATTTTGCCACGCTTTGTTTGGCAGCCTGATGTTCCCCAAAGTCCCGCCCAAATCGGTAGATCGATCGGTTTTTTCATCCGATTGATTGAACATTTGAAAAAATTGTTAGAACAAGGTTTTGTTACTTAAACTTGACCTCATCTTTTCAAATCGGTTTTTTTTACCTAATGAGTCGAAAGGTTTTCAAAAAAACTGTTTTTTAAACGTGATGTCAGGTGTCAGAAAACGGAAAAATTCTTTTTTTTATGATTCATAAAAAAAAATTTGAGTGAAAAATGAAGAAATAATGTGATTATTGATTGATTAATAAAATAAGGTCAAGTTTAAGGAACAAAAACCATGTTTCCTTGATTTTTTCAAAATTTCAATCAATCAGTTCAAGAGAACTGCTGAACAGATCGATCTACCGATTTGGGGGGGACTTCAGGCAACGTCAGGCTGTAAAATTTTTTCATATCCTGCGCTTTTCCGCCAATATTGATGATGATACAGTTTATTAAAAAAATGGTATAATGTCATTTTTTTGCTCCTTTTCCACCTTTATGTGACAGGTAAGAAAAAAATTTTTTTTATTGAACAAAACAGACTTTTGCAGGAAGATTTCTGTACTCACTAGGCGATCAGAAGTTTCGGAGATATTGGCAGTTGAGTGGAAGAGGATCATTCAAATTAGGATATCCCGAAGACAAATGGTCATTTTTGAAAGTCATGAAAATGAAATTAGAGCTGAATAAATAGGTTATGTGTAATTTGCATCGGTCAAGCTCAAGAAAGTTATTCCATGCGCCTAGAAAGAAAAATATTCGAAAAATTTTAACAATTTTTTTTCTTCCTTTATCCGATGATTCCATGACTACCAGTACTGCGAGAAATTGTGAACCAATAAATTCAGAAACCAAAGTTTTCAAGCTCCAAAATTTAGTTCTTTTATTTCATATAAGACCATTATTCACTGAGATGCAGCCTGTTAAAAATCACCAAACAATTTTCAATATTTTAGTGTTCCCTTTAATAATTACTGTTGCTCGAAGTATATATTAACAAAATTTGAAAAATTACGAATTTGAAATTATTGTATGAAATTTTTTGTGCATCACGTTGCGTAGGTACCCTTTTTTCAGATTTTCGATACTCCTGGGGGGGAGTAATTACCCCCTCTACGCCCCCCCCCGTAAATCCGCCCTTGTCAAAAATGCAGCTCTTTCCTCAAAAAAGTGATTTCAGACTTTCGTTTACTGGACTAGTAGACAACTTCAGAGGATTCTCTGTCTGCTATTGTACCTGGAACGCTGAAATTCTGAAAAAAAAGCCAGTTCAGATCCGGAGTAATTATTCGAAAATCTCTGGTAGGTCACAGATACAGACAAAATCATATGGAGTCCTAGGGTCCTTAAAGTGCGATTACTGAAATACTTCTTTCGAAAGAAGAAGAAACTTTTTTGTTTCCTACCAATGTAATCCCTGACACGAAAAATCTTGCAAATGTTCCTTGATAATTAAAATATTCGAAAAAATTTTATCTACGGAAGTCGTTGAATTTGAGGTCGCTGTGGTAGATTGGAACGTTGAGACCAGCAAGTTGCTAAAATTCCGGAGAAACTCTTACTCTAATAATCGAATGAGTGTTAAAAGAGGTATAATCAAAACACCACATGAAATGGCGAATTAAATCAAAATGATGATAATAACCAAGAATCAACAAAAAACCATCAAGAATGACCAATTTTAATGAATTCGATTCCTTATGTTCATGGACTTTCAGAAAAAATTGAAAGAATTGATTCTAAATTCAACAAAAGAATTGTTTTCAAAACAAAAAATGATTTTTGATCCTTACAAACAAGAACTAAATCTTTAAATGGGAATCAGAAATCAAGAAATGGTATATACAATATTCCCTGTTTTTGAGGAGAATCTTACAGGAGAGACTACAAGACCATCAGAAATTAGAAAACGTGAACATAAGAATAACATGAAAAATAGAGATATAAGTAGATCACACATGGCAGAGCATATATGTTCTAATACCGGCAATCACATGATTGGAATGGCACAAAAATTCTTATGACGGAATCTAATAATGATAATAATGATTTTAATGGATGAGGCTAATAATCTCGATATTTGTTCAGTAGGAATAAATCGAATTCGGATTTATTGAAAAGAATACAGGTTCCAGTGAATTTTGAAATAAAAAAATGATATCAACATATATTGACGAATGTCAAACAAAGAATCAAAACCTTGTCACGATTCTACAAAGTTGTATGGGAACTAATAATTGATTTAGACTCCGAAACGTTTTACACTTCAGAGTTCGAAGCATTTTCTTTTTGTTCATTGTTAGGCAACAATTTTTTGTCATAAAGTTTTGGCCCCTAACGAATTAGTGCTCTAATTTCTATGCAGAAGATTTCCTTTTAATATTCAAAAAATTGAACTTACTGTTTTCTGTTCAGAGACTGGGAGAGAAAACCGAAATTAAGTTTTCAGGAATATGCAAAATCCTCCCAGACAATATTTCGATAGAATTTTATGTTAAATCTTGGCACCAAGTGATGTGATGTGACTTGAGAAATTTGACAGATTACGCAATTTTAATTGAATAGATTTGAAAATTGATAGGATAAATGCTGTGATGAATCCATTAAAGCCCTACAATGAGTTGTTTAAGAACCTCAGTACGATTCGGAAGTTGAGAAAAATTCAATCTTGACCCGCTTTTGTAAAACCAAATTCCTATCTGTCCCTCAAAGCTTTCACCTCTGATAAATAAGGCTTCTGTAACAGAACAGACTCTTTCCACAAAATGAGCTCCTTCTTCAGAGTTCACTTGTTTTCTGAGGTTAACTAAAGGAATCACAAGCTCGAGCCATAGAGAGACATATTCCTGGAAATATCATTTCTGCGAATTAGATAAAAAGCATGAAAGTTACTTACAGTTTTCCGATCTCCGATCCATTGAAAGCGAAGTTTTCCACAACAGAGATATCGTTATGGTTCAGTGTTCTGAAAAGAAATTGGCATATAAATGGGGTATTTGGTTAGTATGGATTCACAGGACATGAAGTTTTGTGTGAAGAAATGTTGTTATGATAATATATAGAGGGTACGTACGACGGCTTATAAGGCATTTCTGGAGAACTGGACCTATTTGAAAAGGATATAAAAAAATTTCAAATTTTTTTTTGTTCTTTTGTTACTAATATTGATAGAAAATTCAATTCTAAATACAATAGTTTCCAAATTTCATCCATGTTCAATTGGATTTAAATCCGGCCTTCTGGTTGACCACACGAATCGTTGAATATTCTGTTACAACCCGTGCAACGTGAGGGCTAGCATTTTTCTGCATTAACAGAAATTGTTGCTTCCCCCAGAAGCAATTCGTAAATGCATTGAAAGTATGTCACGTCGTAGGGCAGAAGTGATGTGGAAGTGAGGTGAAAATACATGCTATTAATTTTCAGATGTTTGTTTATGTTTACTAGTCGAAAAGGTATTGTAATGTTTCAAATTGTTATAAAAATCTGAAAAATGCAACACTTTCTTAGAAAAAGTGTATCTTTTTTTTAAATCAGATACTGATGTTGATCAAACAACATTTTGTTGAGAAGGAGTTACACTTCGTATTTAAACTGAATGATATCAAATTTTTCTCCTCAAATTCACCACAGAAATGAAGCGTATGAAACAAGATTTTGCTTCACCGTGTATTACGGACGAACTACAAGTATTCTCGTGAAGTAAATCTCAGGTTGATATAACAAGACCCAATACTATACCTGGTGAAAATTTGAACAAAATCGGAGAACTAAGAAAAAGATACAGGGTGTTGAATTTGACAAAAATTTGGATTGTCCGGAATTTATTGACGAGGAGTATATTTTATTTTCTCTTGTTGATATTTTTTCATTTATCCGAGATTCAAAATACCAAAAGGAAAATACCTCGATAAGCATACCATCGAATAGTGTAACATCATAGAGAATAGGGTGCAAGAATCCAGCCTTATGTATTCCAAATAACAACTAGCGAATTGTAAACATACCTCTGTTGAATAAAAGGCCCTATTTCAAACAAATGTTCTAAATAGATAGAGGATCAGTTTTCATTGTTTCTCCGTAGGCAAGGAACAATTTTCACCTAATTGGAGGTATAACCCTCGAATTTCACTTCAAGTCTTCGCTCGGATTCGTTCACACAACAGACTAATTGAATTTTCTTACGCTGTCTTTCGTTGGCCTGACATTGACTCATGTAGAACCCGACAACCCCTTGATGAATCTGAACGCTTGACGAAAACACCGCGAAAGACAAATTCAGGGGATGAACACAGAGGGGAATTTCGTATAGGCGTCAGACATTATCTTCTGTTTAAGACTGAAGCAATAAAGATTGGATGCATATTTATGTGGGGGTAAAAATAAGGGAAAACCTTCTCGACTATAAATGCCAGTAAGCCTAAGTTGTTTCTCTACGACTGCTACAGAATATAGCTGTTCTAACAGTATTCCATCATTTTTGAAACAGATGAATTCGAAATAGTTATAATCGAAATCAGAGATTATAGAGTTAGAAAGATAGGAAACCCCCTTATATCTGTGGTACTAAACTCCGACTTCGATTTTGGGCTAGTTTCTTACTTTCGACACCTAGATGGCGCTGAAAACATAATTCAGTACAGAAAACTATTTCAATAGGCGCGAAATTCGAATTATACTTTTCATGAATTTCCATTAAATTGAGTATTTCTTGTCGAGCTCTTAGAGAAACATCCTGATCGACAAAACAAAAGCAGAGCTCCGTTTTTTGATCAGGATTATATTTTCCATCTTCACATTGTTTTGAATCGAATGAAATACGTTTTGAATTCTTTATATTTTTATTTGAAATGATTGTGTGAAATCAACTACAATACAATAATTATGAAATTGAGAACATTTCGAAAATTTGTTCACATATTTGAGATTTATTCTAACAATTTCGAGAACTTATTCATACATGGAACTCTCGATAAATCGAACATCGATAAATCAAACAGTTGTTCTGGGCCCGATTCATACATATCTTACCCAGTGTATTTTAACCTCAATGAGTCTAGAGGGTCTAGTAGATGAGTCGAACTGCTGGAAGGGTCGTCAAGAGAACCACCTCCTCTATAAGTCGTTCTTCTGACCACCATTGCCTCTATGAGTTGAACTTTTTGATATAATTCGGTTCGCAAACAAATTATACAGAACAATTTATTTTTGTCCCGAAACCTCTATCCACTTGACAACAATGAAAATAAAAAGCAATGAACAAGACAGTTACATGATACGAGTTTCAAAACTTACATTCCCATTCTTTTTGGTAATGAAAAGAATGCACATTCAAGATCATTCTTTCTATTTTTTCTGCAATTAATCACCATGCGTTTCGAATGTCGGCCAGTTTCTAACACAATATGCATAACAGAAAAACACACAAACCAAGATTATGGAGTGAGCTAGGTGCTACTTTTGTAGATTTCGAGTTATTTCAGTGGAAAATACGCGAGAAAATAAGATCATCATGCAGCAAAAATATTTATTCAAGTATTTCTCTCAAAATTGACAACAGCCTACTAATAATCTCTATATAGTTGCTCAATGAACAACCTTAATTAAATATTATAACCATAAACCGATTACTTTTGAAAAACAGATGTCGCTGACATCACTGTACTCGCTTCGTTTCCCATCTTTATACTCTATAATCTTTGATATTAGATTTTGTCAGTGAGATGAGAGATTTACGGGTTTCTGCCTTGTTTAGCCTCATCAGTATCCCAAAAATCTCATAAGACAAAATCTTCATAAGAAATGAAGCGATTAGTTGTGTAGTATTGAGTCAAATATTACAAAATACTGAAGTGGTGTACTTCCTCTTTCACAGTATGAGATTTTAGAAGTGGCTCTATTTTCTCAAAGTAATGGAAAAAAACCAATTCTTTTTGAGACTGTGAAGCCAAGGGTTTTTAAAACAAAGAAAAATTATTATTCATCAAGAGATCTCCGATACCCATCCTGGGAATTGAAATATGTATTCATATCGATTATTACTATGTTGAATTCATCTATGTTTCAAAAATGTTTTCGATGTGGCCTCAATAAAGGCAAAGGGTTTTCCTTTTTCTTAAGAACACTTGGCTTCACAGTCTCAAAAAAATTGGTTTTTTTCTGGTATCTGTTACTAATTCTTCTTATTTGCTCGGATGATCCCTTCACATATGGCATGATAGAAGAAATCGTTTCGGTAGGCTCATTGTCTTTTAGTTGTTGCTTTGTTGCCGCTTTTCTTGGCAGACTGTTTCCAGCGGCCAGTTTTAACGGAAACACCCGAACGGCGAGATCAGTGGCGTGCAGACAGATCAAAAACCATTAACTGAAATTTGTGAAAAAAGAATATCTATCAGAGCATATCGGTATTGCAAGATCATATTTGCAATATCGATATTACCAGAAGATTGACTTTCCGTAGTAACACGGACTTGTGACGTAACCTTAAACTTGAAAAATTTTGTATCTTGTTGAATAATCTGCGGAACACATACGTACTTCGCTCAGAGATGATTATATCCATATAAAAATCTACTGGGAAAATTATCGATTTTCTTTTGGAATCAAGGGGTGGTGTTTTTCAACCCTTAACTTTGAAAATTTACTATTGACGAAACTCTTTTCTGGAACACATACAGACTTCTCATGTGGATTCATCATAGCGATACTTATATCGACTGGAAAAATGATTGCCTTCTAGTGGGATCACGGAGTTGTTTTTTCAACCCCTGACATTGAAAAATTTATTTCTCAGAAACTTTCGAAACACATACATATCTCGCATGTGGGTTTATGAAATCGATACTACTATCAACTGAAAAATTTATCGACTTCCCTTGGGATCACCGGGTTGTTTTCTCATCCCTGAAGTTTTAAAAATTCATTTCTCGATAACTATTCTTCGGAACACATGCAGATTTCGAAGTGGAAACACCAGTTTCTCATTGAAAAACTCACTTTGATTGTGAAGCTCCGACAGGTTCGTAATTTGGGTTTGAAACTTTGAGTATGAAATAATTCATGAGTCTATACGTATCACTAAACACAGGTTTATGATATTCTGAGCTCGCACTCTAACTATAGACCTGAGCTCCACAAATTGATTTCCCCACTATCACAAATTCAAAATTTCGTAATTTCATGAGATTGTTCAGTGAGCATGATCTCCGGAATAAAGTTGCAAGTTAGTATTGTCGATGAATTTTTTTCAGATTTCTTGGATCATCATGAATTATTCCGGGATGCGATAAGAATTTGAATGATTGAATTATGTTCCTGTATTTATCCAGGACGAATAAATGTAGAAAAAGTTTCAGATATAGGCTAAAAGTGGGGTCATTTCCACATCAGCAATCAAAATTGATTTTTCTGAGTACGGCATTGGAAATACGATATTCTGAATACATAATCTTATAGATGCTGATAAGAGTTACGAATACTGAAAAAGTCATCAAATTCTGTTATAGGTACAAAAAAATATAATCGAATGAAATTTCGGTCAGAACGAATAAAAACATTCTGTATGTTGGCAAGGACAGATAGGAGACATTTGTGAATGGCCATTATGTGATGCTGATGGTCGACTATATACAGGGTGAGTCGGGAGAAACGGACCAAACTTCAGGTGTGTATTCTATAGCTCGAAAGAATATAAAAAAACTCATATGTTGTTATACGATTTTCATTTGTTCGTTCTCAAACTATAGCGTCATTATGAAAAACAACATTTTTTATATTAAAATGGTTTCATTTATAGCATTATTTTAATAAATGCACGAAAATCCCGCCATTAACCTCAAAACACATTCGTCTACGAAGGCTCTCGATGCTTTTCTGATTGATCCGTGCTTTTCTTTAATAAGCAATGCCGTATTTCTAATGCGTCGAATTAGAGCATCCCGAGTGTCAACTTTAACTTTGTGAACCTCGTTCTTGAACCAGCCCCACAAACAATAGTTCAATGGTGTGAGGTTTGGAGATCTTGAAGGCCAACTAATACGACCACAGCGACCAATCCATAATTCGGGAAACTCTTGATCTGACTATTGGTTGACCTTATTTAAATATTCTAATTACCCTATAGTTTGAAAACAAATGAGAATCGGATAACAACATATGAGTTTTTTGAAATTATTTCGACCTGCAGAATACACACCTGAAGTTTGGTCCGTTCCTCCTGACTCACCCTGTATATATGGTAGTCGTATGTAAAGTTCCTCGTGGGACACTCTGTATATAGTTCATATAGTAATTTGAAATTTTCAATAAAAATTCAAGAATCATTGAAAAATGGTAGCAACTCCCTCTCTATATATTCACCGATCGATATAGAGTTTAGTGCTTCAGTTCTAACATCCACCGGACATTTTTGACGTTTTCAGTTTCCTGTTCCTTCATCATATTCAAGCCTACATTTATTTTCCTTACTTCTATTTATTTTGATATATTTTTGATCACGTTATTGAAAATGAAGTTTTTCGATTCCATTTGATATAATGAATATATGAAATCTTATTACCTTCCACGGCCCAGAAATACCCCATAGAAAAAATTTTCTTCTGTGACGCCACACGCGCTGCCTACAGGCAGTAAAATGCCTAAATCCTCAGAGTAATGGGGACAAAACTTCATGATGAAACTTGTCAATTCATTGCTTCAAGGCGATAAAACTTTCATTGTCGCATAAACGCTCTTTTGAATCCATTTGCCGGTAGTAAACCATCATTTTCAACAGTAGGTTAATTTTACAGTGCTTTAACACCTCTTCAGCTATGTTAGTGGAAGGAACCATCACAAACGATCAAATGGCAATTGTCCACAGCTGAAGGTTTCAACATTGACTTACATCTATTAAATTTTTCAGATAATCGTGAGGGTGGTGAAAAAAGAAAAATATTCGAATTTTATCATATTCATTCAAGATTGATGAATTTTCAATTTTTCAATGAATGAAATGAAAAAACCAACTTACACTTGCTCTGCTCTCACATTTATCGTATTAGATGAAATTCTCTTCAGTTTGTTACGATCCAGTTCCCTGTAAAAGATATTTCTCTATTAGATTCTTATACTATTAGATAAAATTATTGTGAGATTGAATGCGATCTGATAATGGTGAAAAATGTCGAGGAAAAATGTGTTCTGTTAATAATTCTTCTGAAACTTTTTGCGTTTGGTGAACTCTTAATTCATTTAATATAAATAGGCCTGATCACATATGTACAGTGGAAGATTCTGCAGTCTTATAGGATAATGAAAAATAAAAATTAAAAAGGCGAAAAACTCCATTCAAATCTACTTTGAAAATAGGGTCTACTCCAGACATTCTATTCGAATAGCTAAAAATTTTTTTTAAATTTGTATATTTCACAAAGAAAGCGATTTAGGAAAAATTGAAAAGAATAATTTTCAAGCTTTCACAGTGGATGAATAACCAGCTTTCACAGTGTCACATAAAACGATATTCTGCTTTATTCATAGTGTTGTATCAGTAGAGTTATTGGTGCTCCACACAGTTTCCTTGAATTTGTTTTTCACAAAATAAATCGATATTGAAATTCTGCCTCCTTAACTGTATAGGATTGTTTTACTGCAGTGAGTGGTTTCCTCAGATTGATCGAAGTTTACTAACAGAAAACGAAAACGGGATCATTATATTGATTTAACGTAAGTTATAACGATGAAAATAGTTCAACGACGTTCATAAGCCGTGGAATAGGTAAATTATAACAATCATTTGTCGCATGAACAACTGCCGATAGTGCTATTAACAAATATAAACATACTGTCAACATTGTTTACTGAATGGTTATAAGAAAAGCCATAGACTACAGATGTCGAATTTAAAGAATGCTTCAGTGAAGAAATTGTCTCTTGTTTTTTTAATTCAATCTCGAAGACAAATGGTCATATTCGAAGGTAGTACAAAGCAAATAAGGGATGAATGAACATTCGGACCGGTCAGATCCGAAAAAAAAAATCTTTGTGCGTGTAGAACAAAAATGATAATTTAAAAATTTGTGAAAATGTTTTCTTCCTGATTAAACCGAAGATTGTATGGCTGCAGTTGATTCTGAAGATGTTTACCAAATGAATTAAGAAACAAGAGATTTCAAGCTTCCAAATTCCACATTCGAAGGTTGTAGAAAGCAGGGATGAATAAACTTTTGGACTTGTCTGGCTTGAGAAAAATCTTCATGCGCGTAGAACAAAAAATACGATCTGAAAATTTTTTAAAATTTTTTCTTCCTGATTAATCCAAGGATCGTATGGCTTTCTTAATGAATTAAGAAACAAGAGACTTCAAGCTCCCAGAATAGGTTTTTCAATTTCAAATAAGACTTTTTTACTAAGAGAGGCTTGTTCAAACAACCAAAAAGTGTTGAGAATTTTTCCGCTTCTCTAATTGTGGCCGAAGTATGAAATGAAAAATTACACTCGTTAATCGTTTTAGGATATACTACAATCTAAAGTTTAAGATACTTAAAAAGACAATAGGTCTTAATGAGATATACAGAAAAAAAAATCCACCAAAGCACCCAAGTTACTCAGAAATAATATAACTATACTCCATCCAACGAGAAGAGATAAAGAGTCGAAACAACAAGGTGGACAAAATGTCCGTGATGAATATCAAATATCAGCCTGATAAGTTTTTCATCGCAAATGAGAACTCTACCAAGTTCAGACAAAACGTCATACCCTATATCGTCGCCCAGATGTGAAAACCTCGTATCTCAAAATTCACTGATTTTGAGATACGAATATGATTTTGACTATTAATTCATTTCCCATCGATTCCAATACCTTGCATCTCGATTTAGTGAAAGAGTTTATGCAGCACTGAGTCACACTCATCAAAATTTAAACTAAAACAAATAATTGATTAACATATGTGAAGTTTTCTTCATTTCCTGCCAATTGTGTTTTTTTGAGATGCATGGTTTTCACATCTGAGCGACGATATGTACTCATTTTTAGGCTATATAATGGGGGTATCACGAACAGTTATAAATTTCAAGAAAGGATATCAAATTTTTTTTACAAAATAGGAGCAAATCAAGTTTTTACCGACAGCATTTGTATTATTCCTCCATAGATGATATATTTTTTCATAACACAGCGAACAACTCAAAAACTAAACTGGTGCTTGAATAGGTTTATTCGGGAAAAATTAGAACAAATTACTTACTCAGCATTAGGGCAAGTTTCGGAATTCGTTCCCCTTCACTTTGAGATCTACTGTATCGAAAAATGAGGTGAATTTTGCTCTTAGTAGTTTGCTATAAAAATTTTATCGAGAAAATCAATATCCCCTTGCGGTGATTTTTTTCGGTTATTCCCTTTCCACTCTCCTGAGAGTGTACTTGATTAAAATGATGAGGAACAAACAACTGCCTGTAGAAACCGTCAGAATCGCTTCACCCCATCTATTGTTCAGAATGGATGTCTAACGTGTGACAGAGCCAGACATTTTTGAGCGGACAACAGATGGTGGAACGATTGCGTTATTTTATTCCACTATCCACTCATCGGATCTGACGAGAATGGAATATGTAAATAGTAGAAACAATCCAGGAGCTACCCGGGAAATAAATTCCTATTTCAATAGCACTAGCAGACAGTGGATTTTGCATGAATCCACTCTTGAGATCTATTCTGAAGGATTCTGTGACGGTCGAATGACAAACTGTCGGGAACGTATTTTCACCATATGATACGATAAATTAGCTTCTCTAAATATGAAAAAGCTGAAGTATTTCATATAATTTTTGAAACATAGATGAATTCAAAATAGTAATGAATACCATTTCCAATTCCCAGGCTCAGAGATCTTTTATCATGAGGTTGGAGAAATGATATTAGATTTTGTCACTGAGATGAGAGATATACCGGTTTCGGCCTTGTTGGGCCTCATCAGTATCCCGCACATCTCAGGACAAGTTCTTCATAAAAAACTTCGAAATTTGAAGCAATTGGTTGTGAAGAAATGAGTAAAATAATACAAGGTACTAAGATGGTGACAGCCAATTGCGTCAAAATGAAGTTTCACATCACCAATCAAATGCAAAAAAAGAAATCTGTACTTTCTCTTGAAAATGGTATTCATTTCGATGATTACTATTTTGAATTCATCTATGTTTCAAAAATGTTCTCGATGTCACAAAAAGAATTTTCCATCACTTTGAGAAAGTAACAAGCGGGCCCTGAATAGAGCCACTGCTAACATCTCATTCAGTGAAAGAGGAAGTACAGATTTCTTTTTTTGCATTTGATTGGAGATGTGAAACTTCATTTTGACGCAATTGGATGTCACCACCATAGTATCTTGTAATATTTTACTCATTACTTCACAACCAATTGCTTCAAATTTCGAAGTTTTTTATGAAAATTTTGTCCTGAGATGTGCGGAATACTGATGAGGCCCAACAAGGCCGAAACCGGTATATCTCTCATCTCAGTGACAAAATCTAATATCATTTCTCCAACCTCATGATAAAAGATCTCTGAGCCTGGGAATTGAAAATCCATCTGGGATGGATAAGATCAGAACATTTTAAGATCACTCAATTTGAGTATGAACCGTCGTTGCCGAGCTGTTAGTAACGCAAGGGATGGAAATACGAAGTATTTAATCACTTATCAGCATTTCAGTATTTTGAAAATTGTTCATTTCTCTTCTTTCACATAAGATTCGATGCAATCCTGAATTTTTCTTCCAATTAATGTATGTTGTTTCATTCAAAACGTTCTCGAGAAAACATAAAAAATAAGTTATAAAGTTAATGTAGAGTTAACCTTCATCAGAATTGGGATTTTAAATATGTGCGTTAAGTTTTTTGCGCAGTGTATTTCGACTCAAAAGTAACATCAAATGAATTCCGTGTAAAGGAATATCAGGAAGTAATTATCTTCTTGTACTTCACAGTAATATGGACGACAGTTTTCAGTTTTTATTTGAATCTATAAGTACAAAATTTTCTTCTTCATCCAAGTAAATTCAGGTTAGTCCTAGCGTTTCTATTTTTTGTTGAAATTTGAATGAGTTAAGATGACGAAAAAGTATATTCGAAGACGCTTGGCTGAAAATTAATTTATTTTTCGTTTGATCACAGTAACGAAGATTATATTTCTTGCAAGAGGTGTAAATTTACCGATTCAATTCGTATAGTCCGAATTACCCTTCAACTCCCTGAATCCTCGTAATTCGAAGGGTGAAAGAATAATTATTCCCTTCATCCTCATTTTCATTTAAAGTAATAATTTTGCTCATCATTAACTCGTCTCATTTCTTTAATTTTTCCTTCATGTATCCTGGAATCGTCAATTTATCTGAGGAGAATTCAAGACTGGGGTCTGCAATGTTGAAATTCATTTTCTTGCTTCCGATTAATTTTCGTTTGAATTTTTCCACATATTCCTTCCACTCTAGAATTATTGATGTTGAGACTTACCCAGTGCCAAAAAAAGTAAGACACACAACTAATAAAAGAAGATTATTCTTCATACTTACAACTTGTTGAAACTTGTGGTTACCTGTTTTGTTGTTTGTATTTATTTCTGGTCTCTGTTGTTTTGAAAACCATCATTGTTTTCGCTGTATCAGCTCTTGTCTCAATAGAGTGAGTCATGAGAGGCACATTTCACAACTAACGAAGCTAAAAATATACCTACTCTATCGGAGGCACCAGCAAAAAGTGTGTATGAAAAGTGTGGTAACTTATGCACTTTACCAATTATCCACGCCATATGAAATATACATCATATGCATTTTGCTCTGTTCGAGCCTGAAAATACTATATATGAGCAGGTAACTATGGGCGCTCCCAGAATTTTTTTCAGAGGGGGCAGAATGAAAATTTCATAAGATGCAGGTGATTTCAGTTTTCCGCTTTCTCAAAACAATAGGGGCATCAAACTACATTTTTTCGATCTGGAAGTTGTTGAGTGTATTGTCTAATTACTCGATTGGGAGATGCTTAAGACAACTCTTCATTTTCAACCCTGCACTCAACATTCGCTTTGTGACATTGAAAAAATGTGACATATTCACTCTACTTCCAAGCAACTTACAGACGTATTTTGGTTTAGGGAAAATTGAATGAATCATTGAACATGAGAAGATAGAAAATCATTATTTCGTAACAGGTAGAAAATCCTTTCTTTTACTGAAGCTTTTTCTTTAGCTGAAATGAATTTTTCTATTATATTTAATTCAAACGGAAGTAACAGGAAACATGATATAATCTGGAAAGGTCAGGACTCCCGAAGGAATGAAAGGAATATTTTTGCATGCGCGAAAAATTTCTCGTAGCGTTCATTATGTATAACCGTATGAAACCATATGAAATCTGATAGGAGTCCAGGGAATCCGTTGTTTTCATACTGTTTATTCGTACATGAAGAACATTAAACATTCTGAAATCGGTATGAATTTTTAACTCCAACTCCTCTAAATTGAACTCAAAAATTCAAGCCTTACAAAAAAGATTGCATATTGCAATTAGTACTAGAATAAGGCACGTCATTGTGAGAATTCGAGATGAGTCAAGAGGATATTTGTACTATAGGAACGAATTAATATTATCGATTTGTTATTATATTTTATAATATGGCTTTCTGTGAAACGTCTCAGAGAAGACTCAAAGCTTCTGAAAGTTTGAAGTTGAATTTCAGGCACATCACTGCTTATTGTTTACTCAAATGCAAATTGTTGGGTGATTTCTCCATACGAGAATAGTATATTACATTACTAGCAAGGTAAAAGGGTTTTTACTGGCGAATGGAGGATATAACTGACGAGCCGCAGGCAAGTCAGTAAAACCCGTTACCTTGCGTGTATTGTTTTATATTTTATTTTTTTCTCATTTGTAGAAAGGTTAGATGAATTCCAAAAAAATCTCAATAATTTGCCCCAAAGTCGTAAGCTATGGAAGCGTTGCCATGAACATGTCTGTATAGTTTTCTTCACATTTGTTTTGGCGAAAGCGAAAATGAATGTACCGAAAGAAATTGTTGAGGCAGCCAGCAGTGTAGCATCAAGTTTATAACCTGCAGAATCAGCTTCAAGGTAGGAGCGGGAATACGACGACTTCAAAAAGGGCAAAACAAAAAAAGAGTGTTTGGGGTAACTGAAGATGTTTTGTTGGTCTACTTGAATCAACTATCAGCTAGATTCAGCCTTAATATTTTATGAGCAAAATGATCTATGCTGAAAAGTTGTTTGGAAATGAAAGAAAATGCCCCTGTTCGCAGTTTTGGCTTATTTGAAAAATTTATTGAAAAATGAGCTTTATACGCCAAAAGAGGCCAAGTCATTAAGTAGAGAAGAGGCCGAGCAATTTCTTTTTCATGCTCCTGATGACCAGTGGTTGCTGGCAAAAATTGTAACAATATTTGGGAATTTTGGGTGTTTTCTCCTTAAACATGTCTGGTGTAGAAGATATGGAGAAATATGTTATTGTGATATTGCGGCCAACGAAAAATTTAACAATGAGAAGATTCACCATAACAGATGATGGCTGTAGCTTCAAGCCCTGCATGTTATACAGAAAATATGTAAATCTTCGTCCTCCTGGAACAGAAAGCCTAAGATCTTTTTTGACATACCGACATGGAAACTGCATTTCCCTTAATGCTGGCCAGCACACTATTGGTGGTATCCCAAAAGCAAATAGCGAATTATTTAGGTTCAAAAGACCCAGAGTTATACAACGGCCACTCTTTTCGCAGAACTGGAACCACTATGGTTGCGGATTCGTGTGGAGATATTTTAGCACTAAAGCGTGCAGGAGGGTGGAGGAGCTCCGAAATTACGATGAGTTATGTCGATGATTCGGTCATCAAAAAAATTGAAATGTCTAGCAAATTATTTGGTTGTAAGGATAGTACAAATGTTCTGCAGTCTTCGAGTTCAGCAGTTTCTGATTCAACATCATCATCAGTATCAACTCTTTCATCATCAAAAATCTGTGTTACTGGAAATAACAATTGTACCATGATTTTCAACCTATATGACGATAAAACAAAATTTTCTAATGTAAATAATACTACTAACCTGTAAAAATTTCGCAAGTTAACTGTCAGTTCTACAAGTTAGTGACTTGATAAAATAAACTTTCTTGATTAATATTGTGTTTTTGGAAACTGATGTGTACAAATGAGAAACAAATAAATTTTTTCCCTGGCAGGGACTCGAACCCTGAGCTGCTTAGGCAGAATGGCAAGCAGCAATACTTCACAGAAAATGCATTCACAGTTCTCTGGCTAGATCTATGTTAGGTGCGTGTAGGTGTTTGTTTTTCACTCTGAATTTTTAAGGATTTAATGAATAGATTTCTATATCATTTCCTCTAACCTCTTTCACTCTTTCACCTGTTGCAAAGCCTTCAGTTATCCTACATTTTCTCTAATGTCCACTTATCATTGTTATCAAAATAATTAAAAAAATCAAAATAACGAGAATACCTTTTTACTTACAGGAGATGAACAACATTGTCACTCGGAAGGAAAGAAAGCTCTGGAATTTGTAGCAAGCCAGTTTCCACAATCCTCCTATAAATACAAAATATCATGAGCAAATATGATCAGCTTTCTCTGGTTTATCAAAAGTATCGTAGCTATGAACAGGAGGAGACCTAAACCATTCAATTCGTATATTCTCCGTAGTTTTTTACATTTTAGTGGTTGTTATCTAGCCGATACATGAGCTGTTATAATGCTGAATACTGCTAAAGTGGTATTCGCCAAAGGTGACGTATGAGTAAGTTAATATTTAAATTTACTTGTATCGCATGAATATCTTATTTCGGTTGACGGCTGTAGTCCAAAAAAGTGATTCATGGTGCCGCCTCAGAGAAGAGAGGTAGAAAAAAGTGGAAGAAAGTCTCATTTCATATTCCAGAAATAAATTTCGCACTGATCTAATGTGGGACGAAATGGTATATTCGAAAACAAGTTGCAGAATGAGCTCCTATTCCAACTAGAATGCAACGTTTTCGAAAGCATGAGTGTTTTAATTGCCTCCTGCAACAAGTATTAAGCGATATTTTCTATATTTTAGTCAACTTTGAGTACTGTAATGAACTCATTACGATACCAAAATAAAGGAATAATTTTTTTATAATGAATATATTCACTTGAATCTCCAAAATATAATATGGGTCCCTTCTGAAAATAAAAAACAATATGGATATCTTGTGATACTCTCGGAACTCAAAATCTTCTGGAATTGGTATGGCTGAGTAGGCGTCTCACTCCTGCCGAGAATTGCAATTCCAACAGTCCACATTTGTGATGTCATAGAATCATAGAATCAAAATAATATGCAATGGTAAACATCAAAATTTGTTTTTCTAAAAGTACAAGACTTTTCTGTTTTTTTTTGTGATAGATAGATCGCCAGGAATTGTACTTTTATACATAAAATAACCAGCATCGAAACTCTGATAAAAATTATAAAAATGTTGGTCTCAAGTGAGAAAGTTACGTATTTTGGATCATGATCTAAATTTTCAAATTTAAATTAAACTGTAAACAGGTTACTTCATGGTTTTTTATAGGCTTAAAAACTGCGCTCAACACTCAGCTTTCAGAATCTTTGATAAAAAATGGTACTCAACGGTCTACTTTTGCTAGAATTAGCCTTCAAAGCAGTCTTTAACCTCTTGGAGGCCTTGGGCACATTAGGATAATAAGGCCCCTACCCACAATACCACATACAAAATACAAATACAGGGGAATTCCCTACCGCCGAGTAGGTTTATTCACGACACACATAGCCACGGTATGTAAATGCCGTAATTTAATTATCAAATCGAGAGAATTTTGCCGATTTACGGAATTTCGATACTCGAAAGGGGGAAGGGATTTTTTAGCCTGGAATCCCCTGAAATTTCTTGTGGTGGCGTGGCGTAAATTCGGCCTCCCCTCTATAGATCTATTATTCATGATAAGATTTCTCTGAAGTTTTTCAAAGGGAAATTATGACAAAAATGTTATGAAAATAATTTATATATTGAATAACAAAAATTTCTAAACAAAATAATGTAAATTCTGATATAAAAGTAACTAGAAACTTAACCATTTCCAATTGTATACCTTTTTTTCATATTCTGTATACCTTTTTTAAAATTTCCGAAAAAAATTTTTTTTTCTTTCTATATTATCGAGATAAATAGATTATATTAATTCGAGGTCGTAGATTATGAATATGTTATTACAATTTCGATACTACTAATATTTTGGAAAATATTCGAAAAATTCTAAAAATTTTTAGAAAAATCGGCCAACTTTGAACAGCAGATATAAAAAAAGTATGGATGCTATAGTTTTAGTCTTTCCTCCATATTATAGTACGTTTCTCTGAAAATAAAATAGTGTATTTATCCTTTCTCTACGAGGGATATTTTGGATTTCGTAAATTATTCCGCGAAGGCCTTTTTTTCGGAAAATTCAAATCGTTATAATTTCTACAAAAATCGTTTTATAAAAAAAGTAATTGCATATTCTTAGTCTACGCCCTCGAATTAACTAATAACATGAATTTGGTCGATAAATTCGAAAATCGAATTTTTGGCAATTTTTCCATACATATATGTATGGAAAAATTTGCGATTTTTGGCCAAAATTTTTTTTTTGAATTGATCGACCAAATTGAGATTATAAACTAATTCGTGGGCGTAGATCAAGAATATGCTATTCGTTTTTTTTTTTTTAATTTTTTGTAGAAATTATAACGATTTGAATTTTCCGAAAAATAGACCTTTGCGGAAAACGTAACGAAATCTGAAATATCCTTAATAGAAAAAAGGTGAATACACCATTTTATTCTCAGAGAAACGTACTATAATATGGGGAAAAGACCAGAACTATAGCATCCATACTTTTCTAATATCTGCTCTTCAAAGTTTACCGATTTTCCAGAAAAATTTTGGAATTTTTATAATATTTTCCAAAATATTGGAGGTATCGAAATTCCAATTACATATTCGTAATCTACGACCTCGAATTGATATAATCTATTCACTTCATCAATATAGAATGAAAAAAAAATTTTTCGGAATAATTTTCATATCCGGTATTACCTTTTTTTAAATTTTCGAAAAAAAAATTTTTTTTTTTTCTATACTAACGAGATGAATAGATTATGTTAATCCGAGGTCGCAGATTACGAATATGCAATTACAATTTCGATACCTCCAATATTTTGGAAAATATTAAAAAAATAGTAATTCAGAAACCGTCAGTTGATATTCAGGCATCACTTGTATTTCAGATTAGTCAATTGTATTTCAGAAAACATCAAATGTTATTCAGATTTGTCAATTGAATTTCAGAAAATATCGAATGAAATTCAATGAGTGATCCGAAATACATTCGATGTTTTCTGGAATTTAATTGACTAATCTGAAATTCAATTGACGCATTCTGAAATTGAAGTGACTAATCTGAAATACACTTGACGGTTTCTGAATTACACTTGGAAATGGTTAGAATTTGAAAAAAAATTTTATAACAAAATTGCATTCACGTTTTTTAATTTTTCTGTGCAAACATATCAATCAACTTGTCGATAACCAAGCTTCTGGCCACTTTTGTCCAAAGTTAAGTAAGCTCAAAAGTATGATAGACGTGTTTGCGACACATTTAAGGAGAGTCCCGAAAAGCTTGACGGTATATTAAAAAACCCTTGAAAACAGGGTAGCACATGAAGTAATTGAGTGATAATTCAACTTTCGAATTGAATTACTGGAAAACTCATATATTTTTTTATAATTTAGGAGTATTTCTATATTTTTTAGGAATGATAATTTTACCTTCTTTGTATGAGTTTTGTTCATTATATCATGGGAAAAATCTCGCGAACCGGCAAGTTCAAGAGAATGAAATAATTGGGGCGTCATTTTATGCTTTTAGTTTGACTTGGGGGCCCCTTTGGTGCCGAACCTCCCTGCACCGCGAGTTCTGCGTGGCCCTCCGATAAGTACGCAACTGATTTATTGTCTTGTAGCGCTGTCTGAAATTATGTAGTTAAATGGGGATTTCCTTGGAATCTTCCCAATGAATACAAGAATGTGATCAACAACCCGATTCGAACAGATGTTTTATGGCTAACCACCCCAACAAATAACACAAACTAATAATTGCTCTTATCTAGTGTATACCAGTATGAATGAGCAAGGGTCATAAAAATTGCAACCTTCGAGAACTTGTTGATAAAAGACTCTGAATTCCAATCCATTTGGAATTATTGTGAATGATCACTTCTGCCTTTTTACCTGAAGGTAATTTTAGTACGCGAAAGGTAATTTCGAAATAAAGAACAGTTGATGTCTTTTCGAATAAATCAGTTATATAATAATATAGGGGAATTTTCTATGAAATGGGGAATTTCCAAATGTTATTGAGGAAATCTTCGATCCTTTCAGTTCGGAACAATTAATCTGAGCGGAGCCCCTATCGATCGCGGGGCTCTGGGCACTTGCCCAAAGTGTCCTAGGCGAAAGAGGGGCCTGCTTCAAAGTCAGCGAGGTAGAAAAATCAAAGAAGTAGACTTTTACTCAAAAATTATTTTTTGCCATTTCAAGATTTTTCTGATCAAGCTATGATAGAAAATGCTGAAAATCAATGAAAATTAGCTTTATAGGAAATGTTTCAGATAAGAAAAAAAAAGGTATGGCAATAAATCACACATCATGTAGATAAAAAGAAATTTATTTATAAAATTTACAATAGGTTTTATGCGACTGAAAGAAAATTTTTTGCGAAGGTGTAGAATGTGTATTGAGGCTCGAGGTAGCCACTTTGAAAACCTATTGTGAATTTTATAAATAAATTTCTTTTTATCTACATGATGTGTGATTTATTGCCATACCTTTTTCTTTTTCTTATCTAAAACTTTTCTTATAAAGCTAATTTTCATTGATTTTCAGCATTTTCTATCATAGCTTGATCAGAAAAATCTTAAAACGGCAAACAATAATTTTTTTGTAAACGTCTAGTTCTTTGATTTTTTTCCACCTCGCTGACTTTGAAGGCTAATTTTAGCAAAAGTAGACCGTTGAGTACCATTTTTCATTGAAGATTCTGAAAGCTGAGTGTTGAGCGCAGTTTTTAAGCCTACTAAGAAACCATGAAGTAACCTGTTTACATTTTTAGTTTAAATTTGAAAATTTAGATCATGATCCAAAATACGTAACTTTCTCACTTGGAACCAACATTTTCATAATTTTTATCAGAGTTTCGATGCTGGTTATTTTATGTATAAAAGTACAATTCCTGGCGATCTATCTACAACAAAAAAATATCAGAAAAGTCTTGTACTTTTAGAAAAAAAATTTTGAAGATGTTCAAGTTGAAAAATCTCAAATTTCATAAAAAAATTCATAACTCGGAAACCGTGAAAAATCGGATAACATACATGGGGGTGATTCGAATACCCCATGACATGAGGGACCTGTTTTGTTTTTTTTACGTCAATCGTCCGGCCACCCTGTATATCAGACTTCTTCATTAAACATTCTCTACATGCAAAATAAAACGAATACTTTTCAACAGTTGAAAATTTTCACAAATATAATTCCCTATTGCGATTCCACTACTCACGGGAGTGCATACGTCGAAATCGTCATGCCTGAGCAATTCAGCTAACAGAGGTTCAAAATAGTGAACAAAAAATATTTATAATCGGATCAAACTTTGTCGACCCTAGCAGCTCAAAATCCACCGATGGAAACAATATCACTTCATCTCACCAGAGGAACAATGATGAAATTCAACCCTCATCTGAATCTTCCTTGCCCTAATAACTCATGGTTGCTTATCTTTATTCACAGCCTATCCGATCTGGATGAACGTAGAAATTCACAGATTCTGTTGCCGGCCTACAGTCCTATATTCTTGGTCTCCTGAGATTAGCAAAACCAAGTTGGGTTTCTCATCGATAGGCTCCACCATTTCCAAATGTAATTTAGAAACCTTCCGAAGACAGACATCTCAATAAACTAGACATTTTCCATAAATGAAATCAACAAAGAGCTATTGAAAACAGTGAATTTTTATAACCCTAGTCTTGTTTGACGAAGATACAGTCCGTTAACCAACAAATGGTAAAAAGGCATTTTCTTTCTCATTTTCCAAATTACCTTTACGAGTAAAAAAAATTTCTTAATCAAACATGATTGATGCTTGTGGGAAATTTTCTTCAGAAAAAAAAGGCTGTCGGTTTGATAATTCTCCAATGTTTCCGAAGAAAATAAAATTCTTAATCAAACATGATTGATTCTTGTAGGGAATTTTCTTCAGAAAAAAAAGGCTGTCGGTTTGATACTTCTCCAAGAAAAAATGCATTCAAAATGGGATATCTCTAAGACAAGAATGGTTATTTCTGAGGGTGGTTTATATATTCCGTATGAGGAGCAGAGTAAAAACAAACAAAATAACAATCAAACATCATCACAAGAACAAACACAATCAGGAAAAATCCGAGGGTTGTAAAAAAACAAATTAGACCTGCATGAACAGGCTATGCATGTATGGAATATTGTTCACCTATAAATTGAGAAACTAGAATTTGGAAGCTTCAAAAATTGATTTTTCTATTTCTCATACAAACATTTTTCACTGAGATACAGCCTGTTGAAAACATTAGAAAATTTTGAAAATTTTTCTGTTCCTCTAATATTGTTGAGCGAAGTAATTCTTAGTGGCTTTCTGTCCTTCTCACGGAATATCACTATTTTTAGGCAGAAATGATCTGTTTTTTTTTTTGTAAAATTCAGTTCTGAAGGGCTGATATATTTTCAAACAGTCAATAATTTCAAAGAAGAAAAAAATCCGTTTTTCTGGGACCGTCAATTGAAATGAATGATATAAATTATTTGAATAGCATGAATAAGAGGAATCTATATCAAAAATATTACGAGTTTACATTAATAAATGAAAACTAGGAAATTTTTTGATTCGAGAAAAACTTTGAAAAAATCATCTCCCTAACTGTGACTCAAAGGACCTAGATTGCCACAATGAAAA
Organism: Hippodamia convergens; assembly: GCA_038502775.1. Classification (NCBI taxonomy): domain Eukaryota; kingdom Metazoa; phylum Arthropoda; class Insecta; order Coleoptera; family Coccinellidae; genus Hippodamia; species Hippodamia convergens. The sequence continues at coordinate 5,712,996 of CM076607.1, forward strand.
AGTCTGTGAATAACCTCGAAACTACCTCGAAAAATTTTGACTGTTCATGTGCTGAACACCCTACCCTGTATAAGAACGTACGATCAGCTTCTTTGTCATAATCAGGCAAAAGTGACATTGAAGTATCGCAACTCGATATAACAATCATACTCATCTACAATAGGCAATATTCGTATCGATAGAATCAACCATGGCACAAATTGAGTCATCTATTGATTTCTAGCTCTCCGGAAAATAATTAAGAACTGCTATTTGCTTCATTACTGAAACTCCTCTTGGTCCGATCTTGGTTGGATGGCGTAAGATTAAAATAGATAAAGATTCACTTAACTCCCCCGAGGCAATTAGACGTCAAAAATGATTAAGTGACGAATTGCTGAAAACTACTCCTGTATGTGGAAGTTTTTTGTAAATTCTTCACAAGGATTGATTGCGTCGAGGTATAGAGTCTAAGAATTTATCGGCGAATTTTGATGAATCATCCCATATGAAGCCTACAGTGTCATTCACGTACGAGTAGTAGAAAAGTGGATTATTATTCAAAATAAAAGTTTTTATTGGAGGAAATCCCAATATATATATATATATATATATATATATATATATATATATATTCTTATGAAAATAGAGAGCTAAAATAATACAATAAATGTTGAAACAAAAAGAACGGGGTATCATAACATTCTTCGTATGATACTATAGAATCATACGATACAATAAAAACCCCTATTGAATCGGACAATTACTCGAGGGTGGATTTCAGTTGAAAACAGATAATCTCTTCAGTGGCGAGTTTCACACCGTTGTTTCATCACAATTATTTTAAATTGACAGTTATTATCCTTATTTCCATAAAAAAATTCATTAGTTGGGTATTTCGCAATATTGTGAATATTAACTCAAAATTGCATAATTATTCATCTCAAATAGATAGTGAACTATCACTGTTCTGTGATACCAGCAATATCCTTTTCATTCATTCATCAGTCTAGCAGGAACCCTGGAGAAAGCATATGTCAGATTTCAAATTTCAGGAAAATCACTCGAGTCATATACTGTAACGGTGAGTTCTTAATGAATAAGAGAAGGCTTCTTTAGGAACTTTTCAAAGAAGCCGCCTTCAGAAGTAGCTTGATAGTGTTATAAAGTGTCACGACCATTAATCCTTGAAATTACTTTATGGGACAGGTTTCATTCAGAAAGGAGGCTTATGAGGGAAAAGTAGACTTTAATTTCGATCAGAGAACTGGCTGTTATTCTCATCAATGTAAAAATAAAACTGAGACCTATTTTGTGTTATCATACCATCACGCTTGAAAATTCGATTTTTGCTATTATTATTTCGTTGTTTAAATTTCTATCTGGAGAAATTTCTCATAAGCGAAAGAATGCAGAAAGTTCTTGGGTACATTTGAAGAGTGAAGAACACCTTCAAACTGCACGGCGCATTCGCCAATTCGTTACCTTTAAATTGATATAATTGAGAAGTACAAATGAGCAGGAGAAACATAGTAACGCACAGAGTATCCAAGATTGCTTGATTTTGGCTCTTTCTGGTACTTCTAGACTAGAAAGGTAAAAACTTTTGAAAGAGACCTGGGCTCGATTTCCGTTAAAACTCCAGTAGTGAAAACCATTTCACAAAATCTTCATTTAATTTGAAAATTTAACAATATCTAGAATGGTTTTCGATTTAGAGAATGTGCTATAACTTTCTATTTTCGACAATATCTGAAGCAGATAAACACATTCAGAAAGCACTTTTCCACTGAAAATAAGATATTATTTGAATTTTTTTTGTATCTTTGAATTTTCTTCATGATTAAATGAAGATTTCGTATTCAGAATGGAAACTGGTTCATTCTACTAGAAAAAAAATTCAATATGCTTTGTCATTTCCGGCAAAAGAGCGCTTCTTGTAAGTTCAAATCATTTTCAGTTATTTTTGTAAATGAGAAAGTAATGACACAGTTTTGAAATCAATAATTTTTCAGTGTGAAAAAAATGATATCGAGAGAGAATGATGCATTCGTCTGAATAAAATCATTTTGATCAAATATAAGTATTTCCCGAATCGAAGTAGCTTAATTTCGCAAACGATGAGTAGATGGAAAATTTTTGATACAAAATTAGTGGTCATATTTAATTGAATTCTCCAGTGAAGAAGGGACCCAAGGTTCATTAAATTCAGGGATATTTGTGCAATTTTCTATTTTGTTAATGAGTATTATCAAATGTAGGGTTTGTAGAGATTATTCAGATCATTTCTGCTGAATTTTATTCTTTATTATGGTGGCCGAAACTTAAGATATTTGAACATTCAAGATTTTTCAATCTACTGATTTTTCATCAGGCTCAGAGATCTATTTTTTTGAGGGTCTAGTTGGAGTATTCATTGATGAAAATAATTAACAACAACGGAACCTACTGCTTGAGTCATAAAAGAATAGAATTTTCATTGAGTGTTTTCAAATTTGGAGTGTTTTTCTCGAAAAACAGAATTTCGAACTTATTCTTAAAATATCAAAATATACTCCCAGTCAATAAATTCCAGACAGGCAAAATTCAACACCTTGTATCCTTTTTCGTGGTTCTTCGATTTTGTTAAAATTTCCATCAGGTATAGTATTGGGTCTTGTAATATTAACCTGAAATTTACTTTGCGAAAATACCTGCAGTTCATCCGTTATACAGAGTGAAACAAAACCTTCTTTTATACCCTTCATTTCTAAACAACCTCTAGTGAATTTGAGGCGGAAAATTTGACATCATTCAGTTCTAATTTGAAGTGTGACCCTTTCTTACAAAAATGTTTTTTGATTTACGTCAGTATCTGCTTAAAAAAAGATACACTTTTTCAAAGAAAGTATTGCATTTTTTTAATTTTTATAACCTTACCTAATTGTAAACATAAACAAACATCTGAAAATTAATAGCGTGTATTTCCACCTCGCTTACTCATCACTTCTACCATACGACGTGGCATACTTTCAATGCATTTCCGAATTGCTTCTAGGGAAATATTTTCCCGTTCTTCCAGAAGGGCTGTTCATAAATCAGGCAAGGTGTTGGTCTGCCGATTTTGAACATGTCTACCTAGCATATCGCATACATGTTCAATTGGATTTAAATCCGGCCTTCTGGCTGGCCACAGGAATTGTTGAATATTCGCCTCATCAAAGTATTCTGTTACATCCCGTGCAACGTGAGGCCTAGCATTGTTCTGCATTAACAGAAATTGTTGCTTCCCCCAGAAGCAATTCGTAAATGCATTGAAAGTATGCCACGTCGTATGGTAGGAGTGATGAGGAAGTGAGGTGGAAATACACGCTATTTATTTTCCGATGTTTGATTTTGTTTACTAGTCGATAAGGTATTGTAATGTTTTAAATTGTTATAAAAATTGTAAATATGCAACACTTTCTTTGAAAATGTGTTTTTTTTGTCAAAGCAGATACTGACGAAATCCGAAAAACATTTTCTTAAGAAAGGGTCACACTTCAAATTAAAATTGAATGATATCAAATTCTCCGCCTCAAATTCACCACAGAGAGTTTATAAATGAAGGGATAAAACAAGGTTTTGTTCCACCCTGTATAACGGATGAACTACAAGGATTTTCACAGAGTAAATTTCAGGTTAATATAACAAGACACAATACTATACCTGGTGCAAATTTCAACTCAACAAAATCGGAGAACCACAAAAATAGATAGAGGGTGTTGAATTTGACAAGAATTTTTGCCTGTCCGGAATTTATTGACGGGAGTATATAAAAACGAATAGGTCCGAATAAAAAGAGAACAAAGCAATTATAATAACCAGAAGAGTAAATAGTAACAGAAAATTACAAATTACGAACGAACAGTGTAATCCCAATGACAACATCAATGACGAAAAACTGCCAATAATTAACTGTAAATTCACCAACTCACCTTAAGACTAATGATTCAAAAATCATCTGAATGATTCAAAATCGTTGAATGATAACTTGAAATATGAAGATTTAACTCGGGTTATCCCATCGTATGGGTTCGTTCATAAATACAAATGCAAGAACTCTTCTATCAAATCAGAATAAACAACAGTGAATGAACCAATATCAGACCCTGAGTTAACAGTATTGAGGTGTTTTCTTATCAATAATATCTCTTTGAAACCACGTTTGAACCAATTGGTCCCCTTCGTCAGAATTTTTCAGTGGTTTTCATATTTCCTGTGGCTCTGGGTCAGCGATCGATTGAAACTTATTCTTTTTCATCTGTCGAGATATTGCCTCTCAATCTGATGGTGGAGAACGTTGGAAGAAACTCAATGGAAAACTAGATATTCGAGATCGGTTTCTCCAGCGCACTCTCATTTTGAAGCTACTGTCATCTATTTATTGTCCTACGTCGTATTTCACCACAAATGGTCTGTGAATATAAATTATCGTAAATAGGGAATGAAAAAAAATCCGAGACAACACTGCAGCACGTTGTGAAAACATAAATTTTCGAGCATATTGCTGCAGCTACCTTCCCTGTGGAAATCTAGATGAGAGACCCAGAGGCGGTGAAATGAATTGAATTTCTGGCCGAATTTTTCTCAGAGAAGGGGACGACGAAGGATTTCTTAGTTTCTCCTGAAATGATTTTATTAATGATCTCGCACATCATTTCGATGTTCAGTTCATTCATTTTTCCTGGAGGAAATGCACACCAGAAGAAAATTCCCAGGTTTGGTATTCTATCATTAATCGAGATGTCTGATATAATGATTAGGCAGATCAATTCAGCGGGAGTATCTCCTAAAAGTATAATTCCTGCAAATGACAGATACGCAAACTCATAAGACTTCAAAAATTGATTCACGATGACGGCCGAAATGTTTGAAAAAACCAGAGTCATTTGTATCTCATCACGATGTATAAAAAGGACTTATTATTGGTCATATAGTATATTCTATTTCATATTAAATTTTTTCACATTTTTTCATATACTTACAGAGAATAGAATTTCACTGAAGTAACATCTAACAGCAAACCGAAAGCAAACTGTAGACTCGGTATCGAACTTATGTATCTGAAACAATTAGAGAATGATAAAAACGATGGCCTTATTCTGACAATAATAAAATATTTACTCACATTGTCCGAAGATTTGGTATATTGCCGAAACAGCCATCTTCAATTTCCCTCAAATATGGTAGGTTACTGAGGGATCTGCAAAATGAAAAAATCACCATAAGCGTTGAATCATGACAATCTATATCGTGAAAAAAATTTCTTGACTCGGAACTTTGCTATCAAGAAATTGTTATGTTTATTTTAGACAAATTTCATTCAACATTCTTGTCACCTCCTAGACAGACTTCACAATCTACAAATCTTTCGAGAAGACACCAAAAGCATTCTTCGTGTGAGTCAAAACTTTACAACAAAAATAAAAATGAATTTCAACAGTACCTGTGACTTGGGGATCCAAATGAAAAACATTTTCATGATATGAAAAAATAAAGTTGCAGGAGGAAGGTGTCAGTTCAGTGGCAAATAAAAATGTCATGTACAAAAAAAAAATACAAGAAACAAGAAAACAACTTCGAGTAGGCAGTACAACTTTATTTTATAATCTTTTTAACATTTGATTGTTCCTTCTATGCTTTTTGTTCAGTTGGGTCTGTTATTTCATTGTGAATAAAGAAAAAATGCCTACAAAATGTTTAAATTATCCATCAAAATAATGGATCTGTTCTTCTTGATATATTCTACTCCTATTGAATAAATTGGAGTGGTACCCTATGGGATTGGCATTTCTGTTTGCTTACATACAGGGTGGCCATTTGAAAACGAAACAGACGAGATTACAGACGAAATAAATTTTTCGATAGAAATGCTCGGACAGATCGATTTCTGTTGCGAGGGGGACAACTTAAGATGTAGGTTACGGACGCATAGCGCTTCAACCCTTGGTATTACAACCCTCACCCCCAATTTTTGAATAGGGAAGATGGAGTGAGTGATACCTCATTTCGAAGGTATTTTCATACTGATTTCAGCACAGTAATTGTTTTTTCATTTTATGCATTAGTTCTCGAAATACAGGGTGGCCATTTGAAAACGAAACAGACGAGATTACAGACGAAATGAATTTTTTCGATAGAAATGCTCGGACAGGTCGATTTCTGTTTCGAGGGGGACAACTTGAGATGTAGGTTACGGACGCATAGCGCTTCAACCCTTGCTACTACAACCCTCATCCCCAATTTTTGATTAGGTAAGATGGGGTGAGTGATACCTCATTTGGAAGGTTATTCACAAAAAAACACTACAAGTGCCATGAAAACAACACTTCATTTTCAAATGCTTAGTCGAGAATATTTTGAAAACTAATGCATAAAATGAAAAAACAATAACTCTGCTGAAATCAGTATAAAAATCCCTTTCAAATGAGGTATCACTCACCCCATCTTCCCTATTCAAAAATTGGGGGTGAGGGTTGTAGCAGCAAGGGTTGAAGCGCTATGCGTTCGTAACCTACATCTTAAGTTGTCCCCCTCGAAACAGAAATCGATCTGTCCGAGCATTTCTATCGAAAAAATTTATTTCGTCTGAAATCTCGTCTGTTTCGTTTTCAAATGGCCACCTTGTATAATTAACTACTCGGGATACCTCAGCCTACAGTGAAACTGTTCCACAAAGTCAGGAATGAATGAACAAGGTTTTTTGCACCTCACGTTCTGAATATTGAATATTATTCACTTTCTCCGAAACGAACAGGTACCTTTGTATGAACAAAAAACATAACTGTATCCCTACTGAGAACTTACATATCTTTCAGAGTCCTTCTGTAGGGGTCGAAACTCTTCTTTTTGATGAAGACAATTTTAGCATCGGAAATTGTCAGCTTAGTGACATTATGTCCGAGATCTCTTGGAATCGTTGACAATTGCCTTGATATGCACCTGCATTCGTACTCTATCTCATAGTCTCTCACATCGTAACAATAGCAAGCTTCACCTTTTTTCGCGTCAACTCTCTTGTAGGTGTGGAGTTCATCACTACGGGCAAGTTGGCTCAGAACTATTCCCATTTCACAATATAAAAGGACCACTGGAACCAGAGGGAGCAGTCGCATTATCTAGAAAAAAAAAAATCAAATTATTTTCAGAGAAAAATTAATCTCGTGTGAATTTTAGAGATTCGACGATATTCATCAATAACACACATGGAAAAACCTAATATCAGCTAAATTGGCGTGCTCTGAATAATAAAAAATTGTTTTCACTCAGAAAACCCTAATGGATGTTTTAGATATTGAACAGTTCGATGTCAAAACCGAATTTAATATGGTCATTCAGCAAAGGAAATCGATTAGAAAATCATGATGCTATATTTTCAATCTAGGTATTTCATTTACACCAGAAGAGTATTGATATTCGATTTTCGATGCTGGAAAAGAACTTAATAATGGAATATCCTGAGAGAGAACACAAACTATGTATATTTAATGTCGAGGTAAAGATTCTGTCATCAACTTGTCAGAGCAAATTTTGATTATCATCTGTATTATAGCAATTCAACTAAACGTTATTTTTTATAAGTATCCTGCATTCTGTATTTTGGGATTACAGAACTATACAGGGTGCACCAAGTTCGACGGCCTATTAGGCGTTTCTGGAGAACTGGACGTATTTTCGATCTGAAAATTGGGTTTTATATTATTGCTTGACATTATTTACCGATCGAAAATATTCTTGGAGCCTGACCACTTTCAGTTATACATGGAGTAAAAAAAAATTGTTTTTTCGTTTTCGAATTTGATAGATTATGCAATTCTGAATACATCCGTACTCGTATCGTTGTATTCGTCCAAAAACTTTCCAAAATATCGAGAAAAACTGAAGAAAAGAGGGAGATGAGTATATTCGGTATTATGTTTGTTATTCCTAACCTAGATGTCGTAAGCACAAACTGTTTTCAAACTTCTGAAGGCGAATGAGGTGGAAATATTATACATTTTCAGAATCTTGAAAAACCCGTCACACGGTGTTCCAAATGTTGGTTCAAAAATTGGGATCAAGATTGACCCATGACTTTCGTTTTTTTATTTTAGAACCAACTTTTTTATGATTGCGTTGGATTGTGTGAAGAAAAATGATGATAATGTTCCAACATGTTGATGTTACTAGGGTAAAACCCGTATACAAGGTGTACCAAGTTCGACGGCCTATTAGGCGTTTCTGGAGAACTAGACTTATTTGAAATATGAAAATTGGGATTATGATATTGTTTGGCATTATCTACCGAGGTAAAATATTCTTAGAGCCTGACCGCTTTCAGTTATACAGGGAGCGAAAAAAAAATTTTCAAAATTTTTTTTTTCTGTTTTTTTGTTTTCGAATTTGACAGAGTATGCTATTCTGAATACATTCGCACTCAAATCGATGCATTCGTCGAAATACTTTCCAATATATCGGGAAAAACCTAAAGAAAAAGAGGGAAATTAGTATTCGGTATTATGCTTGTTATTCCTAATCTAGATACCTTAAGCACAAACCGTGTTCACATTTTTGAAGTCAAAGACTGTGGAAATATTGTACATTCTTAGAATTTTGAAAAACTTGTCACAGGGTGTTCCAAATGTTCGGTCGAAAATTAGGATCAAGATTGGCCCATAACTTTCGTTTTTCAAATTAGAACCCTATTTTTTTATGATTGCGTTGGATTGTAGGAAAAAAATGATGATAATGTTTAAACATGTTAATGCTCCAAAAAATTAATAATTCTTGAGTTATTCAGGATTTCCTAATTTCATGTCGTACGTACTGTCAAATTCATAGAATCTGTTTTATATCAACTACTACCTTGGTCATAGAAGAAAAATAACTCACTAGTGACTTCCTCTTTTCTGAATACATTTATCATTGTTGATGTTAAACCGATTTCACGAATAGAAACAGAAAATCCTACATAACTCAAGAATTATGGATTTCAGGAGCATAAGAAAAAAAACCCACATTGAATTTTAAGGAAGACAATATGTCAATAGATACATATGAAAAAGTCATTCAATCTACCTCCTTTGCAGATATTTCTCAGTAAAGACTTCTGAAAGTTGATCATCGATCTGAAGTCGCGTAATGCATCGAATTCAAGTTGAAAACTTATTGACGCGAAACCCAAATCCTTGCGAAAACACAAATCCAATCACCAATAATTCTGTCAATGACACGCCATCATCCTATATCTTCATGTACCTAATTCCATCAGAAGGTTGATCACATATTCATTTGATCCACAGAATATGAGCTCGAGTGAGGCTAATTGAAAAGCAACATTATTATTGTGAACGTCCGATTCAATTAGCAACATTACGAAAGTGACGAATTGGTTTTGGAACAAGATATTATCCTTTTTCACCGTAGGTAATATAATTCGAGGTTCGATTTGGGGTTTGGGTCAGTTTTTAGTTGATTGAGCATTTCGTTGTTTGCATAGGTAAAAATATAGGATTTATTATATCGAAAAGTGAATATCGAAGTGAGATCTAAGTAACATTTAAATTGTATCATCCAACTATTCGATTATTATTTTTCATTTATAAGGAAGAGTTTAAGATCAAGCATGATCAGTTCAAATTTGCTAGTAATAATTCATCATAAATTAGAAATTATTCGGAAATAATAATCTAATAGCCCGACGCCCTACTATACAAGTCACAAGTTATACTTAGATTTAATTTCTATTGGCAGTTCCCGAAGACTACCACGTATCTATTCTCTAACACTTGTGATTAAGAAAATGAAATATAATATACAGTTGAAGCGGTACATTGAAGAGTTCATTTTATGACCCCAATATTCAGAATTTAGAGAAAGAAATTGTGTTATACTGTACGGACCTTCATTATTTATTAGAAAATTTATATCAAATCTGGATTTAGCACCTCAAGATGGCGGACCTCGAGGAATTTAAACTGTAAGTTCTGCAATTTTGGCCCTATTGAATATTCGTTCATTGGTTTTGGCAGTTGTATGTAATAGAAAAACATATAAGAAATGAATTGGTTGAGGCTTTCGCGGCCATCGTTCAATGTAACCTGTTCTTTCGAGCATTTAGGCTCAGGCAGTTCAGTGAGAAAATCTCCTAAAATATAACTCCTGAAGATGCCAGACACTCGAACTGGCGAAACGTCGAGAACTAATCTACGACGACGGCCTAAATGCTCGAAAAAACAGGTCACATATAAGAAATGGTTTTTCGTAAAGTATATGCTGATATAACTCGCTAATTGATGGTGAAAAAATAAATTTTCCGACGTTTGGAAATTCGATACGGTTTAATTATTGTTGCATACAATTTCAATTAATAGGGGTACACGAGATAATTCTTTTGTGGTGAGCAAAAAGGCGCCTCATGGAAAAATCAGCTAGTTGAATAATTATAGATCTTCAAAAACACAATAAAAACTAAAAATACTCCCTGAATACAGCCTCAAGGGGGGTTTCGAGTTCAAAAACTCTTTCTCTAGAATGGGAATAGAAATGCTGCCACAAATTAGTCTCCGCAACATGGCAGATTTGTGTTGGGGCCACCGGAACTATGTGCACAACTCCGATAGCAGCGCTCGAGGTCATACTTGATTTGCCTCCCCTACACTTGTATGTAAGGAAATATAGCCTGCTGGAAGCCATCAAAATATCCCTCAAAGGGAACCTCCTACCTGGAAACTTGGTTGGACATATGAGGATACTGAATCAACTAGACTCAAGCCTCTTGGCAAAACCTCCAGATGTGATGCCAATCACATACGATTTCGAAATACCATTCGATCATTGGTGATCGTCTTAGTGCAATGAACTTTGTAAATCGTATAGACCAGAAGTCATCCATATGGAACACTGATGGATCGAAAACAGAAGAGGGTACAGGCATGGGGATATGTGGAACTGAATTAAGGATATCCAAGCCCCTTGAAAGTGAACCTTCTGTTTCACAGGTTGAGACACTAGCTGTCTATACCTGCGCTCAAGAGTGCCATCAAAGGAATCTAATAGGAGCGCATACATACAGGGTGGCCGGACGATTGACGTCAAAAAAAAAAAAACAGGTTCCTCATGTCATGGGGTATTCGAATCACCCCCATGTATGTCATCCAATTTTTCACGGTTTCCGAGTTATGAATTTTTTATGAAATTTGAGAATTTTCAACTTGAACATCTTCAAAATTTTTTTTTTCTAAAAGTACAAGACTTTTCTGATATTTTTTGTTGTAGATAGATCGTCAGAAATTGTACTTTTATACATAAAATAACCAGCATCGTAACTCTGATAAAAATTATGAAAATGTTGGTCTCAAGTGAGAAAGTTACGTATTTCGGATCATGATCTAAATTTTCAAATTTAAATTAAAAATGTAAACAGGTTACTTCATGGTTTCTTAGTAGGTTTAAAAACTCGCTCAACACTCAGCTTTCAGAATCTTTAATAGATAATGGTACTCAACGGTCTACTTTTGCTAGAATTAGCCTTCAAAGTCAGCGAGGTGGAAAAAATCAAAGAACTAGACGTTAACTCAAAAATTATTTTTGGCCGTTTTAAGATTCTTCTGATCAAGCTTAATAGAAAATGCTGAAAATCAATGAAAATTAGCTTTATAAGAAAAGTTTTAGATAAGAAAAAGTAAAAGGTATGGCAATAAATCACACATAATGTAGATAAAAAAAAATGTATCTATAAAATTTACAATAGTTTTTCAAAGTGGCTACCTCGAGCCCCAATATACATTCCACACCTTCGAAAAAAATTTCTTTCAGTCGCATAAAACCTATTGTAAATTTTATAAAAAAATTTCTTTTTATCTACATGATGTGTGATTTATCGCCATACCTTTTTCTTTTTCTTATCTAAAACTTTTCTTATAAAGCTAATTTTCATTGATTTTCAGCATTTTCTATCATGGCTTGATCAGAAAAATCTTAAAACGGCAAAAAATAATTTTTGACCAAACGTCTAGTTCTTTGATTTTTTCCACCTCGCTGACATTGAAGGCTAATTCTAGCAAAAGTAGACCGTTGAGTACCATTATGTATTAAAGATTCTGAAAGCTGAGTGAGTGAGTCTGGCGGAACTAAGAACCATCCACATGAGGAAGTCGGTTCTGGATCCACATGAAGTAACAGCTAAGGCTCCAAAGGATGTCGTTGGATTTATCAAAGCCATTGATGGCCTCCTTGGGGTTTAGATGAACGAGAGTTGTGTAAAGAACAAGAGATCACTGCGGTCGAAATTCCTGGAAGGCTGAACGTAGCCACAACGTCCCCTGTTCAGAATAATAAATAATGAATGAATTCCTATTCGTTTATTCATTTAAGAATCCGCGCTGTGAATGACGACGAGCCGCCACTGATCGTAGCCGCAGCGGCGGTTCGAAAGTCGTTCGAACCAATCCTGAACCCTTCTACTGATAGGCAGGCCCACATCGAGAACATGCGTAAGTTTTCACTTATTAGGCGTTTTCGATAGAACAATAGGAAGATAAAAATGGTTTTGCCGTTCCCATGGAAATACGAACTTCGGCGAGTCTAATACAGGATTAATTGCGGATCGATGGTGGTTGAAAATAGTCGAAATGCGGGTTCTTTATTGCTTCTTGATGAGTAGTGCGCTTATTCCATGGAATCAACCTCATTTTGGACCATTAACATAATCAACACAGAGATGTATGATACGCTCATTGTAGGAGCTCAACCCATATACTGTTAGTCCTAGATACCAGAGCTCTATGACGTAACTTATTTTCACATGGTTGTTTTTATTATGTTCTGTGAAATATAATTTATAAAATAGTCTGTCAGGCTCTTTGAAGCTCAAAAAAAAAAATATTTCACCTCTCTGATTTTTAAATATAATACGACGAAGTATAGTGACTCAACATCCTCCAAACACAGAAACTATTCAGCTGAATAATATTTGTGTTTAGGTGATGTTCATTCTGTAACATACAAGCGCGTATGTACATTCCAAATTTCGAAATAGTGAATATGGCTATTCATTCACTTAGAAGATACTCATCACAACGTTTAATAAACTTCATTATTTAATGGGAAGGAAAAAATTTTTACTTCGACAAAGCAGATTTTTCACAATTTTTCCATGTTGATCTTTGTTGCGCGTAGATCAACAAACAATTCAAATTGGGATAAATGGTATCATGATTTCCAATTGAAATGTTATTTGGTTTATTCGACTTCATCAGTGTGAATCTGCAGAATTTTCTAACCAGAAAATGGTAGATATCCTAAAATGCTTTTTCACTAATGGAGAAACTTGTTAACAGCAGTTTTGTGAATAATGCAATCGAATTGTGATCACGTGTGTCAAGTGCATGTTAAGATTCGAATGGTGATACCAGGGACCGCAACATGATTGTTTCTGGGTGGAGTATTCACTCTGGCTTTTAATGAAAGCGGAAAGTTAGGGCTTCTAACGAACAATTCCCTTCGGAAAACTTGTAACTTGCCTGTCTCATTAAGTATCAAGGAAGAAGTGTGTTAATTTGCTCGAACAAATGAGGATGTATATCGAAGAAGTAGAGGTGTGCTCATTAATATGACTCCATTTCTAAAGTCCGCTAGTTGCGTTTCCATTCATAATGATATTGTCCTTCCAAAACATAAATTCTCGGATTTGAACGACATGATACTCAACGTGACAACGGAGCAAAAATTGAGTTCTGTGCATATTTCTGACAGAGTAACATTCAGCCAAAATACCCAATTTATGGAATTTCTCAGAATTTTTCTTCTCTCAATATGGAATTACTCGTAAATAGCGCGTTGTGCAAGAAAATATCAGGAATACTTTTATATTCCAAAATGAAAGAATATTCAAATCATCACATTGAATCAACTGTTTACAATTAGACTCTTTGAATTTATAGTGAATTCATGGAATGTTATAGTCATAATTGAGAAACTGACGGATGTTAGTGGACTTTGGTGTTGGGGATAGATTAATCACGTTTACGAAAAATTATATTTCAAGAATCACTTTATTCGACAGATTTGTTTGCGAAATATAACTGAAAATTAATTTTTTTCGGATTTTCGACAGTCTGAATCTTTACAACGAAGCCGAAAAAAGGGTTCCTTTTGACCAGAGGAATCTAAGGTCAAAGATATGTACAAGTCAAAGACTTACCCTGTATATATTTTAATATCGAGTTCCTCGCGGAATTCAAATCTAGATTGATAATGAATTGAAATTTTGTTCTACCTTCTCACTTAATCTACATTCCTGAGGCGGGCTTACTCGAATGCAATTATTTTCAATATTCGCCATGATTTATTCATCAGATAGTGTTTGCGTTATCGAATCTTCTCCCCAATCGTGCCTGGAGACTCGTGAAACTCATTGCATTCCACCTGATCCATTTCCACAAATTCACTTCAGAATCCATATCGCACAGTTATAAATGCATAAAATTCCAATGAAAATAGAAATTATCGGAATAAAGATGAGAATATTTTATTTACAGATTCCTGAAGATTATTTGAATTTGTGTTTTCGTCAGCGATCATAGGAAAGCTTCTACAAACTCATCCGGATTTAAGCTGTAAAGATCTAGAAGGTGTTGATATAATATGCATTAACTCTGTTATTTGGTAAAGAAAAGCAATTATACGGGAATAATGAAACATTTTCAGATTGAAAGGTTTTTGATCATCACATTACCTCTTCTCAAATTCTCATTGCGTGTCTTTCGAACTTGAGTGGCCCGTCTTTTATATGTTTCCTGAGTTGAACTAACGGAAATCCACTCTGGATTTCCATCCAGAGAGGAGTTCTTCACGAAGAACACGATTACGTTATATTTTATCCCCCAAAGTTCCATTCGAGATATTTGTACGATCGATTATATAGAATTAACCTAAATGAACCTACCATTCCGTATGAAAAATACCTATCTAAAAGTTTTCTTTTCATGCTCGAAATAAAAAACAACGAAGGCGTCAATACAAACACATAAATTAATGCTTTTTTCAATACTGAATATAACCTACAAAATGTTCAGTATTCAAATTCACTTCAAAGCGTTTTCAACTTCATAAATATATCAATTGTTGCAATACCTCATTTTGTCCGGAGGTGTATTTTTTCATATGAATTTATTTCATCGCGTTTGCGAATGAAATAATTATATCTATGCTTGGATGAATAATATTAGAGGCGAATACATCATCTCCATGATTTCAAATCCTGATTTTTGCTACGTAAATGAAGGCGTTGTTTTAACCATGGAGGTAGAAGAAGGGTAGGTAGCATATCCTATGTTTTCCTTGCTATAAAAGTGTCACCAAAAATCCACCATGTTGCGGGGCCAAATTTGTGGCAGGAATTTTGGTATATTTGAATTTTTACAATTCTATTTTTTCAATTAAGGTACATACAAATTCAGATAATATGCAATAAAACAAATAGGTAAATTATCTCGTGTACCCCTATCAATCAAAATTGTTCGCATAAATAATTAAACCATATATTCACAAACGTCCAAAAATTTAGCTTTTCACCATTAATTGGCGAGTAAGATCAGCATATGCGTTTCTTATCTTCATTTTCAAATAGTCCAAGTTATTAGAATCAGTTTGGTTTACTATTATTCAAGGCGACCTCTCAGAAAATAATCCATGAGCATTAGGTCTGGCGATATCTGATGGGTCCATTGATTTCAATTCATTTATTTTCGAATTCTTGATCTGAATATCTCTTGACAATGGCAGCGTTGTGGCATGAAGCCCCATTTTGATGTAGGCACTTATTTCATCTTTTTTGAAGAGGCACATTGACTAGAAAACTAGCCTTCTTGAATTAAAATAACAAAATCACATCCATGTTTCTAAATAAAGGCATACTACCACAATACAAAAAAAAATAAATGGAATAGAATCAATATAAAACACGCTGCAGATCGCTTACGTTTAGGAATGGATAAAAATTGTTTTCGAAAAAAAAAATCAGAATGGAATTATCTTTCGAATGACATAATAAAAAAGGTACGTCCCTGGAAAAAATTTTTTGATAGCGTCACGACGCCTGGCATCTTAATTTATTCCACAGATTTCAATGCGCTTCTCAAGTCAACATTGACTTTTTCAAAAGTCACAGGATGGAAAAATAATCGAACGTTTTCGAGAAAATTGGGGTTACCAACATAAGTGAATCACCCTGTACAGGCGATTTTATATCCAGTTTCAAGGTGTTACCTATCAAAGTATCTACCTTTTATTATACAATACCTAATAGCTTATCATAACATCAAGTTGCTTTTTCATTTATTGATTGAGGCTGTATGAAGTTTGCCAGGTCAGCTAGTTAAAAAATAAACTGAACTATGTGACATGTTCTTTCGAGCATTTAGGCCGTCGTCGTAAATTAGTTCTCGACGTTTCGCCAGTTCGAGTGTCTGGCATCTTCAGGAGTTATATTTCAGGAGATGTTCTCACTGGACTGAACTGCCTGGCAGTTCAGAATGGAAAAATAACTGCCTGGCAGTTCAGTCCAGTGAGAACTGTTATTTTTCCATTCTGAACTGCCAGGCAGTTCAGTCCAGTGAGAACATCTCCTGAAATATAACTCCTGAAGATGCCAGACACTCGAACTGGCGAAACGTCGAGAACTAATTTACGACGACGGCCTAAATGCTCGAAAGAACATGTCACATTGAACGATGGCCGCGAAAGCCTCAACCAATTCATTAAACTGAACTATAATATGTCTGAGCGCCATAAACGAAATTATTATTGAGACGACATGTGAATTTACATTTGCCATTTATAATTTGAATATATTAAATCGAATTGATATATGTGTTGAATTCAAATGGATTTCACATATCTGAGCGCTGAGCGCTTGACGAACTAACTCGTCCGAGCAGTGTCTTTCCACAATCGTTAGAAAAATAACTATTTCGAACGTTCTCCCTGAGGGAAATTAAAAATAAATTATATCATGCATGCTCAGAGTGCATTAATCGTCGCTCAACCAAACTCACCCATACCTTTTCCATCAACAAAATGCAAGTATTTGAAAAACAAACAAAACGGCAGGCTGACCAAAGAGCAACATTTACAGACATCGGTATGTAGTTTTGAGACTGCTGCATCTTGTTTTTGCTCATCCTGCGTATTCAGTCCACAGACGAACTATTGAGAAATTAACCCAAATAGACCTGAAATTTTTTTTCTTTCATTTCAATGAGAATTGTGTCAGATTATGGTTTAAATAGAGCCTTCTCATATTTTTCATCTTGATGTGTACTTATTTTTCACGAAAAGTTAAAATTTGTGGTGTTCTTTTAAAGGAACGGTAGGTTTTTGAGCTACTAAAATTCATTCTATGAAAAATGAACATCGAATTATAATATGTCGTAATTATAGAAGCAATTTTCCGGATGTTATGCTATTTTATATTTAATACTTATAAATTATTGGTTTTTATGCCACACTTCACAATTTTTTCATTTTATTCTGGTAAACAATCAGATGGTCTACTCTGACCTATCCTGAAGATTGGTGTAAACTCTTTGATTGCTTAGATGGTCCTGTTTTTGTTGTTTTTCTATTAGTTTCCAGCAATCTTGTTGCGATGATAGCTAGTCTAGTTTGTTACTATTATTACTTGTTTGGTGCATGGAAATACGAATAAGAAATTAGTAGGCGCATAAGCAACATTATTGTTATTTCAGTTACAGAAAACTATTGAATTATGTACAGAAGAAAATTTTGCTATCAGGTGGTTCTGAAATCATATCCAGATTATCTGCATGATGTAGTATCTCATGCAGAGTCAGATTATTTTTCCAATAGTTATAACAATATATCCAGGTAATATAGTAGGTGATAATCCTACCGTTCCGTTAAAAAAACGCCTTCATTTACGTAGCAAAAATCAGGATTTGAAATCATGGAGAAGATGAATTCGCCTTCAATTTTATTCATCCGACGACAGATATAATTATTTTATTCGCAAACGCGATGAAATAAATACATATGAAAAAATACACCACCGGACAAAATGAGGTATTGCAACAATTGATATATTCATGAAGTTAACATGGCTTTAAAGTGAATTTGAATACTGAAGCACTTTGTAGGTTATATTCAGTGCTGAAGAAAGCATTAATGTATGTGTTTATATTGACGCCTTCTTTGTTTCTTTATTTTGAGCATGAATAGAAAACTTCAGATAGATGTTCTTTATACGGAACGGTAGGTCTATTTGGGTTTTAAAAACATTCGAACTATTCCGAATCAAATCCAACAAATATGTACAAATTATTCTGAAAAATCCATCGTTCCTCAGTCCTTCTTGATTAAGTGTTCGTTCATGAGTCTACTCAATATATCGTCGTAAATGTAGAACTGACCCTGAAATATGAGAATAGATCCAAGGTTTTTTTTATGAAAGTGACATCCGAGTTTGTCCTAAATATAAATTTTCTGCAGATCTAACAATAATGACGGATTCATTCAGGGCTGCAGACAGTATAACTTTTGGAAGAGAAGATATTTGTTATTCAAATTTAGTGGTTCAGATAGTTTATGGGACAGTTCAGAAAAACCGTTCCACTGAAATAAATGTCCGATTTCGTGACATTTCAACGATTATGAAAAAACCGATTGGACTGGAAACTTTTCGACTAGATCATAAATAATACAGAAAGGACCATCTTTCACTCTCTTTATCCTACAGAAACGTTTGGTTTCAATATACGCCATATGGAGTGATTTGTACTAGAATTCTGATAAAGAATAGAATAGAATAGAATAAAATTCATTCATTTCAAAGTAATAAGTAAATATTCACAAATACAAAAAAATAATGTCAAACAAAAATACAAATCTATATAACCAGGTGTTTTTTCACCTTACAAAACTCCAAAAATTCCAACATATTATATGGTTCACATACCATTATAAAATGAAACAGTTTTTTCAAAAAATATTTTTCACAACTAACATTACGAAAACTTACAGGCAAGGAATTAAACAACCTGATACAGATATAGTTCGCATTGTTTTGTAATAGAGCTAAATTATGTGTTGGATATAAATATCTATCAACCTGTCTAGTCCTTTCACTATTATTTCTGAATTTTTCAAATAACTGGATGTTGTATGAGAAATTTGATGCTGTTATAAACATATAGACCTGCCAAAGTAAGAATGTTATTCATGCGAAATACACCCCTACAAGTCTGTCTGTATTTCATACCAAGCATAGTTCTTAAAGCTATTTTCTGCTTAACAAATAAGGAATTAGAGTATGAGCTATTTCCCCAGCAAACCAGACCATATGACAATATTGATTGAACACTTGCAAAATATACCATTTTCAGTGTAGATATATCAACTGACTTTCTTCAAACATTAATTGAATAAATTGCAGAATTTAGCCTTTTTTCTAGTGAGTCAATATGAACTTTCCATTTAACATTACAGTCCACATGAACACCCAGAAATTTGGTGAAGTTTCCAACTGGAACACATACACCATCCAATATTATTTCATCCGGCAAATTATGAGTTGACCTCTGTGTGAAAAATTACACATTCAGTCTTTCCAGCGTTCAAGCTCAGATCATTTTTCATACACCAATCCTTAACATCAATAAAGACCTCATTTAATTCAATATCCACCCTACTTAGATCTTTCAAAATTTTTACAACGTTAGTATCGTCAACGAATATGATTACATTGAGTGATTTATCAACATAATGCGGAAGATCATTGATATAAACTAAAAACAGGAGTGGACCCAATACACTACCCTGTGGTACTCCATTTATAATACTTTCTTCATCTGAAACATATATTTCGGAATCAATCATAATTCGGAACTTCTGTTTTCTATTTTGTAAATAACTTTTCATGAGTTCTAGCTGATTACCTCTAATCCCATATATTTCCAATTTTCTCAAAAGTTTCTCATGATTGACGCAGTCAAAGGCTTTAGTCAAATCCAAAAACAGACCAACTGGAATCTGTCCCTTATCCATCGCATTCAGAACTGTATTAGTTAGATCAAATATTGCAGTAGTTGTATTTTTTCTTTTCATAAATCCGTGTTGACATGAGGAAAATATTTGTTGTTTTTTGAAAAATTTTGTCAAACGTGTATATCCAGATCATTGCATCGTTCCCTCAAAGAGAACCAATATATCTCGAAATAAGCCGCAACATGGTGTCATCTTCTTGGGAAAAATAGGTGGTCGAAAATTGTTTAACGACATAGAAACTGAAGAAGCAGGTTTGATAAAAAACTACTATGTGAAAAGTTAGTAACTTCAACATAGACAGTTATATTTTCGCAATGGCATCAAAAGCTTACTAATACTTCATGGTGGAAATTCTCCCATCAAAAATAATTAATTACAATCAACAATCTCGTCTGTACATATTTCATCGAGTTTGGTTTCTCGAGCTGAAGTTTACATTGAGATCAGTGTCCAGATGTTGAAACCTATGTTGCTTTCACGATTTCAATTAAAAATCGGACATGCCTGAAAGATTGTCGTTTTTAATTGGAATCTCCAATGTTCGATTCATAATTCGTTTGATCGTCTGAGATTTACGTTGAGTTATTGGCTTCCATATTTCAGGATAAGTATTCCAATCATATTGTATGTGAAAAGTAGTTTCAGGCTTTCTAGTTGAGTTGTGTCAGATGGTGCTGCTCACGTTCTGTTTGAATCTGAAGGGGTATTTTCAGAATCTCAACCTATGTTTGATTACTGATCATCTTCTAAGGTGGTTTGCCTCTCAGTGCTAGCTCTCAACTGTCCCAATGGCTTTATAAAAAATTCATCAACAGGAAAAAATAGACGACATATAGAGCGCTTGTTTACTTGTGAGTTACAGGGTATGAGTCAAGCTTATGCGGAGAGAGATATAAAAAAATATCGCCTGATAGTACCTAGGTGTGTAAAAAATGTCCAGCGATGGTCCATTGAAGTGGAATCATGACCACATTCCGACGAGATACCATTTTTCTTTGGAATTGTTGGGGTTGATTACTGATTTTTTCATGAGGAACTATTTTTGTTCATTTCATTGTTTCTTTTCATGCAAAAATATCTGTAGATAAGAAGGAAAAGTTCACAATTGTTTCTGAGTTGAATCAAAAATTTCTTATTAAGCACTAGTTGCATCCAAACTGTTGAAAAACTCTTACTATAAATATCTAAAAAAAGTGTATTGGAATTGGGAGTGTGGATTGGTAAAGATCCTAGGTTAACTGAACACGTTTCTGCTTGCTAACAAAATAATACTTCATGTTCAAAGGTCCAAGATGTGCTTTTCTGAAGCTAGTGATATGAAAACATTGTTGCTTCCTTCTTGACTATTCTTTCACATTTAAGTTACAGGTTTTTCGATTCAACTCTATATATCTCAGGTAAGGCAGTGAATAAAAATTCCTAAGAAATATATATTGTCTAGCTTTCTACTGAGAAAAAACTACATTTGGAATTGATGAGTACCTAATTTTTTTTCAACTAATTTATAGGTGCCAATGTAAAACGTAACTTCCACGATGGGGGTTACTTTGAACCTTCGCAATTACAAATGAACCTGCCTGAGAGAATTTCCATGAACAGTTCAATACTGAAAACATTTTCCTTGAAAAAACAAATTTGCCACAGAAATAAATGATTCAGTGAAATCATTTCATCATTCATAGCAGAACAATTCATTCATTATTGGAAAAACTCAAAAAATATATTAAAACCTGAACAAAAAATTCTTTGCCCTTACGAAGGCTACGCAAAAAACAATTCTGAAACATGGGGTGGATACAAAATCATCATCATCGAAATTAATACCATTTTAAATTTCCAGGCTCAGAGTTCTCTCAAAATGAATTTGTAGGAATGATTTTACATTTTGTCACTGAGATGGGACATTTACCCGTTTCAGAATTATTTGGCATCATCAGCATCCCATACACCTCAAGGACAAAAAACTTCGATATTCGAAGCAATTAGGTATGAAATACTCAGTGAAATTAGAGAGCAGTAACATTCAATTGCGTCAAAATGAATTTCCACATTCATAATAATATGCTGAAAAGAAATAGATCCTTTTTTACTCAATGAGATTTCAGCAGTTGTCCTAATTCTATTTCTTGTGACCACTTGGGCATTTCAATCACTCGGAGAAACTTGCATGAGAGCCCTCATTTAGGGCCTATGCTGAAATATCATAATAATAATAATAATAATAATAATAATGTTTATTCACATGTTTAAATACAAATACGAAATATAAATTGATTGAAGAATTTTCGTTAACAAACATTTAAGACCACAAAAGTGCCAAGCACTTGTCTGTGGTGAGTATATTCATCTGATATTAATCCAATTTTAGAGTTGAGACCAAGTAAGTATTCGCACAAACAAGTTCAAAAGTCATTATTAAATAAAATTACTTCTATTCCAGAAAGCAATCCAGAAGTTCCAGTTCTGGCGTTCTATCCAGTGTCGTATTTGTTTGCTGAAGATGGAATGCGACCGTATGTTTTTCAGGTGTTCTGGAAGCCTGTTATAGAGGAGTGGAGCGAGGTATGTGAAGGTTCTAAGTGTACCGGTTTTATTTAATTTAGGTAGATTTATATAATTATTCCTCAATACCATATCTTTCACAGTCACTGGTTTGATGGCATTATGTTGGTAGATCAGGAGCGCCCTCGCGTAGAGTTGTCTGGTGGTGAGAACTTTTGCAGTTTTGAATAGATCTTCTGTTGGATAAGTTTTTGGTTTTTTATAAATTATCTTCAAAATCCATTTCTGCATTTTTTCTATTTTTTCGTAGTGGCATTTGGCCATTCCACCCCAACCTAGTATGCCATAGTTTAAATGTGATTCAACCAATGCATAATAGACAGTTTTGATATCTCTTTCATCACATATATTTCTTAAGTATTTAAATTTGCTCAGCATTGGTCGGAGCTTTTTCACAACTAGATTGGCATGCTCCTGCCATCTCAAGTGGCTATCTATATGGACTCCCAGATATTTTATTGAGTCAGTTCTCTCTATGTAGGGTTCATTTCCTGCTGAAAGCCTATTAAACGTTGGAGTTCTTCTGGTATCACTGGTATAGTACATGAACCTGGTCTTCTCCATATTCACTGTAAGTTTCCTCTCACAAAATAAATTCGACACCTGAGCAAACCCATGCTCTGCCTTCTTCCTAACTGACTCTGATGTTTCTCCCGTGAATAGTAAAACCGTGTCGTCGGCAAAGCTAATTATATCTGCCTGTGATTCGATATTGAACATCTCATTCACATATCATTGAATGAAAGATCATGTATAGAGTTAAAAATAATGAATCAACTCCAATTCATGAAAGTGGGAGAAAATAGAGAAAACTTAGAACCTAACAGCAAACTGAATTTCTGTATTGTGAATAGAACGTTTCAAAAGTTAAAATTACCATTCCATAAATTTGAAGAAACATACATATTGCGTTAACTAACTACTTCAACAAGCATATGATTTTGTTCTGAATGGAACACTTCTTTTGATAGCTTTTGTTTTTTCATTCAACCGAGAAACAATATTTATTTATATGACTAAACAGGTCTCATTTGATCGGTGAGTAGGAGAAATTATGATGGACTAACTTTTCAATTGATACAAATTTCCAAATGGTGAGTGCATTTCGTGAAAATCAGAGTAGAAAAGAAGAAAGAACTGAAAAAACTAACTATTGCATTTCTTTCTTCATTCGGGCTGATTTGAATTTAACACTTTTTACTTTGTTCGTGTATTAAAGTAAAACGAAATACCACGAGTAATTAGTGTGACTTTTTCATTCCTAAAAGTTACTGTGCTGCTGAATGCAACAAACAGAAAACTTTCTGCGTGCTACTGGTTTTTCAAGCAACTCAATTCCATGTGGCAATAAACAGGCAGACGTAAAAATGGAAATTACTACTGACTTTATCGCACACACTGATCTTCCTGGGGGCACTGGACTCAATAGTGGATGGAGTGAACTTCGGTATATTTGAGTTATATGAAAGGGAGTTTTGTATTCAGATTGAATATCCGAAAAACTTCATATAGCTTTTTTTTCAGGAAAACGTCGAAAATCGTTTGATGGAAACCTCCTGGATTCTCGTCAGTAGATCTTTCCTCAACGCGAACGTTTATTCAATATGTTATTTTTACATTTCGAAATAAACCAATAATAGATCATTCCATCGAAGGCAACCGTTGAAAGACGATGCGACCTTCAAATAAGTACCCATGGAAAATTTTCTAGAAGTAAATAAACATTTCTAGTTTATAGTTGAGTGTTACAAGTAATTGATAGATCGCGGATTGTAGATGTTGCAGATAGAAATTGAAATCCTTCCTTGTCTAGTTCATTCAAGTGAGATGAAGGAGCCCTCATCTTATCTTTTTTATACTTTTGTCAGAGTAACAGTGAGTGATTTTTGTGAATGAATCGATTCACATTAGACACTGTCCATTGCTGAAGAACGGTTTTGTGAGAGGGGTACGATTGTACGATATCGTGTGAAGAATAGGGGAAAGCATCGAAAATAGACCGAATGTGCATTGAATAACAGCTGTTTATGGCATCGGGGGGAAATGAAAAATACGTCATTATAACCGGAAGTCACATAAAGCGGAATTTCAGCGAAATTGATGGTATTTTTCTTGGATTCAGTTTAAAAAAAAACGACAAATTCAGATTTTGCTCAATTGAAAAAATAAGAATAGCTTCTCTTACAGAAAAAACTAAATATAAAGAACTTCTTCCTTTTTAAGAAAAATAATCTGAAATTTTAGTTTGCGTTTGTTTTTTTTTTCGACTTGAAATAAAAGCTTTTTACACCATTGTACAACTTAAAAATGGCTTCAATGGATGTCATTTTGTTCATAAAACACCAATAATCTCTTCAAGGATCTGGATCAGACTAAAAAGCATGTCATCAAGCGTATGTCTTGCTTCGTATCAAACCTCATCGCATTAAAAAGGGTAGGGTGGCTTGAGAAAACGATCGTGAGGTCACTTTAACTGGAAAAATTCTCGAAAAATCATGTTGTTGTATCTGAAATCATGTCAATGTAAGCAACATGTCATTATGAGCGAAGTCATTGAATCCGGACCCTATTGTAAATAATTTTGAATCAAGCCAAACTTAACACTGCGTTTGCGTCATTATAACCGATTGGTCAGTATACCCGGCGTCATAATAAACGGATTCTACTTTAATAGGAAATAGTTTTTGTCTTTGTATAAGGTACAATATTTGTTCCTCTCAGAAGAATTCAATGCGACGTAACTCATCAAAAAAGTGTTTTTTTTTACCATCCACTCGAGCCTCATGAAGAACAAATTCATTCCACGAAAAAAGGGAATTTCACTTCAAAGAGAAACCTTCATGATTGAATGATCGGTAGATTTTAATTCAGAGTCAAAATACACCATTTTGATAAAAACTGCTCTGTCCTATAACATACCCCTTTCACGTGATAATAAAAAACAAAATATTCACAAAAAAATGTTTCTTCTTCCTCTGAAAAATGAGCTCTGCTTTTGCTACAGATTCCATTATGACGATGAGTTCCATAGCTGAAGAATAAAGCTAAGAATAAGTCCAAAAATTTCAAGCATCATAAAAGAGAAACTCTGTACGGAAAAAATTTTCATAAAATGAAACAAATTTTCGTTGATTATCCACTCACTTAACTAACTGTCGTTTGCTCACTAAGGAATATCTCACAGTCAATTTTCATTTTTTCCTTATTCGAAGTTTCTTCGTTTGGTTACCTTCCGATTTCTTTCTAATATATTGTTTTGAATAAGAGAGCTAAAATAATACAATAAATATTGAAACAAAAAGAACCTAAGCTGAGGAAAAAAATGGAACGGGGTACCATAACATTCTTCGTATGATACTATAGTATCATACGATACTATAGAGCCAGGGGAAAAAACCTCAGCCGAAAAAACCTGTCTCCCCGTTAAAAAAATTAAATGAAATTGTTGTATCTGAATATTCTATATAGAAGGACATCACGATTAGCGGAACGGTTCTTCAGAGGAAGGATTTCCAAACACAAACTCCAACCTGAAAATAAAAAAAGACAGAGCAGCAAGAGAATTCAATTTATGCTTGATCAAATTGATCTGAAATTTTCAACCCATTGCAAAAATGAGTTTGATATATTGTGTATGGCTCTAATGCCATCTTGGAATTTATAAATCGAACAATTATTAATTAGGTGTTCAACTGTTTCCTCTGATTCACCACATTCACAATTAGGACTATCAACCGAATTCCACTTGAAAAGCATGCTATTGGTACGACCATGACCTGTTCTTAGTCGATTAAGAAGGGACCATATTCTCCTGGGAAGGTTAAAACCAGGAACTTTATTATATTACTATCTTTCCCAGCTGCGTGCAGTTTTACTCATCTGAGAAATCTGATTGTTTAAAAAGAACCTCTGAAGCAGTTGTTTCAGCAATCAGTTTTCATAAACTTCTCTAGTTTTCACAATTATTATTATCAGAATAAAATGAATGGATAATGAGATTATTGAATAGAAATATAAGTTGACTCTCGAGCTTATGAACAATGAGATAAGCGAGAAATTTCCGAATCATCAGCAATTTTTCGTGAAAAGGGGTATAGTACTTTATCAAACTTGTATAGTATGTATAGTTGAGGTATGGTACCTCAAAACTTGTCTCATACTGAACCTTCTGTAGGGTGTCTGCGTTTATAAAATTTCAAAGCTTATAAGGGTCAAAAATGAACTGTTTTCCTTTATAGGTATATTCATCAACACTTTATGAACATTAAAGTACATATGGAAAACTATCAGCTGACGTCGAATTATTTCCGACATTGCTTTCTCATTATCTCTAAAACAATTCAAATTACACAAAAACTTCTGCAACGAATGTTGTAGATAATTTGTTCAAGATGAAAATGGTAAAAATATGAAAGGAACTGAGAAAAACTTGCAAGAATCGTATTTTTAACTTTTGACCCTTGGAAGCTATTTCGAATTTCGAGATTTTGACTTCATTCTGACCAAAATGACTGGACTATAATTAATAGCTGAGAGATACAGTGCAGTGTCAACCAAATGAGACACAGTGTGCCGTTTGCGTTGTTTCATGTTAACCAATTATATTCTTGGCGTGCTTTTATTTGGCCAAACGTTGACTTTTTCTTCCGTTTTTATGAGTATGATTGTGGACATTTTAAGAAATATAAATTCCCATCCGAATATTTTATCATTCTGTGAATGGCGTTCTGAACAAGTCAATGTCAACTTGAGATGCTCATAAAAATCTGCGGGATGAATGAAGACGCCAGGCGTCGCGGCGCTATCAATTTTTCACGACTAATTTGAAATTTTTCTGAAAGTTTGCCTACTTCCTTCGAAAGTGGTTGATGGGAATGCTATTTTGAAAACATATGCTATTTTGAAAAATGATGTGAAACATGTAAAATCCACGATCTGACTAATAAAATTCCAATAAGTGAGAGAGACTTTCATCTTACCGTAGAACCGAGTAAGTTTAAACAATTTTTTCTTTCAAAGCAATATATCTCTGGTAGAAAAGCGAATGAAATATCGCAAAAAAATATGAATATATATCAAGGGCATCAGTTATAGCTTGCTGCTGACAAAAAATTAGATTTCAAAAGGATCAATAATCTTGTTTTCTTCAATTTGATTATATGTGTTCAAAGGTACCCTACGATCGGGGATACTATGAAGTAACCACGCGATTTCGATTCATCCTCCCTGAGAGTTATTCTTTGAACACCCAATACTCAAAATATTTAAAATAAGTTGAAAAAAATTATATGGAAAATAAAGTAGGTATAAACTGAATGGAACTATCATTCAGTGAAAATAGAAAAAAAAGTATCAGAAAACAGTAAATAGGATTGAACTATCTAGTCCCAACTTCTCAGATATGGGCGAAGATGATTTGCATTAAACAAGAGGGGGTCTGTTGTTGAGCTGTGAAAAATTGGGTGATCGGTATAATTCATTCGTCGTTTAATTATTGCCACGAAAACTCACACAAAGAATTTTTTTTTTCAATTTATTTCACCAGGAGCTTTCCATGAGATTTTTGAACCCTAACTAAGTGGTATATTTTCCTGCATCATGTTCTCATTTGTAAAAGCGGAATATTTTCTACGAGTTTGTTTCAAACCTTGAGCTTCTTTGAACACATAAAAAGTTACCCCGAAAATGATGACTAAGCACATGAACAAAATGTGTTGAAGTATTTTAAATTCTTCTGATATACTTTTGCTAGGAAAATGTATTGTTGTAGCAGATATATTTTGCTAGCATGAAGTGCAAATACTTACTCCTACAGCAACAAAAGTTTTCAGACCATATCGAACGTGAATATTTCAAGTTCGAAGTAACATGTCAGGATTGCTAACTCTCTGAAATTCATTTCATGTAAATGCTGTCGTGCCATTCTTGAATGTGTAACGAATTGAGTGGTGAAAATCAGATGTCGCTAAATCTGATGATTTTGTCACCATTAGTTGATATAACAAATTTATTTTTTTTAATTTTCCCGCGTTTAAAAAGCACCCCATTATACCGGTACTCATTTTCAGTGTCATTATGATTATAAATTCATACAAATACTCAATATCACGGCAACAACTTTCAGTCAGCTAGACCGATAACGGAAGGTGTGAATATTTGAATACAAGTCTTAATTTACACCATTCATCCGTTTTATGTTCAACAACTTCTGTTTCTAACTGGAGGCAGCCTCCCAACGATTAAAGAGGAAGCAATGAAATTCGACTCGAAATGATTCAGGCCATCCATAAAAATTTTAAGTATCTATTTGAAGGCTTGAAGAATAACATATGAACGTTGAGTTCGCCAAATGTTTATTTTCGATCACACGCCACAGCTTTCGGTGACTATTTTCTATAGCTTGATGAGGATGCAGAAGGTGTGATAGCTTTGGCATCATCCAGATGTTCCAAACTTCATTCACGAATTCTAAGACCTTATGAAATAAATCACGTCATCTGTGTAGCTGAACAGAAAATTTTACCTAATTCAATGAAATATTCAATTTTTCCAACTCAACTGAAGCATACTTTGATCAAACCATTATACAAGAAAGGTAACTTGAATGACCTCAATAACTATAGACCTATTTGTCTCTTACCAGCGTTCTCAAGAATTTTTGAATTGGTCATGAGTTCTAGAATACTCAAGTTCATGAATCAAGATAACCTTTTTTCCGAATTCCAACATGGATATTTTAGAGGCAGATCAACCAATACTGCAATATATCAGTTCATAAATGCAATTTCAGACAACTTAGAGAAGAAGAACCTGTCACTTGGTCTCTTTATAGATCTGAGTATTGCATATGACTGTGTAGATCATGACATTCTTTTGTTAAAACTTGAAAAGTATGGTATACAGGGTAGTGCAAATTGTTGGATCCAATCATATCTTTCGGGAAGACAGCAACAAATTATTGTTCAAAATAATATAAAATCTGATATACAGGGTGGCCGGACGATTGACGTCAAAAAAAAAACAGGTCCCTCATGTCATGGGGTATTCGAATCACCCCCATGTATGTCATCCGATTTTTCACGGTTTCCGAGTTATGAATTTTTTTATGAAATTTGAGAATTTTCAACTTGAACATCTTCAAATTTTTTTTTCTGAAAGTACAAGACTTTTCTGATATTTTGTTGTTGTAAATAGATCGCCAGGAACTGTACTTTTATACATGAAATAACCAGCTCTGATAAAAATTATGAAAATGTTGGTCTCAAGTGCGAAAGTTACGTATTTTGGATCAGGAACTAAATTTTCAAATTTAAATTAAAAATGTAAACAGGTTACTTCATGGTTTCTTGGTAGGCTTAAAAACTGCGCTCAACACTCAGCTTTCAGAATCTTTAATAAAAAATGGTACTCAACGGTCTACTTTTGCTGGAATTAGCGAGCTTGGAAAAATCAAAGAACTAGACGTTTACTCAAAAATAATTTTTGCCGTTTTAAGATTTGTCTGATCAAGCTATGATAGAAAATGCTGAAAATCAATGAAAATTAGCTTTAACAGAAAAGTTTTAGATAAGAAAAAGAAAAAGTTATGGCAATAAATCACACATCATGTAGATAAAAAGAAATTCATTTATAAAATTTACAATAGGTTTTATGCGACTGAAAAAAAATTTTTGCGAAGGTGTAGAATGTGTATTGAGGCTCGAGGTGGCCACTTTGAAAACCTATTGTGAATTTTATAAATAAATTTCTTTTTATCTACATGATGTGTGATCTATTGCCATACCTTTTTTTTCTTATCTAAAATTTTTTTATAAAGTTAATTTTCATTAATTTTCAGCATTTTCTATCATAGCTCGATCAGAAAAATCTTAAAACGGCAAAAAATAATTTTTGACTAAACGTCAAGGTCTTTGATTTTTTCCACCTCGTTGACTTTGAAGGCTAATTCTAGCAAAAGTAGACCGTTGAGTACCAGTTTTTATTAAAGATTCTGAAAGCTGAGTGTTGAGCGCAGTTTTTAAGCCTACTAAGAAACCATGAAGTAACCTGTTTACATTTTTAATTTAAATTTGAAAATTTAGATCATGATCCAAAATACGTAACTTTCTCACTTGAGACCAACATTTTCATAATTTTTATCAGAGTTACGATGCTGGTTATTTTATGTATAAAAGTACAATTCCTGGCGATCTATCTACAACAAAAAAATATCAGAAAAGTCTTGTACTTTTAGAAAAAAAAAATTTGAAGATGTTCAAGTTGAAAATTCTCAAATTTCATAAAAAAATTCATAACTCGGAAACCGTGAAAAATCGGATAACATACATGGGGGTGATTTGAATACCCCATGACATGAGGGACCTGTTTTTTTTTTTGACGTCAATCGTCCGGCCACCCTGTATGTAACACTGATGTAGGTATTGCACAAGGAAGCATTGTGGGGCCGTTACTTTTTATAATATATATAAATGACTCACCATCGTCATTGACTAATTATTCAATTACAAATTTTGTTGACGACACCAATATATTGATTTCTGGACCTAATTTAACGAATAATATTGAAAAAAAACAAAAAGCTGCTTTGTGAACACCAACGATTGGTTTGCCATGAATAAGCTGGCAATAAATGAATCAAAAACAAATTCAATACTTCTTCGTACTAAGCAATGTCAAATATCTGCACCAAGCAAAATTAATCTTGGAAATAACAACATAAAACCTGTCACAAGCACTGAATTCTTGGGTGTTACTATAGATGAATTTTTGAATTGGGATAATCACATTGAAAGGGTCTGTTTGAAGTTATTTAGTATTGGTTATGGAATCAGGGTTGTACATGAATGTTGATACATTGAAAATCTTATAACATGCCAATTTTGAATCGGTTTTGAGATTTGGTATAATTTTCTGGGGTAGCAACTCAAGGGTGGAATCAGTATTTGTTATGCAAAAAAAATTATGAGAACTATGTGCAAAATGAGGTTCAGGGACTCTTCTAGGGGCAAATTTAGCATTATGTATATAATGACTGTATATGCCTTGTACATTTATGAATGTCTTTTATTTGTATTCGGAAATAGTGATAAGTGCCAAAACAATGTTAATCACAGCTATTCCACAAGAAATAAAGATCGCTTCTTTCCATATCATAGGTTAACACTGAGTGAAAAGAGACCATATTATATGTGCATTCGAGTTTTCAATAAATTTCTGCATCGTATTAAGTGTGTCGAAGGTGTATTTAGATTTAATAAACTGATAAAGAAAATGTTAATCCAACTGGATCCCTATAGTCTTGACGATTATTTTGGTTCTGAAAATTTGTATTGAATTTTAAGTGTTCATGTTTGACGTCTTTTCATCTTTTATGTAATTATTTTTATATGAAACTTGAAATAAAGATGATTTATCTATTCATCTATCCATCATGAAAACATCTGGATGAGAACGTCTTCTACTATTCAGATAAAGTCATCTGAAGGGGATGGTGGATGAAAGTCTTCCAATTCATCTTGTGCTTAGTGATAATGTTGCCATGGGGTGGGCATATCATAATTGTTCTCTCAAGGGGAGCTACCTTTTAGACAGCCAATTAAACAATGGTTC
Organism: Hippodamia convergens; assembly: GCA_038502775.1. Taxonomy (NCBI): domain Eukaryota; kingdom Metazoa; phylum Arthropoda; class Insecta; order Coleoptera; family Coccinellidae; genus Hippodamia; species Hippodamia convergens. Next base: position 5,745,210 of record CM076607.1, read on the forward strand.
TAATTAGCATTGAATGTGCAGTTCTAATAGTCGAAACCATTTTACAGTCCAGGAATGAATAATTTCATGTTTCATGTAGTGTTTCATGTTGAACTGTTGCATTTTGAATTCGAATAAATAATCCGAATGAAAAATATCATTTCAAGTACATTTTCAGAAGCTCTTCTTTGTATTTTCTCTGATAAAAATTAGTTAATCATCTTAATAGACGTTGATAATGGTCATTTGTGACGTAGCTATGCAATATTTGGAAGATTAATATTATTTCAGAAACTGTTAATGGACATTCAGAAAACATCGCATTCATTTCGGATCGGTCAACTGTTTTTCAGAAAACATTAAGTGTAATTCAGATTAGTCATTTTAATTTAAGAATATAACATATGACATTCAGATTAGTCAATCGCATTGCAGGAAACATTAAATGTAATTCGGACAACAAACTCAATTCAATTTGAGGTATCGTCAATTTTATTTCAGAAATGGCAATTTGAAATTCATATCATAGACGCATTGATACCAGATTGCATTTCAGAAATTATCAATTGTAGGTGATTAAGAAATGAAACATTGATGAAGAATCAACTTAAATTTTCAGGCGAAACATTTAATTTTTCACACAAAACTGAAAAACCATTGATTTGCTGAAAGCGCTGTGAATGAACTTTGGAGTCTTTCCATGGCTAATACACCAGATGCAGATACTGTTATCAATGGCATCTTCAATTGAATATGTACCCAATCTGAATAAATTTCATTAGGTGTTATGTGCTTCCTGAAGCTACGGTGTTAGGTGGGGAATCGATTGAGAAGGTTAAGCATGTTTTCACTAGAATCCAGTGTTGAGAAAAAAAAGAGCCAATAGCAAGAGATTTCACCATATTATATTGGTATTATTCATACATAAAAACATACCTGATTGAATATGATGATATATGATTGACGATATGATAACCATTGTTAATTTAAATGATATTTGAACTTTCTGAATACCAATTGACTAACCTAAATTACGTTTGATATTTTCTGATATGCAATTGACTAAATTGAAATTCAATTGACGATTTCTGAAATTGGAGTGACTGATCTGAAAAAGAGTCGACGGTTTCGGAATTACATTCGGACATGGTATGACGACTGTTAAAAATATATTGTCATAGTCGTAGAGACAGTGACTATACTGTAGATACTATGTATAATACCAATTCAACATGCGGTAAAATTTATAGGTCATACGTGGATGAATATCAGCACTAGCCTACGTGCGTGAGTTATGACTTACATTACCGCTCGTTGAATGATATATTAATATAATAACTGGTGCCGATTTATTTCCTGAAACCTTCATAAGAAAGTTATTTCGAAGATTGATACTTAAAAAATGTTCCAAGGCTCAGTAGCCAACTTGAATCACCCTAATCAAAGGTATGAACAAACATCTGAACTGACCACCCAAAAATAATTACGGCCGAATCAAAACATCGAAACCTTGACTACTAAAACTTTAAAAAGAAAACTAGAATACATGATACTGAAAGTACATTTTGCTTTGAAGGTGACTAAATAAAAACAAAGCCTGTCACGGTTGTTAACTCTTGTCATTGTTCCGGATAATGATATCTAAAAGAGTTATTCAGCTTGTGCATATTTTTGTCATCATGTTTTATAATTTGCCTTTCATTTCAGCTGACCTGATGATAGCCTTGAGTCGAAATCGATCGTCACAGAATATAATTATTTCAATAAAAGTGTTTTTCTTTCTCTCAACGAACAGTTGAATTTTCCCTGATATTCACCCCTCTGAGGAGCTATCACAGTTTTAGGTGTGTCCTCATGTGATTTTTTACTCGGAGTGGAAAATAAAACAAGGGTGGATAAAGCTTTTTTGTGGGGGTAAAAACGATTGAGAAGCCATCCATGAGGTACACAACATTTACTTCTTTTGTGCATTACGTGGCGTACATTTACTGAGGTTTTTGACACCCACAGTGTGTGTACCCCCATTGCCGCCCTGTGAATCCGCCCTTCTGAGAAAAGATGTTTTTCCTAAATTCCGGATACCCTTCGGCTTGGATGGATCAAATAAGTCATGAAGTTTATATGAACACACATCCTGCCTTGTGCAGATATCTTAATATGGAAACTTCCGAAATCTACACAAATATCATAAAATATGGACATTGCCTACGGATAGGATATGAGAGAATATAACCGCATAACCACTTCATGTACGACCTCAAAGTGAATGATTCATGAACCTCACTAGGATCAACAGGAAGCCATAATGCCGATCTCGAGAGAGTGAATTTTGAATAGAATATATTATACAGAAAAATTTTATCTTTTAGATATATTCCAAGAAAACATATGGGTCAAACAGTGGGGGACTAAAATCCTAAGATTTTTTTTTTCAGATATATATGAGCTTCTCAATATCTTGCTTTCCTCTCGAGTTATTGGGTGACATTTCAAATATATTGAATAGTCGATGTATCAACGATGGTTGAGTTAACTTCGTGGTCTTTCAAGTTCGTTAATTCCTCGTCAATTTTTTTTTCATGAATTGAAACTTTCAGGTGGTTTTTGCTTTTTAAATAACCCTTTTGTTTGACTTATTCGCCGAAAGATTTTCACAGTGGAAATATTCCAAATGTGGACGACATACTGACTTGTGCATGTGTGTGGCTGTTTTTCTGTTGATTCCTGAGTTTTGTATGTTGATTTCCTGTGTCCACTCATGCTGAAACATTATCTCTTCATGCCGTTCGAATAAATTTCAAAAATAGTTTTCTAGATCAGGTAATTTCGTTCTCCTTGTAAATTCTGAAAGAGTTGAAGAATATAAAAGTTTTGAATACGCTACCGACGTCAAAATATCTTTAAGAAGCAGTTTAAATTTTTTTTATCTGGAAGAGGGTCTGAGAAAAAAAAACAACGGAAAAATTCAACAATTTTCCTGAAAACTTGATTTGGGTTTTCTTCGCAGTCTCTGAGAAAAGAAACAATTAAAAAAAATGTTTAATAATAAAAGAAAGGCCGCTGCGTAAAATATTTGATCACTAATTTGTCAGGGGTAGGAACTTCACGAAAAGAAATTGTTACCTAACAATGAACAAAAAAAAAAGAAAACACTTTGAAATCTTAACAGTCAATAACAAGTTTCATTCAACTTCGTAGAATCGTGACAATTTTTTTGATTTTTGAATTGACATTTGTCAATATATGATGTTGATATCGTTATATTGTATCACAATTCCCTGAAACCAGTTTTTGTTTTCAACAAATCCATCCAAATTCGATCTCTTCCTACTGAACAATTGGCGAGATTATTAGCCTCATCCAACAAAATACAAGCTGACTATCAGGTCAGAATTTTTGTTCCATTCTCATTCATCATGTGATTGCCAGTATTGGAACACACATGATCTGCTATCACTGATCTACCAATATCTCTATTTTTAATGTTATTCCTATGTTCACGTTTTCTGATTTCTAATGGTCTCGATGTTTCTTCTGTATAAAATTTCCCACAAATACAGGGAATATTGTAAATACAATTTCTTGATTTTTGGTTCTCATTCAAAGGTTAAGTTTTTGTTAATAAAGATCGTAAATCGATTTTTGTTCTGGAAACAGTTCTTATGTTGAATTTAGAATCAATTCTTTTAATTTTTTCTGAAAGTGCATGAACATAAGGGATAAAATTTATTAAAATTGGTTGTTCTTGACGATTCGCTGTTGGTTCTTGATTGTTATCTTCGTTTTGACGTAAAATTTTCCTCTCTGAATTTGAAATAGTTTTTTCTATGAAATTAGTTTGATATTGATTATCCTCAAGAATATCTTTAATGAAATTAATTTCGTTATTCCGTATTTCAGTTGACGATGAAATCAATTGTACTCTATCATAAAGTGTTTTCATAATTCCTCCTTCAACACTCATTTGATGATAAGAATAAAAATTCAGATATCGATTTGTGTGTGTCTTTTTTCTGAACACACTTGTTCCGGCTCTACAAGAGATCTGATAACTGTTTGACATCGATAGAAATACGTACTGGTTTTTGCAATATTTTACATAGAAAGGTATTCGGTTGGATTTCATTGATCAAATATGAAATGTGAAACACTTTATGCCAGAAATGTATAGAAAAACAGGGATATAGTATCGGGGGTATATTTGATGCATTGAAAGATGCTGCAAATAACATATCCACTATTCAGATTGCATCAAATTAAACACATTCAGACATCCGATTTCCAAACACGTTTCAAAAACTTTCTTGAAGTGTACATTTTGAGAGGATAGATGCAGTAATCCGATAAAATATTGAAAAGAGGCAACTCATTGTAGCTCCGAAACAAGTTGCCATATCCACCTCAGTTTTCTATTATTTCTCGGAAATAGGAAATATGACATTTATATCATTAATTCCAATACTCAGCTCTTCATTCAAGGAATACAGTGGGCAATGAATAATAGAAATCTCAATGAATTCTGTATGGAAATTTTCATCAGATTTTTGTATTCACCTTCGGATTTTTGGTACTCAAACAAACATTGCGTGTGGAAAGTCTGCTTTAATCGAGCAATTATTCGTTCAACAACCCACCTATATTCGAATAACGGTAGAAATGCAAAGGAGTCATTGTGATTTATCGCAATATGCGTTAAAAACTATTATCAGGGACTAGAAGCATTGTAGCTTCTGCAAAACGAAAGAAAATATTTAAATTTGGTGAGTTCTACTAATTCAATTCTTTCGGTAGGACGAAAATCTGATGTACACGAGATTATTTGTGAACCTATCGATTTCCACAGTGTTCTCATGGATGTAGAAGAGTTGGAGAGCACAGCAGTTCCAAGCAAATATTGGCAAGTTCGTCCTATTTACTTTGTCAATGGTTAGTCCGTCGCAGCATTCGATGAAAGATTGTCCAATGAAAGCTGGTGGGTTTGTTCATCAAAAAATTACAAAGGATTTTTTCGAGCTGCCCAAAATCAGGAGAAACTGGTTACCAATAGGACTGATGACTGTTTTTTCAAACGAACGAAAAAATGGGTTCCATCCAGCTGGAATATTGGACTATCACTTTTACATGAGTCAGCACTTTCTTTACTTCGGTGGTTCTACGTGCGAGAGTGACATTAAATTTGTGACAAAACACAATATTCAACAATCTGAATAGAAATAATCTGCATAGCTTTTATCTCAGGCTTCGAGCGCGGCGACCGAATGTAGAAATTCCGTAACGAAAAAGTCTAACACAACCGTGTATCGTTGGTTCAGTTCGGCAGACTTCGGCACAGTGTTTAGGTGCTTGCGACTAGACGGATGCATGCAGCCACTCTAGCAGTGAAAAATAGAGTCGGTAATCTCGCTGTTCCCATTGAATAACGAACGGCAAATATTTCATTATCATTGGATAGAAACTGTATAGCCAAACGCAAACATTTTTCATCAACTTCAGCATTTGCTCTAACTATACAAGTTGCAAGTTGGAACTTTTGAAGAAATAGTATATGAGTATAGTAAATCACATTCTCAGGAACTCGTCTATGTTGCACTCTCTCGGGAGACTAATATTGAAAATTTGTATATTACGACAAAAATTGATAATTCTGCATTTGAGTTTCATCATAATCGAAGGCAAGCTGTATCGACTGCATCTTTGTTGCAAGAATTTAAAAAAATGTCTATAAATAGTGTTCAGACGATAGCTCAGAGTGTCTCAGATTTCATTAGTAATAGGAATCGCATTTTAATAATGACTTTCAATCGCCAAAGTCTACATAGTCACAAATACGATTTACAAGATTCAGTTATGAGACAAACTAATGTGTTACTTCGTACCGAAACATGCATGACGTGTGATAATCCGATTAGAATACCTAATTTCAATTGTATTGTTCAATTCAAACAAGACACTGTTCGAAAACGTGGGGTTGCTTTTTACCAAAATAGTAACAATATTAGGTTGAAATTTTTAGAAACATGTAGGGGAATATTTAGGGGGAATAGAATTTTAACAGTATATGGTATTTACCTATTCGAATGCCTGATATTTTTTTCAAAAACAAACTCATTATTACCAGACAAGAACTCTGGACTTACACTATCCAAAGCATAGACTGAGCTTGAGTGAGAGACATCCTTCTTATGATTGTATAAGGATTTAAAATCATTTACCGAATAGTTTTAGGGTAATTAATAATTTTAGATTATTCAAGAAAAAAGTTAAGGAGATGCTAATTAGTTTATAACCATACTCATTGTCAGAGTACTTTAATTTTAGGTTTGGTAGTTTATAAGTGTATATTCTTCTGACACTGTTTTACTCTATGTTGTACATATTTTGAAATAAAGAAATTTATCTATCTATCTATTACTAATATTATGACTCCGAATATAATAATAATAATAATAATAATAATAATAATAATAATAATGATAAGGCCTTTATTTCTTTAACAGAAATCTCAAGGGGAAGTTCACCCATGGGTGTTCTACCACTCAACCCTTGTTGTGACATAAGAAAAAAAAATAATAATGAACACACTGTGTGCAATCTAACTTAAACAATAACAAAGTATGAAATAACAACATATTCTTCCTTTTTCTTACTCTCCCGGAGATAAAAGAGAACTAAGCAAGTATTCCCTGATTTTATTTTTGAATTTGCAATCTCCAAGTTGTTTTATTTCATTGGGTATCATGTTGTAGAATTTACAGATGTTGTATCTGAAACTTCTCTCAAAGGTTGAGGTTCTATGATGCGGGCATGTAAGTATATTTCTATATATAATATTGAAATAAATATTGAAGACGTAAGCGATGTTAATGTTAGACGCTCATTTGTTGGAGATATTTGTTCATGCTCATGCAAACCTACCAATGGCCTACACATAGTCATGGTAGCAATTTATATTTTTCCGAATCCAAAATTGGATGAGGTAGAGCATCTTATTCATCGCACTTTACTGGAGGACACTGAAGAAGAGTCTAAAATACTTGGTACCTACAAATGCTGATGAATTTCAACATAAACTTGGCTGTTAAAAATTCAGAGCGGTTGAAAACTTTTCTTTCGGAAAAATTGAATTAATAAATGAAAAAAGATCCACGAGAATCCACCACAAAATATGGGACCACTTATAACGCGGTATCTTCCAGATATTTAGAAGACCTTGGGTTGGTTTCACAAAACTTTTATTGTACCGTTAAATTAATTAGAGCCACCGCGATTCGTTGAATTTTCAAAACGAGTGATTCGAATTAACGTAAGGTTTTTTAATCGTACAATTAAAGCTTTGTGGAACCCGCCCCTTATGTTTCAAACTTATGTTTCTCATTTCATTTACCATAAACCTAGAATTTTAATGATAAACATTCCCGAATAACCTACATGTTTTGTGAAATAAATGAAAAAAATATTTTGAATCAACAATATCATCTTCTCATTTTTGAATAGATGCTATGCAATAGCTTTACCGCAGCAGTCCTCGAGTGCCACACGTGTTTTTTATTTGTTGATTGAAGCAGTACTAAGTTTGACGAGTCGGCTGGTTTTGATATGGAATTGAATATTAAAATAATCCATTATTTTTTAATATCTTGAGAGTGGGCATGAAATTATCCTGTACAATATGTGTTGCGCCGAACTATGTCATCTGAAAACAGCTGAGCCAGAAACTAAAGTACGTAAGGGATCTGGTAGTGGGACCAATTACTACCTTGTAGACTCGATTCTACAAATATTTCGAAGTGTTTTCATTTTCTTTTTATTTATTGTTAGGCAACAATTTCTTCTCGTGAAGTTTGAGCTCCTGACAAATAAGTGCCCAATTTTTTACGCAGGGCCTTTCGTTTATTATAGAAAAATTTCTAATTGTTTCTTGATTCAGAGACTGGGAGAGAAAACCCATATTAAGTTTTCAGGAAAATGCAAAGACCTCTCAGGCAATATTTTAATGGATATATGGCGAAAGCAAAGTTGTACAACTAATTATGTGTACACTTTGCACGATTGAACTAGTTTGCAGTTTCGTATTTTACTATTTTGAAGATCATGACAACAATTGGAATCATTCTAACCAAGTAACAAACTGTACATTTTTCATTATTGTTGAATTATCGTTGGATATTGAACCTTTTATTAAAAGATTAATATAAAACGTTTCGAAAATCACAATAAATGAGACAATCGATTCGGATCACATATCTATTTCATTCTCTATGTTTTCCGCATTGTTATGAAATGTATATTCCGTAACTGAGTGTGAAAATGAAATGCAGTCGAAATGCTCAAAACACTAGAATTGCATTCAAGCTCAAGGTGATTATACCTATAAAAGGGCGAAAACTATTTCAGGTGTTGTAGAAAGAATATTCAATTTCAAGTGGCCACACTCACTGAATATAATTGTATAATTAAAAGAATTCAGATCCCTTGAATTAAATTACATATATACTCATCATGATATTTTCAAGTACCAGGATCTACCTAGGTTTCGTATCACGTGTGCCAATTTCTGTGAAAGTAGACAGATGATACCAAGTAGCTCATAACTCAAGGCATTTTGGGATAATTTAATTGCTTACTATTGGACACAATTATGGAAATTGATATAAGGAATATTCGACCTACACTGCATAAATTTCATTACCAATGCTGGAACTTTAATAAAAATTCATAAGAACTGAATGCTCCAGAATAATACCATGCCCAACAGACCTGCAAATTTAAGTTCCACACTCGCAATTTCACTTCTTCCAATGAGTGAATACTCGAAATACTCGCCAGAGCAACCTCTAGTATGAAATTATATTCGATCTCCCATCTTATTTTGAACTGAGGATGTATTCGGACGTTTAAGTTCACTATAAATTTGAGATGTTTATTTTTCGATACTTCAAAGTGATTTATCGAATAGCTGATGAGTAGATTTGTCAAAATGGCCTGATTTATGGACGGGAAACTGAGCAGTGCTCTTGAAATATTGCCAATGCATAAAGTGCGGCTATATAATCCAGATTCGAGCGCACTGAACTACAAGAAACAGATAAGGTGCACTTTGTATTCATTTCGGGATCTGAAATAACGAGTAACAGATCAGTACTGTGGATCTGTCTGATTTGTGACAAAAAAAAATCAGGGTGTTTAGGCGAAAGTCCTTATGGATACAGAATTGGAGTGGCGGATTCGAATAACAATAAATTGTATTTTCACTTATAGACTAGGACGTAAACAAACTACACTGTACAGTGTGATTGTTTATATTTTACTCACTAGAGCTATCTCAGTCATTATTAGTCGTACGAAAACGTTTAAATGGGCGAATTTGTAGTATTTTTCATGATCATTCCGAATTCAGTAGTAAGAAATGGATAAAGGCATCGCTAACCTATGTTGTTTTTCAAAAGGCACACCCTGTATTTTATTTTCTTGATCAGTAGAGCTCTTTCATCTGATTTCGAATATATATACTTCATGGAGGTTTATTCCAGCAGTTTCTGAAAATTATAGGTTCTTTTGTCTTAATCTAAGGCAGCTGTAGAACGTGACTCGAGAATGCTTTATATCGAAGTTCCATTCTATGGCCTCCTGATAGTCCCTACTTGACATCATTGGACACTTCTTCATGGGGATATTTGAAATATAAAGTGTATGTAGCCCATTCGCAAAATATTGAGTTCAGAATAGAGTAGAAATCGACAACCTCAATATATTCCATAAATGGTGAGGAAAATACTCCAAAACTGGAAAAAAAAAAGAAGGCAACTCTGTCTAGATGTTAATGGGGGAAATTTGAAAACCTGATTTAACTTTCATAGATATTTCATATATTTATAGAAAACTAACATAGATAACCTACACAAAAAAAGGGCTCAACCGATTAGGAAAATAAAATATAGGGTGTTTCATTAGTAAAACAGAAAGTTCACATGGAATTTTTAGGTTAACGATGCCTTTATGCAATTCTTAGTACTGAATTCTGAATGCCCATGAAAAATACTGCAAATTTGCCCATTTGAACTTTCGTGTACAGGGTATCCCAAATTGCTTGATTTTGACTGTTTAAGGTACTTCTGGACTAGATGCGTAAAGGCTCGATTTTCGTGAAAACACCATTAGTGATATCTTCATTTTTTTTTATTTTTGATGTATTGTCAAGTTTGAAAATGTGCCATAATTTTTTCAGTTACGAAAATATCTGAAAACGATTAGAACTTTCTGAAAGCTCTTTTCATCAGAATTAAGAAACTATATTCAAGTATTTTGTCGTGGAAGGAATCCACTTTTTCATTCTAAATACGAACAGTTTTTTTTTCATCTTATATCTTGAAAAAAAAAAAAATTTGAAGATGAAAAAAGTTTTAAATAATGTCCTATTCCCAGTAAAAAAGTGCTTATTGAAAGTTTTTATCTTTTTCAGATATTTTCGAAAATAGAAAAGTTATGCCACATCTTCTGAATCGAAAAAAATTTAATATGATGTTATTTTTTCAAAACCAATTAAGATATCGTGAAACGGTTTTCATTATTGGTGTTTTCAAGAAAATCGAGCCCAGGACTCCTCTAACGTTTTTACCTATCCAGTCTAGAAGTACCAGAAACAGCCACAATCAAGCAATTTGGGATACCCTGTACGACCAATATTAACTGAGATAGCTATTGAGTAAAACAAAAAAAATCACAAGGTACAGTAAAATGAACAAATTCGATGAAAACCGACGCTCGATGTCATTCAAAGAGTACATAATTCTCGACAACACATCATCAGGCATTTCTATTTTCAAATCCCTCAACCACCAGTTTTCATTCAACTTCGTTTGTATGAACGATTCCACGAATTTGTATGAAACTAGTAATATTCCGACAAAGGAGTCCGATTCAGACTCCGAACGCTCAAGATTTCAAAGTGTTTTCTTCTTGTTCATTGTTACGCAACGATTTCTTCTCGTAAAGTCTTGACCCATGACAAATAAGTGCTTGAATTTTCAAAAAAATTTTCTTACTGTTTCTTGTTTCAGAGACCATAAGAGAAAAACCACATTGAGTTTTCAGGAAATGGATCACCACTTTTCATTATTTTCATAATCAGATTCTTAATCCATCGAGAGGTGTTTCAATAACTTCTGCATAACTGTGTTGTTGATTTTTACCCAGTTTGAGAAATTTAAAATTATTACCAGTATTATCAATGACATCATCCAGTGAAATCGTTTTTAAGATGATTTAAAAAATTTGGGATACCACCAAGACGCCTGATGGAAGTTCGAATTTCTCAGAATTGAAGGAATAAAGTGAGATCGGTATGTTTCACTACAGGGTGATTCACTTATCTTGGTAACCCGAATTTTCTCGAAAAAGTTCGAATATTTTTTCATTCTGTGAATTCCGTTTCGACAAGTCAGTGTCGACTTGAGATGCGCATAAAAATCTGCGGAGTGAATAAAGACGCCAGGCGTCGCGGCGCTATCAAAAATTTTCTTTTCAAGGACAAACCTTTTTTAAACACGTCATTCGATAGAAAATTTTATTCAGGATTTTTTTTTTCGAAAACAATTTTCATCCATTTCTAACCCCCAGCGAACTGTAGAGTGTTTTATGTTAATTCTATTTCATTTATTTTTTGTGTTGTGGTAGTATGCCTTCATTTTGAGACATAGATATGATTTTGTGCCTTGAATTCAAGAAGGCTAGTTTTCTGGTCGATGTGCCTCTTCAAATAAAATGAAATATGTGGCTACAGCAGGATGGGGCTCCATGTCACAATGCTGCCATTGTGAAGAGATATTTAGATCAAGAATTTGAAAATAAATGGATATGAACCAATTGACCCATCAGATATCACCAGACCTACAGCTCATGGATTACTTTCATAGAGGTACCATGAAAAATATGGCATATCAAACTAATTCTTATTACTTTGATCATTTGAAAATAAAGATGCATGTGCTCAAGTAGACCCTAATATGTGGACCAAAGTAACTTATAATGAAATAGGGGAATGATATAACTTATGTATGCATCATAATGGCCGGTAATATTCAATGAATATAATGATAGAAAAATAGTTTGTTAGAAAGCCCCCATCATGTTACTGAACAAAATCATATCTAGGTCATCTAGACATTATGATCCATACATAAGTTATATCATTTCCCTATTTCATTATAAGTTACTTGGGTCAAAATATAAGGGTCCATTTATTTTCGAATTCTTGATCTCAATATTTCTTCACAAAGGTAAAGTTGTGACATGAAGCCCCATCTTGCTATATCCGAATATTTGATCTAATTTGAAGAGGCAGATTGTTTAGAAAACTAGCCTTATTGAAGTCAAGGCAGAAAAAAAAAGGCATACTGCCACAATACAGAAAAAATAAATGGAATAGAATTAACATGAAACACCCTGACGGTTAGAAATGGATGAAAATTGTATCCGAAAAAAATTTCTGAATTAAATTATCTTCGGAATGACATGATAAAAAAGGTGTGTCTCTCAATAAAAAATTTTTGATAGCTCCTTCATTTATTCCGCAGATTTTTATGCGCACCTCAAGTCGACATTGACTTGTTCAAAACGCCATTTACAGAATGAAAAAATATTCGGAAGTTTTATAGAAAATTGGGGTTACCAAGATAAGTGAATCGCACTGTACAGGGTGGGCATATTTAGATGTTTTAGCATTACAACTTTTGAACCAGGGGAGACAAAATCGGATACCCCATTCTCGATCTCTTTTTTGGAGAAACTAATAAGAGTAGTATTCATTTTTGGCTACCTTCTTTTGTTTTCGAGTTATAAGCGAAAATTGGAATAATAGTGATGTCGGAAAAAATTTATATCTCCGCCAATACTGATGATAGAGCTCTGAAATTAGAACATTATGCAGGTACATTTTTATATAGAATCCAGTGGCATGCTCGCCTTTCTTGCAGCATTTTTAATTACGAAGCTATGACCCAAAGTTATGTTTTTTTGAATAGGAACACTAGAATTTTGTGCCATTTTCTGAAACCTTAATTTTTTCTGTTTTCTAAAGTATATAACATCGTATGGTTCTTATCAATAAATCAATATGAGTATAAAAATTGGTCAAGAACCTATATTTAATGAGTCTCAATACCTTCGATGGTTTCAATTGTCGATAAGCACAGAAAAATTTAGTATCGTATAATTAATACAATTTCTTTCTAGTAGTCTGTTAATTTTCATGCTCTTGTTATAGGAAGCTACATTTTGCTGTGCTCATCAACAGTCGAAACCATAGAAAGTATTGAAAATCACATGATAATAGGTTTTTGACCAATTTATATACTCATGTTGATGCAAACCTTACGATGTTATATATTTTTGAAATAAGAAAAAATTAAGCTTTAAGAAAATGGCACAGAAATATAGTGTTTCCATTTAGAAAAACATAACTTTGGGTCAAAGCTTCGTGATTAGAAATGGTGCAAAAAAGACGAGCATGCCACTGGATTCTACTTGAAAAAGTGCCTGTAGAATGTTTTGATTTCAGGGCTCTATCATCAGTATTAGCGGAGATATAATTTTTTTCGTCATTTTTCCAATTTTTGCTTATTAGTTTCTCCGAAAAAGAGATCTTGAATGGGGTATCGGATTTTATCTATCTTCCCTGGTTCAAAAGTTGTAGTGCTAAAACATCGAAATATGTACAGGACATTCCGATTGATGCCAAGAAATTCATAATATGCTGAAATTACTGATAGGGACAGAAAATCACGATCTACAATGGTACCGTACTGGGTACGCAATAAATCTAACCGAAAACATATTGCAGTCGAATCCCTCGGCACTCTTGAAATATTAATTTCCGCTGGATAACTACACTCCGATATAGGTATTTATTGATTGAAATCGGGAACCGTTGAACCTTATCAGGGAACAAACCCGAAACATCGTCGTTCTATCGTCAGGATTTCCTCCCGGTAATTGAACCGCTTTTTTGCGATTTCTAACACAATGAGGATGCCGGTTTTGATTTATTGAGTTACGGGAACATGTTTGTAGGATAATGCTTTCACAGCATGTTGTTCAAACACATTATACACTGCGCGAGAAAATCAACGCACATTATGGAAATCTCGAATTTATTCTACAACTGAAGGTGTTCTTGATGATATTTATTTTTATCAGAATTATGCATGCATATGTTATCCACTTTCAACGTTTTTATTCAACACAGATGATGTTTCCCAGAAGGAATAAAAAGAGATGATATTATCAGATTTCGAATTTATTGGCTCCATTCCAAAATCAGTTAGTGATCAATAGTTTCTCTTTGCTTTGATTTTCTACACTCGATCGCTATACAACGCGAAACACCCAAGAGGAATGTGCCCAAGCGGTAGTTTTGCGAGCAGAAGTGTGGAAATACAGAAGAATGGTTTTGAGTTTTCCATACAAGTGTGTCCAGAATGTTGCAGCGATTCGGGTAGAAAGGTTTGAATGTCCGAAGACCAGGACAGAGTAGATCATAGGTAACCATTGCTATTCAAGAACGTTGCTTGAGAGTTTCTTCGATGATACAACGGTTTGCAATGCTCGCCTTCTTCAGAATCAGCTTGAACAAACTCATAAGGTGCAAATTAGTACTCAGACAATAAGAAATCACCTCAGAAAATATGATTTAAGGCCTCGTGTCGCGGCAAGAGGCCCAGCTCTTACCCCTGACCATCGAAGGGCGCGTTTGGATTTCGGAAGAGGCCGATTGGAAAAGAGTTCTCTTCACAGATGAGTCTAGATTCTGCTTCTACCATTGTGATCGAAGTTCCCTTGCATACAGACGTCCACATGAAAGATATGTTCAGGGCAATTTCCTGAATACTACTGGTGTCGGGGGAGGATCGATTATGGTATGGGGTGGAATATCCTTTGCTGCTCGTACAGATCAAATGGTCGTTGATAATGGAGCTATGAATGCTGATATTTATGTAAGGAACATTTTTAAAGAGCATGTACTGTCATTCGCCCCATACATTGGTAAAAATTTCATTTTTATGGTTTGGGACAACCTCAATAGAAGGCTGAGGCTCTTAATGACTTAGGAATCCAACTCGGAGAAATCTGGGAAGGATTAGATCAGAACATTTTAAGATCAGTCATTTTGAGTATGAACCGTCGTTGCCCAGCTGTAATTGAGGCAAGGGGTGGAAATACCAACTATTAAATCACTTTTCAGCATTTCAGTATTTTGAAAATTGTTCATTTCTCTTCTTTTACCTAAGATTCGGTGAAATCCTGAATTTTTCTTTAATTTATTGTGTCTTGTTTCGTTCAAAACCTTTTCGAGAGGACATGAAAAATAAGTTATAAAGTTAATGTAGAGTTAACTTTCATTAAAATTAAGATTTTCAGAACATGTGATATGTACATATCCATTTATATCTCATGTATATCTCAAAGAAGGGAGTTAAAGTCTTGATGATTGTAAGAATCAGAGTGTATCACCTATGAGTCAACTCCTTACGTGCCTCTGACTCTACGTATCAGCAGGACATTTATTAGCTGTAGCCGATCTGATGAAAATCCACGAATCTACAACATCAAGAATAAGCATAGTTGTTCGAGTTACAGTAATCATAAAAATGCCTCAGACAGAAGCAGATTTACATTCCACCCTAACCCACTTTGGCCAAAGTGCTGGATTTCCTCGTGTTATTGGGGCAATTGATTGTACCCATGTAATTATTAATTCTGCAGATACTATTCACTCTTGTGAATATGAGAAGTAATACTTCGATGACATTCCTCAGGTGCAGAGTTATGTCATTCAAGTTACGAATAGAGAATTGTTGAATTAAAATCAAATCATGTGCTTCATATAAAAAACATTGGTTGTACTATGCCAGTTCTTCAGCGGCCCAAAGTATATGTCGTTCTGTGAATCAGAATACTTGCATGGACAAATTATCTTGTTGGATTCTTGTCATGCATGTTGGATACCACACAAATTTTCAAATCCAATTCACCAACCAGCATTCAACAGATGAAGCAATTGTTGATATTGTGAGATCATCAGGAAGTTACCAAATATCGGCACAATATCAGGATATCTTGGACAGATTGTTCAGTTTGCTCGCTATCAGCGTTCTGGTGGTAATTCATTTAACACTCGAATTCAAGGCTTCGCTGCGGGCTGCGTCATAATAGGAATTCGATATTTTGAGGTAACCACCCATTTCGATTCATTGATAAACCGGAATTGATGTCTAGAATGATGAATTAGTTTGCTACATGGAGTGAATTGCAGGAAAATTACCGCCCCTCAGAATGAGAAGGAAAACGACGCGAAGAAAGATATGAGCGACGATCATTGCGCGAAATATTGAAATATACGATGTGATTCACCCATCTTGGTGAACTTATTTAGTCCGAAAAGGGAAGAATATTTTTTTCATTTTGTTGATAGCATAGCTCAGGTCAATATTGAGATGAGATGTGCGAAAAAGTCGGATGAAAAAATTGAAACTCTTCATTAGGAAGATACTTCTTTCATCAAAACATTGATGCTTTTTCATGCACATATTTTTTCCTTCATTCGGAGACATATACTAGATGTGTTTCTAAAACCCAAGAAGGCTTTCTGCCTCCATTGTAACATTCAAATGTTTTACATACCGGCTTTCATAATCCATACATCATGTTCAGCCTGAGATAGTTACTTTGATATCAGAAATAATCTCCGCCCTTGAGAAATCTATATTTTATCTGTTTTTAGAGCATGTTTTGTTTGTGCGGATTTTTTTGTCTGATGCAAACTACAGCATCGATCGTGATCCTAGATTCTCCTATTAATAATTCGCTTTGTTGTGCCAATATAGACTTTGTCGCAGTCACAAGGTTTCCTGTGAATACCATCATTTGGAATATTTCCTTAAAATGTTTCTTCAATTTAGGAATGTTTTCACTATTTTCAAAAGGGTATTTTCCTTTCGGGAATATCCATCTGCATTATGATCTTGGTGACCTACGTTTTTCTAATCGGCTCTCGCAATATTTCAAATTCACTACAGAGATATTTTCATTTTCAGGGCAGTTTTTTCAGCTTGCTCCAATTTTCAGAGCAATGGGAAACATTTTTCTCAAGTAGAAATCATAACGTCTAATGATATTTTCCAATAGAGTCCCTCAGATAATTTCAAAAACATATGTTATAATATTCTTTCGAATTTATTATATGTTTATCGCAAATTTTGAAGAAATTACCGGGGTAAACGAGTTGCAAGAACCTACATTTACAGATGTAGGCAACACGTTAGGTGAAATGAATAATTTCTAATAGACCACGGCCAATAAGTCTGGAAGATTCTCTCAATGTCAGACTATTAGTGGATTACGTGGCAGAAGACCATAATATAATTATTATAATGATTGAAAATGGCCCTGAAAACCCTGTGAAATTGAGGTGTCCTAACACGATTTTCTTTTAAAAGATGTGACAGAATAAATGGATCAGAAACATATTAAGAGAAATTATAGTAGACAAAAAATTTCCAGAAACATTCTATGATCTGTAGCGATAATGATATAACCATAACTAAGATTTCAAAATCGGCTTGACAGCTTACGATTGTAAAATATCGAGTTATTACTTAAGATGATGTGAATTAAAATCGAAATATTCGATCAATTCTCTGAAATATTTCCGGAATTATTTCATGCCTGAAAAACATATTAAAAATATTCGTAGCACACTATGATCCTCGTTTGAATTTTTCCCGCATATTTATTGCCTTGAAATTAAAGCGGCTTGAAAATTTTCTCCAAGAGCGATTCACAAAACAGCGAAGTTCATAGCGAATATACTTTTCGGGGAGAAAACTTGCCTTTTTAACATCTTCTCCATATCTTGTAATTCATGGAATTCGATAATGAAAATACGAACTCGGACCAGCCTGTATATGAACAGAAGTCATACTATGGCAATTTGGGTTATCTCATGAATAAGGTAACAACATATTTGACAGCACGCAAATTACACATGTCATTTGATCTTGATATTTCGCATCTATTATTGTATTTATTAGTATCGTTGATTTGAATTGACAAGTTGGAATAATTGGAGTGATGAGTAGCTAATATTCAGATCATGTAGCTACCCGCAGCCATTGCAGAGTCTGATCTACTTCTTCATCATTTTCACTGTTTTATAACGAAAATCTGTCATACGAAGAAATTAATTCTCAAGTTTGTCTTGTGTTAAGAAAAACAATAATTCTTCAAACATTCTAATAGAAACATTTCGAGTTACCTTATATATTCATATAATAATAATAATAACCGTATTTATTAGGCGAAAGTTTAGCTAAAGCTATTCTTACACTTTTACCTATCTACAAAATGAACATATACACATACTCAGATTTCCAAAAAATAAGGCTTACCTCTATTAAAATAAAGACAATACTATACAATAGAATAATATAAGCATTTACGACTATATCCTCTGGGATGTGGAAACCTGGCCGAATAAAATTAAGTTTTTGATATGAAGTCTAAAGCCACTCATTGATCTGATCTTTATGTTACTATCGATGGAATTATAAATGTGGGGTGCCTGGTATGAAAATGAACTATTAAACTTTGCGGTATAATGACGAGGAATATCAATGTTGACATTTATTCTATTTCTTGAAACGACTTGGCTGTATAGTCGCAAAAATAGCAATTTATCAAATATAATCAAATTATATGAATTTTTTCAATATCTACAATATTAATAGTAAAATGGATATTCTAATCAAGGAAAGTAGCACTTAAAGGTGAGGAAGGAACGATACTCATCCACATTGCAAACCGGATAACAACAATCTACTAGATAAACACGCCGAAAAAATATCGAAATACCCAGATATTGAAAAACAACTAAAGAGACAGTGGAATTTTTTTCACGACCAGTCGAAGTTTTAGTTGCAATCTCTCTAAATCCTCTTCAATTTTAGGCAGAACAGACGAGGAGACAATAATTACCTTTTCGTATCGAATTTAATCTCATTTTTATTTGTTTTTGATTCAACAGGGTCTTTGAAGAGTCATGAAAAAAGTATTTCATCTTGAGGGATTATCCATAGAGCTCCTTTGAAGTTTGCGAAATCTTTCTAGAACCAATTCTAAGGTAGCTTTTCAACAATTTGGACATTTTACCTCTCAGTACGAACACTATGAACGCCAAAAAATTGATTCAAATCTATTCAACTTGATCAATTGTAGCCATATGACATGAATAAGCAAAAGGATATTGACAAACAGAAGAAACATTTTCACATAATATATCAAATTTCTTTCAGTCACTCCCTATCCCTAGAACTCTAAATAGCTGTTGAAATATTTCATTGGAGGTCTAGTTTTTCTGAGAGTTTTTCCACAGGGTTTGCTCTCTCAGACTCTGAAACAAACATCAATTACAAAACAATTTTTGAATAACAGAAGATAGAAAAGCCCTATGCGTAAAACTTCTACACTAATTTGTCAGGAGCTCAGACAGGAGTCTGAGGGAGGAAACCTTGAAACTTTCTGAAATACATTCTCTAATCAGTCTTAAAATTTTGATGAGTCCTAGTTTCTCATGTTTAAAAAAAACATGTTCATGAAAACAAAAATAATATAGCAAGGTATGAAAAAAATTATAACAATACAAGCTTCAAGAGCTCCAGTTGTGTACTTTAGACACTGACTATTGATGTTGTAATTGGAAGTAACATCGCGACGACTTTTTAATGTCTTTGCTATGTCGAATACAAGGTGTACAAATCTCGACAGCCTTTCAGAAGTTTCTGGAAAACTAGACCCATTTGAAATCTGAAATTGGGATTGAGATATCGTTCGGTTTCATACACCCAGCTGAAATAATCATAAAGACTGACCACTTCTACTCATTCGAAATCATTCTCAGAAGGGTATTCACTTCTGGATACATTTGTATCAAAATCGTTCTATTCATCGAGGTACTTTTAAATTTATCGAGAAAAAACTGATGAAAAAAAGGAGATAAGATCATTCGGTACTATGTTTGATATTTCTATCCTGAATATCCTAAGAACAAACCATTTTCTGATTTTTGAGGTCGAAGACAGTGAAAATATTGTTACATTGTTAGAATTTTGAAAGAATATTTACAGGGTGTTCCAAATGCTGGATGAAAAGTTGGGATTTTATTTTTGAATTAGAACCCTATATTGTTATAATTGCGCTCATAGTAGATCTAATATCTAAGAACGTATAAGACGAATTTAAGAAAGCTGTTGCTTATGATCATTCTCATACATATATTGTGAAGATCTCTTTTTGTATGGATTCTCTCTCGAAGAGTTTACATATTCGAAATATGTAGGTACAATGTACATGTGATATAGTCTAACAGTAATGAATAATGAAGATTATCAACAGTTTTTCCTCAATTATTTTCAGATTGACCAATTCAATATATGTAGTACTGAAGTCGACTTTTCATTTAAATAATTTTATAATTCAACGAAACAATTATTTAAATTTTCTTATAGTAAACATCACCTACATTGGGAACTCCTGTATTCATTAAATGGAATAATGAACTACGACAACAAATTCAACAAAGTTTACTCATATAATTGGAATAATTGAGACCTGAACTCATTTGAAGTACAGTTTGTTTGTTGATATTTCGGGAGATCATTCATTCCAAGCAACTTCCTGTTTGAAAATTAGGAAATGTGGATTCGTTGAATCACTATTCTGAGAGTGAGGCAATGAGGTAACTTGAATTTTTTCATTTGTCGTACTTTTTTTAATAACTTCTAGACTTTATCGACTTGAAAGAATTCCTACTTCAAAGTTCCAAATATTAAGTCTCTCCCATTCTGAATTTTTTAAATATGACATATTATGACTAATTATGGAGATATACTCATGGTGCAATATTCTGCTTCTACTCATACATATCATGGATAAAAAATAATTATCTCAAAAATTTAAAGTTTTGTTTTCCTACTATTCAGATTATTTTTTATTTTTTCTATTGATATCACCGAAAAAAAAATTTAGTGCATTGTTGAGCTCCGATTGAAAACGATATAAGTACAACAAGTTGAAAATATGAATATAAATGTGTCATCAACTCGAATTCTAAAGTAGTTTAGAAAAAGAGTAAAGGAATACCTACTAATCAGAAATCATATAGACTGTCTGATTTCCTGGTTTCAGAGAAATATGCCTCAGGTTAAAATAAATTTTTTTGTTATGATATCTTTTCATTACAATTTTTGTGAATTATTTTAGAATGAAGAGATTTATTTATTCATACAATTCCCAAAAATTTAGTCGGCCAAATGTTATGGAGTTTATAAAATATTTTCTCTATTTCAGTATCGTAATGAGTTCATTACAGTACTAAAAGTAGTGCTGTAATGAAACTCATTCCGCAATGTGTCAAATTTAGTTAGTGACACCAACTGCCAAGATACAAAACAAAAGTCACTAATTTGAATTTCGAGAATATCTCACAGAACTTGACTGAAATAGAGAAAATATCGTCTAATACTCGATGCAGAAGGCAATTCCAACACTCATGCTTTCGAAAACGAAGGAGAATTTATGTTATGGAAGGACAAGGTTATTATGAATGGAAAGGGAACTAGCGGACTTTGGAAATTGTGTTATATTAATGAGCTCACCTCTACTTTTTCGATTCACATCCTCATTTATTCGAACAAATTCACACATTTTTTCCTAAATACCTTACACTTCAGGCAAGTTACATTCGTTGAAAGCGGATTGTTCGTTAGAAGCCCTAACTTTCCGCTTTCATTAAGAGCCAGAATGAATGCTCCACCCAGAGAAATTCATATTGGTGTCTTTGGCACCACCATCCAAATCTTAACATACACTTGACACACGCGATCACAATTCGGCCACATTATTCACAAAACTGCTGGTAACAAGTTTTTCATAAGTGGAAAAGCATCTTATCATACCTTTCATTTCCTGGTTATAATACATTCTGAAAATTCACACTGATGAAGTCGAATGAACGAAATAACGTTTTCATGGAAAATCACGATACCATCAATTTCCAATTTGAATTCTTTGTTGATCACTTTATGCGCAAAAACGATCAACTAAAAGAGTCGCCAAAAATTTGCTTTGTGAAAATTAGAATTTCTACTTTTTTATTAAATTATGGAGTATATTAAACATAATGATGAGTATCTTCTGAAATGTTAAGTCAAATTTCAGATAGCAAATTATTCAAAACTATCAACGCACAATGACATTTGATCATTATAATCTGTTAAGTCGATGCACACTCTACACTTTATAGTAGGTCTATGATCTATGGTTACGGAGTTCTAACTAGCAACGTTTAGCTTAGCTGTGAACGTTCAATTCAATGAGATTTGTTCATGTTTGGAAATGAAATGGTTACGATTCTGTTGGGGAACCTCAGGAAAATTTATGAACAAAGATAAAAAATGGTTACATACTAAAGATATAGGTGATAGCAAGCTGAATTCTCATTATCCTAATGGAAAGGAAATCATGAGAAGAATATTGAACATTTGCCGCTAACGAAATTCTGATTGAAGTATAAGTATTCATTGTAGGTACATTTTATAAATTCGGTAATTATTCAGGACTAACAAAATTCGTCGAATAGGATCGAAAAAGTAAGTTGACGCTTGTATTCAACGTACAGTTGGTTATTCTTTCCGAGTTTTGAATAGCAGGCATGTATCTGTGATATCCAGCAGTGGCATAGCTTATCATGAAAGTTCAGAATGGCAATTTTTTTGTTAAGGTCGAATCTACGGTTAGAATATATGTACAGGGTGGGCATATTTCGATGTTTTAGCACTACAACTTTTGAACCAGAGAGAACAAAATCTGATACCCCATTCTCGATCTCTTTTTCGGAGAAACTAACCAGGAAAGTATTCATTATTGGGTACCTTCTTTTGTTTTCGAGTTATAAGCGAAAATTGGAAAAATAGTAATATCGGAAAAAATTTATATCCCCGTCAATACTGATGATAGAGCTCTGAAATTAAAACATATACATATACAGGCACATTTTTACGTAGAATCCAGTGGCATGCTTCCCTTTTTTGCAGCATTTTTAATTACGAATCCATGACCCAAAGTTATGTTGTTTTGAATAGGAACACTAGATTTCTGTCATTTTCTGAAACCTTAATTTTTTCTGTTTTCTAAAATATATAACATCGTATGGTTCGTATCAATGAAT
Source organism: Hippodamia convergens (assembly GCA_038502775.1). NCBI lineage: Eukaryota > Metazoa > Arthropoda > Insecta > Coleoptera > Coccinellidae > Hippodamia > Hippodamia convergens. The sequence goes on from CM076607.1 coordinate 5,768,467, forward strand.
CGATGTGAGCATAGAAATTGGTCAAGAACCTATATTCATCTGTGTCTCAAACTTTCTATGGTTTCAATTGTCGATAAGCACAGAAAAATTTCGTATCGTATATTTATTACAATTTCTTTCTAGTAGTTTTTTCATTTTTATGCTCTTGTTATAGGAAGCTACATTTTTCTGTGCTCATCAACAGTCGAAACCATAGAAAGTATTGAGACTCACATGAAAATAGGTTTTTGACCAATGTCTATACTCATATTGAAACAAACCTCACGATGTTATATATTTTTGAAATCAGAAAATATTCAGCTTTCAGAAAATGGCACAGAAATATTGTGTTTCCATTTAAAAAACATAACTTTAGGTCATAGCTTCGTAGTTGAAAATGCTGCAAAAAAGACGAGCATGCTACTGGATTCTACTTGAAAAAGTGCCTGCAGAATTTTTTGATTTCAGAGCTCTATCATCAGTATTAGCGGAGATATAAATTTTTTTCGATATCGCCATTTTTCCAATTTATGCCCTTAACTCAAAAACAAAAGAAGGTTGCCAAAAATGAATACAACTCTTATCAGTTTCTCCGTAAAAGAGATCGAGAATGGGGTATCGGATTTTGTCTATCTCGTCTGGTTCAAAAGTTGTAGTGCTAAAACATCGAAATATGCCCACCCTGTACAAGTCAAAAACTCACCCTCTATAGCCCACGATTAAACAAAAATAAGTATTATCTACGGTCACAATTCATATTCTGAATTTTAATTTGAGTTATCCCTAATTTTTAAGGGTATCCAAGGTCCCAAGATCAGAGAAATTCGAATTTTACACTTCGAAAAAGTGTTGTGATTGGGAGAATTTGGTGTTATGTACGTAAGGAACAGTACAGAACTCACTCTCTTTCTTATTTGAAGGCTCATATTGTTTTTTAGTCGACGAAAACGATCACTAAATTCTCCATTTCTGCAGAATCTTACCTGAAAGAAATGAGGGATGATGGTGCAAAAATTTTGTTGAAGGGGAGGAAATTCGAGTCAAATTTTTGACTATTCTAAAAACTTTCCTGAAAACCATAAAATGGTTTTCTATGGTAGGTGCAATTTTTTTGGAAAGTAACGTTTCATCCCGGAAACGACTTAACGTGCGTTACATCCCAACTCATTGCAAATAACCAAACGCAGAAAGGAAACATCAGAAACGCACGGACGTGACTGGACTTTCTGAATTTTCGCAAACAACCAGCCTCCTCATGAATAATTCCAAAGTGCCATCCTCCTTCGAAAACAAATAGAACACTCACCTATGCGGCAAGGTACGCTCGCAACACTCGAAGATTAAGAAGTAGTGGCGCGTTTTTTCTTAACCGAATAGTGTATATGGCGAGCGACACTCGCGAGAACTGTTGAAACGAACGTTTTCCCGGCACGTTAGTCGCGTTGGCCATGCGCCTGGATTTGACGAATGGGATGGCACCTGCAGAAAACGTGGATTTGGGAAAACTGACGAAGAAAGGCTCGATTTCGGGTATCGAGAGTGGAGAGGGGTACCGTTTAAAGTTTCCGCTTTTTGATGGCATAAGCCGAATGCTTACAAGGATTGCAGGCTGCTGAACCCTCAGAATTAGGTTCATCTCAAAATTTTTTTAGTGGAGCGAAAATGAAAGTGAAGGTTGAAGGTTTAATGATCATAAATTATCCTATGAACTGTTGGAGGCAGCGAGCAGATGGTTCAGTAGTGATTCCTCATTTCTGAACAGCAGTAAGATTGTACTTATCCGGTTTCATACTTACCAGAAGAAGTGCGCTAAAATTAATGTCTTTGTGGGATAGAATCTACTTGAACATATACAGGGTGTACCAAGTTCGACGGCATATTCGGCGTTTCTGGACCTATTTGAAATCTGAAAATTCGGATTATATTATTGTTTGACATTATCTACCGATCTTGAATATTCTTGGAGCCTGACCATTTGCAGCTATACAGGAAGTAGAAAAAAAAATTTCAGAAATTTTTTCTTGTGTTTTTTTGTTTTCGAATTTGATGAAGTATGCAATTCTGAATACATTCGTACTCAAGTCGTTGCATTCGTCGAAATACTTTCCAAAATATCGAGAAGAAACTGAAGGAAAAGGGGAGATAAGTGTATTCAGTATTATGTTTGTTATTCCTAATCCAGATATCGTAAGCACAAACCGTTTCCACATTTCTGAAGGCCAAGAATGTGAAAATATTTTACATGTTCAGAATTTCGAGAAACCCGAAACAGGGTGTTCCAAATGTTGATTCAAAAATTGGGATCAAGATTGACACATAACTTTCGTTTTTCAAATCAGAACCCTATTTTTTTATGATTGCGTTAGATTGTGCGAAGAAGAATGGTGATGATGTTTCAACATGTTAATGCTCCTGAAATTAATAATTCTTGAGTTATTCAGGATTCAAATTCATAGAATCTGTTTCATATCAACAATGACCTTGGTCATAGAAGATAAATTACTCAAATAACTCACTAGTGACTTCCTCTTTTCTGAATTCATTTATCATTGTTGATGTAAAACAGAATGCATAAATGGAAACAGAAAATCGTAAATAACTCAAAAATTAGTATTTTTAGGAGCATCAACATGTTGGAACATTATCATCATATTTTTCGCAGAATCCAACGGAATCATAAAAAATAAGGTTCTAATTTGAAAAACGAAAGTTATGTGTTCATTTTGATCCCAATTTTTGAACCGACATTTGGAACACCCTGTGACGGGTTTTTCAAAATTCTGAAAATGTAAAATATTTCCACATTCTTCGCCTTCAGAAATGTGAAAACGCTTTTTGCTTACGATATCTAGGTTAGGAATAACAAACATAATACCGAATACACTCATCTCCCTTTTTTTTTCTGTTTTTTTATCGATATTTTAAGAAGTATTTTGACGAATGGAATGATTTGAGTACGTATGTATTCAGAATTGCATACTCTATCAAATTCGAAAACAAAAAAACAAAAAAAACAAAAAAAAGTTTTCGAAATTTTTTTTCACTTCATGTATAACTGACAGTGGTAAAGTTCCAAGAATATTTTAGATCGGTAGATAATGTCAAACAATAATATAATACCAATTTTCAGATTTCAAATAAGTCCAGTTATCCAGAAACTTATAATAGGCCGTCGAACTTAGTACACCCTGTATATGTTCAAAAACTTGCGTACTATTTTAGACGTAAAACAGCTAGTGTCACCTTATTCTGCTCATGCTGAGTCGCGATTGAGGTATAACGTCGTTTTCTGGTTTCGGTCATCCCTTGCCTATAAGGTTTTTCTGTCGCAGAAGAGACTGATTAGATGTATGGCCCGTGTCTCTAGTGGTCATTCTTGTAAGGGTCTTTTTAGAAACTTTGGAATACTGATTCTTTCCAGCCTTTTTATTTTTGAAATATGTGTATGTTTTGTATGTATGTTTTTACTAATATAGATAGTTTTAGTTTCGTAAAGGGCAAACATGTTGTGAATACACGTCAGCAAAATAATCTGTACGTTCTTTTCAAAAAATGTGATTCGCCTGATAGTTCAGGGCCGCAATTCTTCAACAAACTGCCAATAGATGTCATAGAATCACGTAGTTTAAAAGAATTCAAATGTGAACTGGAGAAAATTTTAGTGGAAAAGTTTTCATATTCTGTAGGCGCTTTCATCGAGGACATATAATTCTATCATTCTTTTTTCTCTCTTTTTTTCTTCGTTTTGACTATTCCTATACAAATGTTAGTTTGTCGGAAGGAAGTATAAAGCATTATTATACTCCCTGTCAATGAATTCCGGACAGGCAAATTCAACACCGTGTATCTTTTTTCTGGGTTCTCCGATTTTGTTGAAATTATCACCAGGTATAGTGTTAGGTCTTGTTATATTAACCTGAACTTTACTTTGCGAAAATACCTGTAGTTCATTTGTCATGAAGGGTGAAACAAAACCTTGTTTTATTCAAGGTAAATTTGAGGCGGAAAATTCGATACCATTCAGTTTTAATTTGAAGTGTCACCCTTTCTAAACAAAATGTTTTCTGATTTACGTCAGTAACTGCTGAAAAAAAGTACACATTTTTAAAGAAAGTGTTGCAGTTTTTCAATTTTCATAATAATTCAATACATTACAATACCTTATCGTTTAGTAAACATAAACAAACATCTGAAAATTAATATCGTGTATTTCCACCTCGCTTTATCATCACTTCTACCATACGACTTGGCCTACTTTCAATGCATTTACGAATTGCTTCTGGGGGAAGCAACAATTTCTGTTAATGCAGAACAATGCTAGGCCTCACATTGCACGGGTTGTAACAGAATACTTTGAAAAGGTGAATATTCAACGATTCATGTGGCCAGCCAGAAGGCCGGATTTAAATCCAATTGAACATGTATTGGATATGTAGGTAGACATGTTCGAAATCGGCAGCTGAACACCTTGCCCGATTTACGAACAGCCCTTCTTGAAGAACGGTAAAATATTCCCCCAGAAGCAATTCGGAAATGCATTGAAAGTATGCCACGTCGTATGGTAGAAGTGATTATAAAGCGAGGTGGAAATATACGTTTTCAGGTTTTTGTTTATTTTTTTAGTCGATAAGGTATTGCAAATTGTTATAAAAATTGGAAAAATGTAACATTTTCTTGGGAAATGTATATTTTTTCTTCAAAGCAGATACTGACGTAAATCAAAAATTATTTCGTTAAGAAAGGGTCACACTTCAAATTAAAACTGGATGATATCTAATTTTCCGCCTCAAATTCACCACAGGGTGCGTAGAAATGACAGGTATAAAACAAAGTTTAGTTTCACAATGTAAATCGGATGTACGAAAGGTATTTTGTTTGTTTGCTATAAAAATTGGAAAAATGTAACATTTTCGTGGGAAATGTGTATTTTTTTCCGAGCAGATACTGAAGTAAATCAAAAAACATTTTGTTAAGAAAGGGTCACACTTCAAATTGAAACTGAATGATATCAAATTTTCCTCCTCAAATTCACCACAGGGTGTGTAGAAATGAAAGGAATAAAACAAAGTTTTGTTTTACAATGTAAATCGGGTGTAACAAAGTGACTTACAGGTTAATATAACAAGATTCAATACTATACAAAGTGAAAATTAGCAGAAAATCGGAGAACCACGAAAAAAGACACAGGGTGTTGAATTTGACAAAAATTTTGCCTGTCCGGAACTTATTGACGGGGAGTGTATTTCTGCATTCATATCGATGTATGAATATGTTGTAGGCGAATATTCATTCGACTGATGATCAGAGAATTTGAGTCTACTCTGAAGATTCTAAATACAGGCAGGGTGTTCGACACAAACAATTTTGGGATATCCTCAGGGTTGTTTGCAAACTTTTTCACCCTGTCCTAAGAGTCAAATAACCTTAATTCTTTCTTTCAAACCCACGTAAGTTTCCAACCAGAATCGAGTTGTTAAGTTTTGGGTTGGATGCAGTCTTTGAGATTCTATGCAGCTTTCAATCAGTGCAGTGCGCATCTGTCGATATGCGGAGTCTGTTTCGCGAAATTTGAGATCTGTTTTCGGTTTTTGTGAAAACCCATTTCACGAACAATTTAGGTGAATATCATGGCTTCTTCATCTTCTAATGATGAAATGAAATTTGACTATCCTCGTCCCAAGAAGGAGTTACACATATGTTGGACTAATTAGATAGTAAGATGAGTAGAATTAATAATGATTTTGCATCTGTATTTCGATGCAACTATCAAGATTTTTTAGAAGGGGACCTTTTTGAGGGAGAAAATGAACCAGATAAAGATTCACCATTGAAAAATAAGAATATTAAACAATACTACTATGGAAAAAATTAATTCAAGTGGTCCTCAAGTCCTCAGTTTGTTTAAACGAGGTAACATATTATAATTTTACATTTTCCGGGTGTGATTGGCCTGCAAAACTTATCAGGACCTACTGTGGTCACATTTCTTTCAGAAAATTGTCTGAGGAACCAAAATTTAAAAAAATCCGATATGAGTGTACTGATTGATCTGCCTTCTTGCCGTATATAGTTTTTTTGTATACCTGATGCCTTCCCATTTTAAATAATTATTTACGCAAATCGCTCGAATATTTCGACAATATTTCCTATGGAAACAGAACAGATTTTTCCTAATTCTGTGACAAATCTTTTCATTTCGTCATATCTCGTAAAATGTAAAATAAAACAATGTGAGAATATTTCATTGCTTTTATTGATATATATTGATGACATGTTGGTCTCTGTCACGAATTTATTTAACATCTGTCAAATTCATGAGATAGAAAAAAGATCTGTCAATCAATATTTTTCAATGTAAAAATCACTTTTCGGTATTTACGGCACTATTCCATTGATAAGCATCAAGCGAAATAGAGAAAAATATGGATGATACTCGTACAGAAGGCCCATTGTAACACTCGTTCATTCAAGAACTCGGCTCTGTTGCTCGTTTTTGAATTATAAACTCGTGTAATGATATCAATGCCTTCTGCACTTGCTTCATACATAAATAATCTAATAACATTTGGAAAATAGGTGTTCATTTCCTTAAAGTTGTCAGTACCTCAAATGAATCATTGAAGATGTAAATATATTCAAATTGGGATTTCCGCAAGGGTTGAATGAATTCAGTATCGATTGATTGGTCCTCAATGTCTGAATTAAAGGAGAGTTTAGAATCAATAGCACAACCACAACTTCCGAATGAAAACTTGTATTTTCAATTCGGTGACATTCCATGAAACGTTTATATGCATACTCGGACCTACTTTTTCTTCGATTTCCTTGGCAATCATTCTGATGAAGCAGTAATCAGTGCCCCAAGCAGCACTGGAAGGAATAAAAACTTTAAATATACATTAGTACAAACACAAGCAATTAAAATGAAATGCATCAAGTTCGTTAATGCAACATTGATATGTTTTCATGATATTATTACAAATTTCAAAGCATGAGTTGTTTTGTCAGAATGACAATTTTGAAATTTGACATCTAGCTGAAACACCAGGGTTTATCTGGCATGGATGATGTAACACTCTCATCCAAGGGGGAGTAAAGAAAACAATACAGGCAATAAGTCTAGGTGCAATCCAATGTCCAATGTCAGGGATGGTTTGAAAGATTTATTTTGAAATGAAGTGAATTATTTTGTACCCACAGGAAAAAAAAATTGTTTCGAGTGTGAATTAACTATCTATGTGTTGCGAGTTCACATTTATAAACTTCTCGCAACATTTAGAACAACAGAAACATTTTCCAAATTTTTTGGTGGTTCTCAACAGCCTGTATCTCAGTGAAAAATGTTCCTATGAGAAATAAAATGATCAATTTTTGAAGGTTGAAGACCTCTGTTTCTGAATTTGTTTGTTAACCATTGATCAGAGTACGAGCAGTTAAGCAATCCCCGAAAAAGCACGAAGAATTTTTTTTTTCAGATTTTAATTTTTGCCCCAACCGCATGGAAATTTTTTTTTTAGCTATACCGATGCAAAGCTCGATAGCCCATCTTCTCAGGTCCAATTTGTTTTTCACCAACCTCAGAAATTAAAATTATCTTCGAGATATCCTATTTTGAATACAAAAAGATCCTTTTTTCCCAACCGCCGATATTCCCTGAACTATACTCGGAAAACATTCACTGGCCCAGAACCTTTCAGTGGTATAGAAGACTGTACCTATAGGAAAGAGTTTCTGGAGAAGGAAAAAACTGATAGAGAAACACTCTGGCATAATCTCCCAGAGTTGGATCACTCCAAAAAGTTCCTTCGGAATTTTGAAACTGCAAGATCCAGAAGATATTTGGATATCAGTAAGAACCAACTACATCTCCTCAGTGGCTTCCTCACAGGGCATTTTCGCCTGAGAAAGCACTTGCTGAGAATGGGCGTATCGGACACTATTGAGTGTGGATTCTGTGGGGAGGAGGAAGAAACTTCTATTCCCCTAGTCACAGACTGCTTTGGCATTGTAAGCCGAAGTAAACAATGCTTTGATCAAGAGACCTGTAGGAGTGAGGAATTAGCCTCATTGTAGCCTTCCGAGATATTGGATTGCCCCCTTTGTCAGGGGCACAATAGACCATAAGGTCACAGTGAACTGGTAACTCTTTTCGAACTGTCAACTATCCCCTGAACTACTTGAGGCCTATCAAACCGACAGCCGGTAAACTCTCTTTTTCAAACATCAATTCTCAATTTTTTTGTTTAAACTCAACTTCGAATTTTTTGGAGATCATAAGAAGTTGAAAAAAAACCGGTGAATTATATTCTGAAAATATCACGAAGCTGAAGGAGTTCTTCTTCTTCAAAAAAGAGCTATAAGCCTGAAATACATTGAAAGCTGCAGATAAATCTCAAAAAGAGAAGGAATTCTGACCAAAACGTCAGTGTTCATACTCACCTTCTTGAAATATGCCCATAACAACAAGAAAAATGTTTCAAGATCGGTGGAGATCTTCATAGTTATGATTCTCGTCATGAAAATGATTATATCCTTTCCTGGGTACGAATAATCAGAGAACAGCAAGGACCAAATTCCACAAGCCGGAAGCTTTATAATAAGCTTCCCGTGGAGATAAAAAATTTAAATGCAACGAAATTCGAGAGGGAGGTGGAGAAAATTCTATTCAGGAAGACGAGATTTTTTCTAGAAGAAATTTAAGCACGGTTTGTCTCTTGGTAGGTTGTCGTTTGAAGTTGAATGTTAGTTTTTCATTGTAATGAAATGATTAACATGTGTTGTGATTTTATTTGTTATTTTTGAATATGTTCATAGTTTTCATGTATAAAGAGGAATGTTCACATTTTTCAATTTCTACATATTCCTTTTCTCCGTAGAAAATGAAAATATTCTGTACAAAAATTATTTGAATACTTCAAATAGCGCCCGAGATATCGAGTTATAAACATGAGTTCCATGGATCCGTGTGACGTCACTTTACATATAACGACTTGCGAGGTTCAGTACGTAGCCGGGTCCAATATAAGGGGATTTTGCTGGTAAATATGTGGTCGAAAGGATAAATAAATATTATTATTATTATTATCATTATTATTTCGTCTCACGGAGTGCGATTTGCGAATGTAGTATGACGTCACATCGCCGCGAGGAATTGAATAGTGTTGTTAAATCCGAACTACTAGGTCTTTTCGACTAAAACAAAAACAAGTGATTTCATATACATATAGGTTATACTGTGACGAAGTTTCGATCGATTTTGCATACCTGTGAACATTCCTCATTAGCTCAATGACTTGTCATGTATTTTTTTTGAAGACGAAATACTAATTTATTACATTATGTAGGTGTAAATGATTGATTAACAAAAAATTGAGATTCTCACTGAAAGAATTTTTTTCTCAATATCTTCAGAACAAAACTCAACAGGTTTTTCAATCGTATGAAAAGACTACTGCAATTTTTTCAAAAGTTTTCCTCGAAGAAAAAATACTGTAGATCTGACGAACGACAGGATCTTATTTTAAATGGCTGCCTCTACTCTGAAAAATGGTTTACCAATAAATTCAAAAACTAAAGTCTTCAAGCTTCAAATGTTGATTTTTTTATTTCTCATACGACCATTTCTCACTGAGATACAGCCTGTGGAAAAACACCAAAAAAATTTGAAAAACTTTTCTGTTCCTTTAATTCCTGAGTAGTGCATATGAGATATGATGGTTTTTATGGATGGTCACGATTTTATGTTCGAGAAGATGCTGAATTTCTCAAATGCAATTGTTGCTCAAACGTCGTGTGAAATTTCAAATTGAAATGGAATGCCCTGCTGGCATTAACATAAATCGCAACTGGGTCGACTCGGAGCCCACATTTGAATCCCAATAACTTAACATACAGACCCCGTCTCTTGGATTCCCATATTTCCGGAACCTGTAAATAATGTAATTTATGTATCTTCATACGAAAAGTTGCAATAACTTTAATCCGTGATGTAGTCGGTTTGAAAATGAATAAGTACTCTTCTCTGAAAAACGTTTCGATTATCAATCGTAGGAGATCTCTTATTGAATGTTTATTCGAACCCATCCGTTCAGCTGCTCTAAATTTGGCCCTCAGGAATTCCTATAAACACTGAAAACTTTCCCCCAAAAATACGAAGTTCGAAATAATTTTCATCTCGCAACCACTTCGATTTCATATTTCATTTTGATTACCTACAGATTATTCATGAATGTTCGAAATTTCAGTCTTCTTGGGGAAAAATATTGACACAGATGTAAGATTCAACGCAGTGAGTTAATATCCATTCCTTCGTTTGATATTCGCATGAAGAATGCCCCAAATATTTCAATGATAACAAGAAAACAGTTTGAACTTATGAAAAGATCTTTCTCGAAATTCGGAAAAATTGAATGATTCAATGTATAGAGTGTATTCGGTTCGAATAAGAAAAGAGAATCTATTTGGTTTTCTAATTTGATGAGTTCATTGTCATGATACTGAAGGAATCAAAAAACTAACTCGTTTCTCCATAATTTTTTCATCACGACAAGGAGTTCAAGGTTGTTATTAAAAATATGGGATGTAACAAAATCGTCCATCCAATAATTAGCGTGGTATAAATAATACTTCGGATGGTAGTTTAAGGAATCAACGTTTGAAGTTAGCGGTAACTCTGATTTTAATGGTTTGTTCTACCTTCGTGTTCTTCAATTTTATATGCTGAAATTAGGAGAACTAATTTGAATAAGAGTTGAATGAATTGATGAAGACTTGAATTATGGTGAATTTTATGGAAATTATATTTGCGCATATCTTAGACATACTTCTCTTTGCGTTGTTGTTTCTAAGAACAGAAGCATCATTGCTTGCATTCACCGAACGTAACAGTTGTGGAACTGTTGGGGAATCGTCCGGTGGTACATACGCTACAAACTCAACACGTTCCGGAAAAGCGGGCATTTTGGGAGCGCTTTCTGTTTATGCTAGGTAGCGGTAGCGGAGCGGTGGCAACATTCTTCGTTCGGTGAATGCAGGCAATGTCATTCATGTCGATCGAATATGAAATGAATGATGAAATTGTAACAAGAAACTTCTGAAAGGAGACTTTGATTTTCGAAACTGTGTCAATCGCGAAGAGCAAAATCCGCAGGTTTTGGATAAGAAACAATTTGAATTTTTTTTCTCTCTGCGATATACCTGTGTAGAGGGTATATCAAATTGCTTGATTTTGACTGTTTTAGGTACTTCTGGACTAGATGGGTAGAAACTCTGTGAGGTGTCCCGGGCTCGATTTTTGTGAAAACACCATTAGTGAAAACCGTTTCACGATATCTTAATTTTTTTTATTTCGATTTCGAAAATGTGCCATAACTTTTTCATTAACGAAAATATCTGAAAACAATTGAAACTTTCTGGAAGTTCTTTTTTTCCGGAAATAAGAAACTATATTAAATTTTTTTCCCGTGGAAAAAAAACACTTTTTTTATATTAAATACGAACGCAAATTTTTTCATTTTATTTCTTAAAAAAAATTTAGAGATGAAGAAACTTCAAAATAATTTCTTATTCCCAGTGAAGAAGTGCTTGTTGTAAGTTTTTATCTTTTTCAAATATTTTCGAAAATATAAAAGTTATGGCACATCTTCTGAATCTAAAAAATTTCAAAATGTTGTTATATCTTCAAAACGAATGAAGATATCGTGAAACGGTTTTCACTATTGGAGTTTTCACAAAAATTGAGCTGAGGACTCTCCTCAACGTTTTTATCTATCTAGTCTAGAAGTACCAGAAACAGCCATACTCAAGCAATTTGGGATACCCTGTACATTGAATCGAAACTTCTCAGACAGTATTAAGATATGAGGATGAGAATGGAAGAAATGGGAAAACTATTCTGAATTTGATGATATGGTATTTCAAAATTTCTTCGATAGTTGTTTCAGTAATTTGAACCATACAATGCAAATAAAAATGAATGTAACAAAATGGTTATTGAGGGTTATCAAAGAAATGTTGAACATAAAGAAGCAGAGGATTAGAAAAATTTGCTGAATTAGAACCACTTGAGACCGGTAAAAGCAAATAAATTCAAAGTATTATTGCATTACGTGCAACTGTCGAAAGTGGAGTGGTATTATAGAATTATCTTTTTTACTATAAACCTCAATTTTTGAAACTTCGACTTTTGAACCATCATTCCATTCCATAGGAGAAACGTTATAAAAGAATATTTTCTTCTAGGCTGTCTAGATATGTTTTCGCTCAATTATAAGCTCGGAGAGCCGAGGTACAATAATTCACAGTCAAAAATGAATATAAGGGCAACATAGCGAAACTTGTACATCTGACACTGATGGAAAGATAACTCCTAAAAAGCTTCGCGATTGTATTTCTTCTATGATATATAGCCAGGAGAATATGGGCTGTAATTTATTTGTTGACCTTAAGTGTTTGAGATCATTTCCTACCAGACATCACTTCACATCGGTCTCAACTCCCCACAGATATTTGAAAATGTGGAAAATCTCCCTTACAGCATGCCTTATATGCAAAACAGACACTGCATGATTGGAGTATAATGGAACAGTTCGCTCGTATGAAAACATTAATTAAAGCCTTGCCATTGATTCAACCAAAATGATGAGGAACATCCATTTCTTGTTGGAAGTTAGAACCAACTTCGCATATCTCAATTTCGGAGTTCAGAGGAATATCTGGCATTGTCTTTGTCACAAGAAGTTGTTTGTTTAGTTGTGTATCAACTTCGGTGATCTACTTCAGGAGTTTATACATCATTACTGAGCCATATTCCTTGCATGATCAATTACGACTGGATTCCAGCTATATTTCCAGTATCTACTTAATTGTCTGAACCCTAAAGCTACGGAATTCAATCATCGATCGATTAGTTAAATTGATATGAATAAAGACTTTGTTACAGTAATACACATTTATCTTATCAAATCTAGACGAATTCAATTCCGGTAGGTTTTATTTTGTGATATTTTCTAAAAAAACGGTTTCACGTAGCTGAAATGCCACAGTAGATTAGGAAAAAGTGATGGAACTGCTGAAACAGAAGTTGGATGAAATTTTTCTTTTTAGGTCTCATCAACCTCTTGGGTTATTAGAGACCACTTTAAAGTGTTACATTTTGTACAATACATTTATATCTTGAAGGAATTTTTCAACTAATGAGGAATGTTCACAGGTATGCAAAATCGATGGAAACTTCGTCACAGTATAACCTATATGTATATGAAATCACTAGTTCTTGTTTCAGTCGAGAAGACCTAGTAGTTCGGATTTTAAAACCCCGTGAATATTCAATTCCTCGCGGCGATGTGACGTCATACTATATTCGCAAATCGCACTCCGTGAGACGAAAGGCCCTTATATTGGACCCGGCTACGTACTGAACCTAGCAAGTCGTTGGATGTAAAGTGACGTCACACGGATCCCTCGAACTCATGTTTATAACTCGATATCTCGGGCGCTATTTGAAGTATTCAACTCATTTTTGGACACAATATTTTCACTTTCTACGGAGAATAGGAATATGTAGAAATTGAAAAATGTGAACATTCCTCATTCTATGTCACACATATATAAATGAATTGATCAATTGAGAACACAGTCGATGAATCAGTTGATGACACAAGGACTCATTCAGATGTGTTGATTTTCACCAGTAAGAAAGAGGAAGTTACGATAATATTTCAGCCTGACCACTTTCAGTTATACAGAAAATCAAAACAAAAATTCGAAAATTGTTTGATAGAGTATTCAATTGTGAATACATTCGTATTCAAATCATTGCATTCGTCATCATACTTTTCAAAAAATCGAGAAAAGGTGAAGAAGAAAGGAAATAGAAGTGTTCGGTATTATGTTTGTTATTTCTAATCTAGATATCTCAAACACCAACCGTTTTCACATTTCAAAGTAGACGACTGCCTTTTACAAAAAGTCATTTCTCGTAACAAAACTACTATTGAGCTTCAAGTGTGTTCTTGAAATACGTAAACGTAAATTTATGAAATTGTCTGCCTCAGCCACTTAGCTTTCAATTGAACATTTAGCAGAGCATATTTCGTACATCAGGTATTCAATTAAAACTGGATTCTCATTCTGAAAATATTCATTCTGGATAAGAATGAAGCGGAAAATCACTTTGATCTTAGCTAATCTTCTTATCTATCCATCTTCCTGTTCCGTGGTTTTCCGCATCTTCGTCTGGTTTATCATGTAGAAACGACAATCACAATTCTTCGTAATGTTTACCCGTGGGCGGTTGCAATTTTATCATTTTTTCGAAACCCAAGCATATTATAACCCTCACGACCACAGAGTAGGAATTTGTGGATTTTGAATTTGAATATCGAAGAAATTTCGAAGGACAAGTTTGATTACGTCTCTGAATCAGCTGATGCAAGAAACCCACAGCCCAACAGAAAAAAATCTTCGTGAAAGAGGACAGTTGAAAGTTATATATCAATTGATTTTTTACAAGTGTAGCTTGTTATTTTGAAAAATTATCAGTTTACAATTTTCAACAGATTCGGAAAGGGGAAATTGAGTTTTTTTTTCATTTCTTTCAAATTTAGTGACTTTTCTGTCATGAATATTTTTAAACCTCCGAAAATTATTTGGCCAAGAAATCTGAATGTTGATGTTTTTTGAAGTACCAAATGCATTTCTAAAATGCATTCGATTTATTCTGAATAATCGGTTTCTTTTCTGCTTTTGTTTCTTTTCTTTTCAGATCAAGAATTGCGAGTCGTTTTGGGAAGAATTTTTTTTACTCCAGCCCATCGACGGATAACATGAAGATGATCACACTGATGTCTCTCAAGATTTTATATTTTATGTTATTTTTTTTTTTTACGGGGATACATGTTTTTTTGGATGAGGTTTTTTCCCCTGTCTGTATAGTATCGTATGATACTAGTGATGATAGTATCGTATGATAGTAGAATGTTATGATACCCCGTTCTTTTTTTACCTCAGCTTAGGTACTTTTTATTTCAACATTTATTTTAGCTCTCTTTTTCATAAGAATATATATTGTTGATATATGTTCTTCTCCATCCCTCATCGGAAGCGGCGAATTGATCAATTTGATGATATTCATAAGATATTCTTTATATTGGGTTTTCAAAAACACAATTCTTGTATGTTTGCTGAAAAATCATGTGACAAGTACAGTAAACCATAAATTGATTTATTCATCCATGAAAAATGTATGTCTTGTGGAAATAAATGATTTCTCAACGTAATCAGTGAAAGGAATCTGTTCAATTGTGCTTAACTAATAACGTAACGTTTCTCTTGAAATCTGAGTTGTCAATTTATATTTTTGTGTATGTTTTGGCTGTGTACTCGACTGATTCCATGAAAAGGTAAAACATTTTCGGCCAGAAAGCCATCTTCAGTACGGCTGAAAATGTAAACAAATTATAAATTAGTTTTAACATTCTAGGGCCCAGCATGTCAGCCACATAGTCGTCAAAGATCTGTCATTTCCATGAAATAAAAATACTGGGGATACGAACCTTATCCCATTCAATTTATATTCTATTTCATATTGTTTTTCCGTTAGATTCTTCCAGTACAATATGCAGTTAGAGGCGAGATTGAAACAAAAATTTATTCTTCTTTCTGTTCATGAAGACTAGTTATTTTCACTATTTATAACAGCTACAGATCAATTTCTCTAACTCTGTGTCGAATTCGTTTATTCCGCCACATCTTATGGAGCAGTTTCGTACGAGAATATCTTCTTCTTGCAAAGTTTTCATGGTAAAACATATTTGTTAATTACATATCAACCTCGGGACACGAATTTTTATTTCGTGTCTAATTGATGAGAAAGGAAACCAACATTTTTCAATGCACAACGATGTTTACAGAAATATTCCAATAATTTCAATAAAAATTCAATGAATCATATAAAATGACGTATAATACGAGAATATGATGCTCTCAATCCTTCTTCATCTTCAGGTGCCATCTCCTTTCAGAAGGTTGGCTATCAAAATGGCTACTCTCATCCTCGATATCGAAGACCTAAACAACTCAATCCTTAAGCACTCTTAATATGAGTATTGCATGTGAGGATATTTCAATCGAATGAAATTGTTCCTCCTCAGCTAAGTTGCAATAATTGAAATCATTGACACATCCGAAAAAATGAATTATATTCTTTAAATCTCCAGAATTACACTTAGAAATGAGCCTTATCACCAGAGAAATATATAATAAGAATCAAATTTCTAACAAGAAGGTGATTTCCTATATATTCAAAATTGAGTTCTGCATCAACAGCTGGCAAAATTACGTTGAAACCTAAGAAAAATATTTGCTGATATGAGGATGATGGGAATTTGAAATCGAAGGAAAGTCTCACATCAATAACTCGAATGTCTGATGAGTCGAACAGTTTTTTCGTGTTCCTAGGAGTTCGACTTTACGAGAGTCTACTGTATATTAATTACAGGTTGGGTTTACTCTAGTAGATTTCGTGTTATTGCAGTTTGAAATACTCGTATACGAGAAAATACAATATTCAAGTATTTCTTTCGAAATTGACTGATAACTTCTCTTCAGTGTGATACAGACTCATGCTACACCCCCATTTTCTCCTTTGTTTCTGTAGTTATATTCTTGAAATTTGAAACATTCAATTTACTTTCTATCGGGCACTTTTTGACATATTCAGAAAAACGATCCAACTTCTGGTTTTCCGGAAATGACATGAACTTTCCATTTTCAAATGGGACACCTGGTATATTATTACATTTTTGAAATCTCCGTAATTTTCTCAATCCAATGATACCTCATAATTGATATTTCACTCGTCAGAACGCCCATTTCATTTTTCGATCTAGAGAGCCATGAACTTTATATTCCAAATAATCAAAATAATGCTACACTATAGTAATTTCGTTTTAAAAAATATCGTGGTTCAAAATACGTGCGAAAAAGTAAACCAAAACCTTTTTTCACTGGAAACTCCGTTTTGTCAAATGGTAGCATAATAGTTTTCTGACGTCATTCGAAAATACCATCGGTGGGGTATCCATCCATATAAACTATTTTTGTGTATAACCAATACGAACACGATAATGGAGTTTAGACAAGTAAAAGTATCTTCAAAAGTTGATGTCATTTCCGGAAAAACCGAGAATTGGATTTTTTTAAATATGTGAAAAAAAGCCCAATAGTGAGTTTATTCAATGTTCCCAATTTCAGAAATATAGCTACAGAAACATGGGAGAAAATGGGGGTGTAACATGAGTCCGTGTCACCCTATATAATCTTGCCAAATGAACCCTTATTGAATATTTCGACCATAACTTGTTCATTTTTGAAGCTACAGATATCGCTCACATCACTATTGTTGCTTCCTTTTTTTTACTCTATAATCTTTGGCTAGGACCATTTATTTCAGTAGTTAATTTCTAGAAAGTTTATGAAATGAGTGGAGCGAATTGAACAATTTCACGAAGAAAATAAAATCACTTTTAACACAAATACCATACAATGTTTTGCCCTATTTTTATGACGAAATGGGCGAATTTGCAATGGCAATAAACTTCAAAATGCATTTTAATATTCGAAAGGTTGTTGTGAATGGCAAACGTTGCCATTGTTATGATTACTAACAAATAAGAAAAGACGCTGTTATTTGAATTTCGTTCCTGTCCAATTTTCGAGAGTCCAAATATTAATAAAAGTGACGATTCGTTTGTTCCTCTGGAAATTGGAGTGTCTGAAAGAAAAGCAAATCTGGAACTCCCACCTAAGAATAGAATAGAATAGAACAGAATAGAATAGAATAGAATAGAATAGAATAGAATAGAATTGAATAGAATAGAATAGAATAGAATAGAATAGAATAGAATAGAATAGAATAGAATAGAATAGAATAGAATAGAATAGAATAGAATAGAATAGAATAGAATAGAATAGAATAGAATAGAATAGAATAGAATAGAATAGAATAGAATAGAATAGAATATAATAGAATAGAATAGAATAGAATAGAATAGAATAGAATAGAATAGAATAGAATAGAATAGAATAGAAAAGAATAGAATAGAATAGAATAGAATAGAATAGAATAGAATAGAATAGAATAGAATAGAATAGAATAGAATAGAATAGAATAGAATAGAATAGAATAGAATAGAATAGAATAGAATAGAATAGAAAAGAATAGAATAGAATAGAATAGAATAGAATAGAATAGAATAGAATAGAATAGAATAGAATAGAATAGAATAGAATAGAATAGAATAGAATAGAATAGAATAGAATAGAATAGAATAGAATAGAATAGAATAGAATAGAATAGAATAGAATAGAATAGAATAGAATAGAATAGAATAGAATAGAATAGAATAGAATAGAATAGAATAGAATAGAAAAGAACAGAACAGAACAGAAAAGAATAGAATAGAATAGAATAGAATAGAATAGAATAGAATAGAATAGGATAGAATAGAATAGAATAGAATAGAATAGAATAGAATAGAATAGAATAGAATAGAATTGAATAGAACAGGAGAGAATAGAATAGAATAGAATAGAATAGAATAGAATAGGATAGAATAGAATAGAATAGAATAGAATAGAATAGAATAGAATAGAATAGAATAGAATAGAATAGAATAGAATAGAACAGAATAGAATAGAATAGAATAGAATAGAACAGAAGAGAATAGAATAGAATAGAATAGAATAGAATAGAATAAAATAGAATAGAATAGAATAGAATAGAATAGAATAGAATAGAATAGAATAGAATAGAATAGAATAGAAAAGGATAGAATAGTTCATTCGTCCTGAAAGACATTTAACAAGGAATCTGTTTAGCAGTACGATATTGCATATAACAATTTTCTGGCCTCATGTAAATTGAAAAATGTAGAAGGGAACTTCAGTGTGGAACAAATTTTCAATGATAATGCAGGGGGATATTAGAAATTGTATCTGGTTACGAGAGAAATGTGGAATTTACTTATTCACAACGTATTCTGACCAGGGATTCAACTGAAACGCACGTTCGCGGTATGAATATAAATATGTGTCTGAAAGAAAAGCAAATCTGGAACTCCCACCTAAGAATAGAATAGAATAGAACAGAATAGAATAGAATAGAATAGAATAGAATAGAATAGAATTGAATAGAATAGAATAGAATTGAATAGAATAGAATAGAATAGAATAGAATAGAATAGAATAGAATAGAATAGAATAGAATAGAATAGAATAGAATAGAATAGAATAGAATAGAATAGAATAGAATAGAATAGAATAGAATAGAATAGAATAGAATAGAATAGAATAGAATAGAATAGAATAGAATAGAATAGAATAGAATAGAATAGAATAGAATAGAATAGAATAGAATAGAATAGAATAGAATAGAATAGAATAGAATAGAATAGAATAGAATAGAATAGAATAGAATAGAATAGAATAGAATAGAATAGAATAGAATAGAATAGAATAGAATAGAATAGAATAGAATAGAATAGAATAGAATAGAATAGAATAGAATAGAATAGAATAGAATAGAATAGAATAGAATAGAATAGAATAGAATAGAATAGAATAGAATAGAATAGAATAGAAAGAATAGAATAGAATAGAATAGAATAGAATAGAATAGAATAGAATAGAATAGAATAGAATAGAATAGAATAGAATAGAATAGAATAGAATAGAATAGAATAGAATAGAATAGAATAGAATAGAATAGAATAGAATAGAATAGAATAGAATAGAATAGAATAGAATAGAAAAGAACAGAACAGAACAGAACAGAACAGAACAGAATAGAATAGAATAGAACAGAATAGAATAGAATAGAATAGAATAGAATAGGATAGAATAGAATAGAATAGAATAGAATAGAATAGAATAGAATAGAATAGAATAGAATTGAATAGAACAGGAGAGAATAGAATAGAATAGAATAGAATAGAATAGAATAGAATAGGATAGAATAGAATAGAATAGAATAGAATAGAATAGAATAGAATAGAATAGAATAGAATAGAATAGAATAGAATAGAACAGAATAGAATAGAATAGAATAGAATAGAATAGAACAGAAGAGAATAGAATAGAATAGAATAGAATAGAATAGGATAGAATAGAATAGAATAGAATAGAATAGAATAGAATAGAATAGAAAAGGATAGAATAGTTCATTCGTCCTGAAAGACATTTAACAAGGAATCTGTTTAGCAGTACGATATTGCATATAACAATTTTCTGGCCTCATGTAAATTGAAAAATGTAGAAGGGAACTTCAGTGTGGAACAAATTTTCAATGATAATGCAGGGGGATATTAGAAATTGTATCTGGTTACGAGAGAAATGTGGAATTTACTTATTCACAACGTATTCTGACCAGGGATTCAACTGAAACGCACGTTCGCGGTATGAATATAAATATGCATATCATTCATAAATCTCAAGATATTTACGCACTCACTCGCTCTATTTGGGTATTACCATTATACATGCGTAGGTTCTGCAGGCGTTTTGTAGAATTCATTACAGAAATACGTGTAATTTTGTAACCCGGCACGGGGTCAATGGATGCGATAAGCCAAAATTTGAATTTCACTGCACAAATCCGGGTCATGGATCGGTGCGTTCCATTGAATTCAATTACAGTTCGATTCGCAGACGCGATGGGGCATACAAAATCATCGAATTCTTCAATAGGCTGCAAAGATGTAGCAAAATTGAGAGACATGGTTCAGTGTGACAATCGAAAGAAAACAATGTCATTCAATTCCATGTTGACTCGTATAGTTGAGACCATTCACATTCTTAATAGTATTTTCTCTATTTCGGTATCTTAATGAGTTCATTAAAGTACTAAAAGTGCTGTAATGAAACTTATTACAGCATTGTTTTTCAGTCATATTTTTCGTTTCGTGGTTGTCAGTACTGACTTCCAATCCCATCAGTTTTCGAATCAAATCAATTATAATTCCGTGATCTGTCAAATTTTGTTAGTCACACACAAACTGCCAAGTTACGATACAAAAGTCACTAACCTGAATTTTCATTTGAATTTCGAGAGTATTTCACGAAACCTGACTGAAATAGAGAAAATATCGTCTAATACTCGTTGCAGAACGCAATTCCAACACTCATGCTTTCGAAAACTCGCTCCTTCGTCGCTCGTTTTCGAATTTCGCATTCGTGTTGGAATAGGAGCTCATTCTGCAACTTGTTCTAGAATATACCAAGATTATAGAGTTAGAAAGATAGGAAACGCCCTTGTATCTGTGGTACTAAAATCCGACTACGACTTTTGGCTAGTTTCTTACTTGTGACACATAGATGACGCTGAAAACATTATTCAGTACAGAAAACTATTTAATAGGCGCGGAATTCGAAACACATTTCTAATAAATTTTCATTTAATTAAATACTTTGTCGAGCTTTTAAAGAAATATCCTGATCGACAAAGAAAAAGCAGGACTCCGCTTTTTGATCAGGATAATCTTTTCTTCTGCATATTGCTTTGAATCAAATGAAATACGCTTCTGGATTCTTTATATTTTTATTTGAAATGATTTTGTTAAATCAACTACAATACAATAATTATGTAAATGAGTACATTTCAAAAATTTGTTCACATATGAGAGAATTATCATAATAATTTCAAGAACTTATTGTGAGTGAACTCTCGATAAATCGAACATCGATAAGTCAAACAGTTGTTCTGGACCCGATTCATACATATCTTACCCAGTGTATTTTAACCTCAATGAGTCTAGAGGGGTCTAGTAGATGAGTCGAACTGCTGGAAGGGTCGTCAAGAGAACCACCACCACTATAAGTCGTTCTTCTGACCACCATAAACTCTATGAGTGGAATTTTTTGATCTAATGATTGAGACCGAAAAAAAATTCGGTTCGCAAACAAATTATCCAAAACAATATATTTATACCCCCGAAACCTCTATTCATTTGACAACACTGAAATAAAAAAAGCAATGAACAAGACAATCACATGATACGACTTTCAAAACTTATATTTCTATTTTCTTTGGTAATGAAAAGAATGCACATTCAAGATTATTATTTCTGTAATAAATCACCATGCATTTCGAATGTCGGTTAGTTTTTGACACAAAATTTATAACAGAAAAACTCTCAAACCAAGATTATGGAGTGAGCTAGGTGGTACTCTTGTAGATTTCGAGATATTCCAGTGGAAAATACGCGAGAAAATACAATCATCATTCAGCAAAAATATTTATTCAAGTATTTCTTTCAAAAATGACAACAGCCTACTAATAATCTTTATATAATCTATGCCAAATGGACCCTAATTAACTATTTTAACCATTACCCAATTACTTTTGAAAAACAGATGTCGCTGACATCACTGTAGTCGCTTCGTTTAACATCTTTATACTCTCTAATCTTTGTTTCGAATCAAATCAATTCTAATTCCGTGATCTGTCAAATTTCGTAAGTCACACCAACTGCCAAGTTACGATACAAATGTCACAATCCTGAATTTTCATTTGAATTTTGAGAGTATTTCACGAAACCTGACTGAAATTGAGAAAATATCGTCTAATACTCGTTGCAGAAGGCAATTCCAACACTCATGCTTTCGAAAACTCGCTCCTTCGTCGCTCGTTTTCGAATTTCGCATTCGTGTTGAATAGGAGCTCATTCTGCAACTTGTTTTAGAATATACTATTAAGTATAGAGCACTGTAAGGGTATTTTACCGATCGAAGACAATAGTTTGAAAGAAGAGCGCAGCGACGACTAAAATTATTGTCTGAGATCGGTAGTCCTTAACGTTTCGATATACTTATAGCGTTTTTTCGCACGATAGTCACAATCTTTACTCTATGTACAGGTGATTCACTTATCTTGGTCCAAATTTTCTCGAGACCGTCCGAATATTTTTTCATTCTGTGAATGGCGTTTTGAACAAGTCAATGTCGGACCTAAGATACCCATGAATAAATTGAGACGTCGTCAGGCGTTGCGGCACTCTCGTAAATTTGTCTCCAAGGACATACCTTTTTTATCATATTATTCGAAAGATAATCTCATTTCGAACATTTCTTTCGAGAACCATTTTTATTAATTTCTAACCGTTAGCAATCTGCAGCATGTTTTATGTTAATTCTGTTCCATTCATTTTTCTGTGTATTGTGGTAGTATGCTTTTATTTGGAGACATAAATATGATTTTGTGCCTTGAAATCAGGGAGGCTAGTTTTCAGTCAATGTGCCTCTTCGAATAAGTTGAAATATGTGACTACATCAAAATGAGGCTCCATGTCACAACGCTGCCATTGTGAAGAGATCAAGATCAAGAATTCGAAAATAAATGGATAGGAACCATTGGACCCATCTGGTATCACCCGACCTAAAGCTCATGGATTACCAACTGAGAGGTACCCTCAAAAATATAGTATACCAAACTGATTCTATTAACTTGGACCATCTGGAAATAAAGATAAGAAACGCATGTGCCCGAGTAAACCTTTATATTCTGACCAAAGAAACTTATAATGAACTAGAGCTCTTTCCACATATTTAATCTCATTTGAAGAGGCAGATTGTTTAGAACACTACAGTTTTTGACTTCAAGGCACGAAATCATATCTATGTCTCCAAATAAAGGCAAACTCCAACAATACAGAAAAAAAAATGAATGGAATAGAATTAACATAAAACACGCTGCAGATCGCTGACGGTAAAAAATCGATGAAAATTATATTCGAAAAAAATGTTCAGAATAAAATATTCTTTTGAATGATATGATAGAAAAGGTATGTCCCTGGAGAAAAAATTTCTGATAGCGTCGCGACGCCTGCCGTCTTTATTTATGCCGCAGATGCTTATGCGCATCTCAGGATGACATTGACTTGTTTGAAACGCCATTCACAGAATGAAAAAATATTTCGACGTTTTCGAGAAAATTCGGGTTACCAAGATAAGTGAATCACCCTGTACAAGACAAATTCATTTATTCGTGGCTTTATCGATGCTGTGTAGGAATATAATAATAAGGCGTTGTCTTGATGATGAAAACCTGAGAGATTGTCAAAGGGACAATAATCAATTGAATTGATTAATTTATTGAAAAATGAGGGATATAGAATCTTCGGATGATAATGAAATTCAAACAGCCTGCGAAATCAGCTGTTCTTTATTATCAAAAATCCGCTACGAGAGTACATACAATACTTTCAAGGAATGGATTCAGACTCATGGTAGCCAAATCAATGAAAAAAATGTTACTGGTCTATTTTGAGATCGCCTGGAAGTCTTTGGGCGGAATATTCAATGCTGAAGAGCACAATCTTTTTGAACGACCGTATTGACATATCCGAGTTTGCAACGCTTATATCATTCCTCAAAAGAAAATCTATTGGTTTCAAACCCAAATAATCTTGTTTTTACAAGAGAAGAAATGACTAAATTTTCAAAAGGAGCACCAGATGATATGTTTTTAATTATAAGGGTGTGCTTTTATCAATATTAATTAGGTCCTTTCAGGTGGGAATGATATAAGGTATATCAGGGGCGTGTATGAGAGAAGAGTTGTACAGTATGAGCGTCAGGGACATAGAAGATAGGGAATCATTTTTAATCGTGAAAATTTCCAACACAAAAACCAACATTCAGAGAATATTCACAGTCATCGATCGAGATGATGATATCAATTACTTGGAAATATATAGAAAATGTATCCGTCTGCGTCCACAAAATGCGAAGAGTGAGCATTTGTTTTTGAGATATCTAAATGGAAAATGCATTTATCGAGTAATAGGCGGACAATTGGGAGTTGGCCGTCAAAAATTGCAACTTTTTTTAATTCAGAAAATCCAAATGCCTATACTGGCCACTCTTTCAGAAGCTTTTCGGCAACATTTTGAGCTAATAAGGGAGTAGATGTATTTGGTGTGACCTACGAAATGTGACAGATTAGGAATTTGAAATGATTTGATTCGAAAATAAAGAGAATCTGAAGCCAGTACTGACAACCACAGAAAGATTAGTATAACTGAAAACAATGCGATGATGATTTTCATTAAACACTACTTTTAGTGCTGTAATAGACTCATTAAGATACTGAAATGGAAAATCGATATATACAGCTATGTTTCATTCATTTTCATGAAGATTCAGGGAATTATGAAAAAAATAATGTATGATACTGATGTAGGTGTATCAGTACCAGAATTAAATAAAGTTCTTTTCATTCAGACATTGTTGAACAAACCCACTAAAATGTTTATTTCTGAATTCTATCGGAAACAAAAGTGATAACATTAATGATACAACTGATGATGAACATCAATAACCTTGAATCATAATCTGGAATTATTCGATGAAAAAAACAACTTAAAAAAGTTGTTTTAATACCTCAGTTAACAACTACAAATGAAGATGAGTATCTCCAACTGTATTGTCACTATTTGCATCGTGTGATCAACTTGCATTTCGACATATTTCATCTTTCAACAGACGCAGTTATTGAATTTTCATATGGGCCCGATAGATGTCATGGTTGTCAAATGGGCCAATTATCATAGCACTCATACGATTTCGGTGAAATGAACCATGCCAAGCGGTGATCGATAAACTGAACATTTCAATATCGCAGAAATAGGGATACCCTGCGATTATGGGTTGACAGATTATAGATTCTATGAAAAACGACGCAACAGTTAGTTATCCTCGTATATTTCGGATAGAACTGAATTAAAACAAAAACATACACGAGCTTGATTATCATGTCATTTTGCAGGAGAATAGCTTCAGTTTTCATTTTCATTTATTAATTTCTTATATTATTCTTGGCTGAGAGTTTCTCTAAAAATTTCGATGTCATGTTCAAGTCATTTTCGAAACTTACGTGAATCAATAGAAGCAATATCCAACTCGAATGTTGTGAAGTTCAGCAACAATTCGCAAGCAAAGGAGAAGTTGAAATTTTCTAGTTAGAAGCTCTGAACGTTTGCGGCCTGATGGTAGAAGGCCTATCTAACTTCATCTCGTTAATTTAATCATTGCTACTCAGAGAAACAACTCAATCCATTATTCGAAGGTCAGAAGGGAGATTCGGATTAACTGTTAGCCTGCTCTGTTTCCTAGACACCGAAAGTCGATGGATAGAAATACAATAAGCGATATCATAATGCAATGATATCTCGTTGATTGAAGTTGATGAATTTTTTTTTCGATCTTTGATGAACAAGACAACGGCATTATTTCTTAATAGAATTGGGTCCACAGTCATTACATGAAATTGGCCTTTTGTTTGATCCGTATAAGAGAAAAACTTGATTCGTAAGATAAGTTTTCAGGTTTGAAAGAGTTCATGATTGATCAAGATTATCAAAATGAAATATTTTTGTTTGATTGTTGCTACTAAACGGGGAACCACCCTAGAGGGTGTTTTGAAGGAAGAGGCGTGGGGTCTGAATAACAACATTTTTTTTTTAATGATACAGCCTTAAGAGAGCGTTTGGGATGTTTAATTTTCTCAACTCCATTCATAAACTCTATATTGTATGGAATACACTGCTTTCCAAATAATTTGTGACACAGTATTTATCCCAGTTCTAACTGAGGATGAAGACATACGGTTTTCCTAATCCTGTGTCAGTTTTTCGAAAAACGTCTGAATTCACTAACAGGAATATTTTAGAAACATAGATGAATTCAAAATAGTAATCATCGAAATGAATACCATTTTCAATTTCCAGGCTCAGAGATCTTTCATCATGAGGTTCGAGAAATGATGTGCGGGATACTGATGAGGCCCAACAAGGCCGAAACCGGTATATCTTTCATCTCAGTGACAAAATCTAATATCATTTCTCCAACCTCATGATAAAAGATCTCTGAGCCTGGGAATTGAAAATGGTATTCATTTCGATGATTACTATTTTGAATTCATCTATGTTTCAAAAATGTTCTCGATGTGCCTTCGTAAAGGCAAAGAATTTTTTTTTTAGGAATATTTTAACTACTTCTTTGGTTCGGAATAACAGGGGTAAAAAAAAATGTTTATTTCTGGGGACGTTAGTATTCTCCAGACCTTATATGAGGTAGAAAAAAAAATTGAAACTGCTTATAATAAATTTCGTGACGTAGAAGTCAGAGGGGTATTGAAAAAAAATTCTTAGACCACTGTTTTCGAGATTTGGATTTTTGGTATTTTTCAGATAGAACACTCTGTATGTTTAAACGTCAAATTTTCCATTTATTTCTCAATTTATTGTATCGCAATCTCAAATAAATTTCAGCTTCTTAAATCGAAAGAACCATATTCATGTTTGTTCCTTCAATAGAAAGCAAGCCAAGAATCCTTTCATACATGCATTTGATCATCAATTTTCTAAAAGTCTTTGAAAAGATTTTCAAAATTAAATTATCATTTAGTTTCTCATTCAATTCTGCCGCTACATTTTCTTGAAATAATCACTCAAAAGGCAGGTCTGATTATTGCATTCAGAAATATTTTTCACATACCCATATGTGTATCAAATTGTACCTAAAGTGCATTACCAAGACACACAAGAGATATGGACAAATATAAAATATTCCGCAGAAGGTTTCATGAACTTTTAACACAACATAAATGATAATAATGATAACGAACATAATAAATTTATCCACAAGAAAAAAGCACATCTATACGTGAATACCAGATGAAGATATGTAACAAAACGTTTGTGATTCACAACGCCAGTTTTCTTTTTGAATATTTTCTATGCATTGACCACGAAGAAAAAAACCCTATAATATTCTTGATTTATTTGGCCGAAATGATTCAAAATCAATAAATTCTGTTTTTTTTTTAAACATAGGTGAGTTCGAAATAGTTATCTTCGAAATGAATACCATTTTAAATTCCCAGACTCAAAGATCTTCCATCATGAGGTTGGAGAAATGATATTAGATTTTGTCACTGAGATGAGAGATATACCGGTTTCGGCCTTGTTTGGCCTCATCAGTATCTCATACACCTCGGGAATGAAATCTTAAAAAAAATCCTGGATATTTGAATCCATTATGTAGTGGTGAAGTACCATTACATATTATGATAACATTTGAAGGTAACTTTCCAATACCTCTAACGAATTTTTCAGTCTAGTTATGTTCTAGGCTATGTAGCCAAAAACAGGAACAAATGACGAATAACAACAAGATTGAGAACTTGGAATTTTCGCAGCTGGAGGCGAATGGTAAAAATAATAAAAACTTATGAAAGGAGACGAATAATGATTGATGAGGGTGTGCACAGCACCCTATCAGCAGCGAATAGCCGTGATCATTCCGACTCTCATTATTCATCCAAGAGCTCACCAGACCTCGAAACAAAAACACTCGTTCCTATAAAATATCCCGCTATCTTCTACTCATTTTTTCCAATTTGTTGGCTGAAATAGCATTGTTTCATTCCACAAATGACCATACAGTACATTAGTTCTTCCAGGAAACTTGCGATATTGAGGGAAAAATTCCTTGAACATCGTCTCATTATATTGTCTGATGGTATCTCTGCTGTTTAAGACGCAGGGGGGGTGTTTGTAGAAAAATTTCAATGAAGGGTATAACAATAACTTCTGTGAAAAATGCAACAAACCAGGTTACACAGCAGATACATGCTGAGCTGAAAACAAATTTGATGTTTGCAAATCTTGTAAGAGGAACAATCATCCCGAAGAAAAATGCATATTGAAAGCAGAACAGAAAACGTAAACAATTGAAGGAAAAATAATGCTTACAAAGTGAGCTACTTTATCGAAGCAGAATTTTTGGAGGAGAATAATGAACAAATCAACTCGTCATTTGTAGTTGATAGTTCAACACATAATTCAATTGATGATGTGAGGATATCGTCAAAAATTGAAGGAATATAATAAAATACCAACATTATATGTTGGCCGAGGGGTAAATATCTGAGGATTTATGGTGTACAGTCTGGAGGATTTATTGGGAATTATTAGAAATTATTAGGAATTATTAGGAATTATTAGGAATTATTAGGAATTATTAGGAATTATTGGAATTATTAGGAATTATTAGGAATTATTAGGAATTATTGGGAATTATAAGGTAATTATCAGGAATTATTGGGAATTACCAAGGATTTATCGAAGATTCACCAAGCATTTGAACTATCATGTTCTGTGCAGAAACAACCGCTACCACGTGCTAGATACCACGTGCGGGGATCTCGACCAATTAGCTTCGTTCACTTCGCAAATAAACACGATTTTCGAGCGCCCTGACCGGTTTAAATGGACCAAACGAAAATGTTTGTTTAATTGATTCTTCATTTATTAAATGTTCAAGTCAATATATGAAAGAAATCGGAATAACCTTTCCGAACTTAGACAACAGAACATATACAAAGACATATACGTAGTGGTATATTCTATGGTTAAAACTGTGGTTAAAACAATCCTTTTACTAGTTTAGAATCCGAAATAATAAACAATATTGTCACAAAGAAAATATGATTTCTTCTCCTTCATCTTTTCTTTTATAAATTGTCCATAGTATATGACTCAACACCTGTGACTATGCGCATGAAATCATAAGTCTAATCCTCGGTCTAAACGAGGGAGACAGAAAGAAATATTTATGTATGCACCGTGGTGTTGTCTTCCTTTTGCGAGGTCTTTTCTAGACCCCCAACTAGCAATATAGAAGTATTAAACACATGGGTAATTAGGTCATATCGAGGGCCATATTTATTCAAAGAAGGAAGAAGAAGAAAGTTGGCAACCTTTTAGTTTCGACTACGCACTCGACTACGCATGATTTGACTACGCATGTCTTCGGTACTGATTATTCCGTTTTCGCTTCAGAGATTCACAGTGAACTATTAGTGAGTTTGAAACTGATACCGACAGTTTCTTCGGAAGTGAAACCTCAGGTAAGTTATATTTTGCCAAGTATTTTGCTCATTTTTAGCAACATCTGCAAAAGCAATACAGGACCATTTCAAGAACGGAGTAAGATCGAATTATGCCTATGTAATTATGGCCTAACCTATATCACCAGCCGCGCCAGGTTATTGTCTTGCCATTTTCGGCACAGATAACAGATTCACAGCCGCCGATGTTACGAAAAATTGGCAATATATAAAATTGAATTTGAAGGAGCGAGGTGTTATTTTATTGGGTTTTGGATCTGATGGCGATACACGTCTTCTGAAAGCAATGAGGCAAGGTGCTCAATTATCTTCCTCTACAGATTCGCCACGACCTGAATGGGGATGGTTTCGAGCAAACTACTCTTCAGAAGACTGCGCTTCGTATATTCAAGATACAGTACATATAGCTACCAAGCTACGTACTAGACTGCTTAATGATAAAATCAAGTTGTGGATTGGTGATTTTCATGCAACTGCCAAACAACTCGAACAAATGATTGCAGACCACTCCAAAGACAAACATTTATTAACAAAATCTGATTTGAAATTGGTGGACAAGATGAATTTCAAAGCCGCAGAGAAATTATGTTCGAATAATGTTATCAATTTGTTAGAGAAGGCCCCAAAAAATCAAGGCGTTGTTGATTCGGTTGATTATTGATTCATTTCTCGATTCGAAAATAGATGTTACTCGTCGAATTTATTCGATTTGGTACTGCGTCTTCTTTCTGAGAATTTGGCGCCAGTGGCTTATATCAAACAAAAAAAAAATCGGAGAGCATTTCATTTCATCGAACTGCTATGCCTGCGTCGAGTTGAATGCGCATTCTTTAATTAATATTGTAATGAACATCCGTGATAATCCATCCTTGTCGAGCGACATGTTCTTGCCTGTTCTTTTTGGAAGTCAGAAATGTGAACAGACGTTTAGAACCATGAGATCCATGACCTCCACATATTCGACTGTTGTCAACTTTAACGTTAGAGATATTCTGAGACGTCTAGATAGAATTAAGACGGTTAATAATATTCTAAACGATCTGAACAATGTCATTATATTTCCAAGAGAACAAAAAAGGCAAGAAAAAATGAATGTTGATACGAATTCTCAGGTAGATTTGAAACAATATACGGATAGTATGATAGCCAATGCTCTAGAGCGTGCACGATTTGATGCGTTAGGGCATACGCGAGAACTTGGCATGTCTGTAGAAGAAAACATCTTGAATTATGCTGCAATTCCACCATTGAAGGACCTCGTAAGAGAGGATAAAAGTCTAGAAGATGAAGAGGACATGCGGATAGACGACAATATTATCGACAGTAGTGAAAGTTCATCCCTGGGTTCAGCAAGTGTTTCAACAAATGATTTTCAACAGAGGCTTCAACATTTTACTTCTCTACCGATAGAAGATGAAGGAATAAACGACGATGACTTGAACAATCCAAATAGTCATCTGTTTGAAGATTTATGTAATATGTCGAATGTCGGAGTAATGGATAACTTGATTTTACGAAGGTATGATCACAAATTGTTGGATGAGACAATTGAAGATGGTCCATATGTTCGAGTCACTCTTGGAAATAAGTCGAAAATTGTTAGAAAGTCTTCGCTTTGTTGGTTGCTAGAGGAAACTAAAAATAGGGTTAGTACAGATAGACTACAACGTTTCGTCGTGAAAAGTATAGGAAGACCCGAGGGAAGACCTCAGAATACTAAGGCACTAGACTCGGCACTAATAGAAGTGGACAACAAAAATTCATCAGACCCCAAAGTGACTAATAGAAAGGGGAGGTCAAAGAGAGGTAAGAGAGGTATCTCGAGAGAGAGAGCTCAGACAGTTCAGAAGATGATGACATTATAAAATATGACGATAGTCCAGAGACCGAAACTCTCTCTGACTCGGAAAATGATATGCGAGTCAATATTAATGAAAGCGAATATCAGGGAGAAAATCTAGAACATTCTAGTTCATCATCAGCGTTGACCATTGCATTAGATATTAATAACTACTATGCAGTGTTTTATGATGAAGGATGGTTTGTTGGAAAACTCTTAAAACATGTTGAAGGTACTGCCGATAATTCGATGGTTGAGATTAAATTTTTGAGACAAAACAAACGAAAAAAAAAAATGAATTCAAATGGCCTGCCAAAGAAGATTTATCCAAAGTTGAAACTGGATACATATTTTTCGGACCTATATCTATGAAGGAGAATGGGTCAAATATTTTCAATATTACAGAATATTCCTTAGGTCAGATCAACATTGCCTACAGAAATAAAAAACAGAACTATTGACATGGTATGAGTCAATAGTAAATGTTTCACGAGATGTTTCATTATTTACTTGCCCTTTTTACGAAAAATAGTTTTTTATATGCTAATAAAAAAGTTTAAAAACCTTTTAATGCATCTTATTACTGCTCCTTCACTCGCATCTGTGTCGTCAAATCATTTGCAAAGTGTTCATCAAAAACAAAAACCCATAAGTGAATCTATATAGGATTTACGGAAATTTTTTCTCATTCAAGGGAATTTATTCGGAATTATTGGGAATTATTTGAGGATTTATTCGAGATTATTGGGATTTATGGGATTTAAATAGGAATTATTGGGAATTATTCGGAATTATTTGGAATTATTTGGAATTATTTGGGAATTATTGGAATTATTTGGGAATTATTGGAATTATTTGGGAATTATTGGAATTATTTGGGAATTATTGGAATTATTTGGGAATTATTTGAAATTATTAGGAATTA
The DNA here is from genome assembly GCA_038502775.1 of Hippodamia convergens. Classification (NCBI taxonomy): domain Eukaryota; kingdom Metazoa; phylum Arthropoda; class Insecta; order Coleoptera; family Coccinellidae; genus Hippodamia; species Hippodamia convergens. Next base: position 5,801,179 of record CM076607.1, read on the forward strand.
TTGGGAATTATTTGCAAAAAAGGAATTATGGTGTACAAAATTTTGGGCAGATATTTACCCCTCGATGTTGGCCTTCGGCTCATACTTTAATTTTCCCTATTTTGATTTATGTTGGGAGCATTTTGCAAGAAAAGATACTTGTCGAAAAGTTTCAATTCAATATTGGTTCAGACTTTCAGTATGAGTTTCATGACTTCACAATCATTCTACTTGTTTTCAAAATTATATTATTCTTTCTTCAAAAAGAAAAGAAACCTGAAGGACGTTTTTATTGCAGCATTATTGTAAACGTTTGACTTGACAGCATAGTCTCCTTTAATGAACCTTATATTCCATTTTTATTAACCCTTAACCACCGCAGTGCAAAAACAGTAGCACTTTCACCGTGGTGCAGTCTGTGAGACCGCGGCTCGTCCAAATACAATCATAAAATATATTAAACGCAGATATTTTTATGTAAATAATTGTTTTTAATCAAGATCTGCTTTCTAACAGAAGAATGAGCTATTTCGTTTTTCTTTATTCAAATTCAAAATTGTGCAATGAAAAGGAAATATGTCGAAACTTGAATTTCAGTTCATGTTCTCAGGACCACCAAATATTATACAATAAATGGAAAACGCATCTATGAAATATAAAAAATATCATGTATCCCCAAAAATAGAAATATCAAGAATTACAATGACAGAAAATCATTCATTTAATCCTGAAAAAACACGAAAATTGCAAGCAGTGAACAACTCAAATATTATATACACGTACAATTTTTAAAAATTCTACTAGTTCATTCCAAACAAGTCGACTTATGGCAAATTATGCAAAGATCTTTCTTTTAATTCTGGGTGGAAAAGTGTGACATGTTCTTCTTTTTTCCAAGTTTTTTCTATGACTTTATCTTATTCCAAGACAGGAATGGATCACACCGCTTTTTTCAAGAATCCGGAAAAAATCACCATCGGCCATTTCTGAGGACGAATGCTGGTAGAAATTTAGCACACTTTCCATCGAAAGCAATAACTCTTCTTTTTGTCGAATTATAAAATAAAATAATTTCAGGTTTTTGCGAAAATTCATCTGAACACTATGTATGCATTGAAGATATCTATAGCGATGCTTTGTTTTTCTTTAGGACGTATCATAATAACCTTATATCATTTGTGAAGCTATACAAAGTTGAATTGGATTCTCTATTGTTGTGGAAGAAAAGCCAATTGAGAAGCCAATGGTATTTCAATTATATTTTTTTTATAGTTCCGTTGTGAATTTTCTCTTAATTTTTCTGCCAATTCGAATCATAAAAACCAGTTATCAACTGTTATGTGCCGGTTCGTGTGGAATATGGAACTTATTCAATTCATTATTTAAGTTTCAAACGTTACGAATGATTTCCAAATTCCAAAAATTTTTGTCCGAATATAGAGAGAACGGTATTCGAATACAGACACTAACACCGTAGTGCGGTCTCACAAACCGCTTGGGAACTTCAAATACATTTTTCTTGCTAACCGTTACTACCAGAACTGTCTCATTGCAAACATTGATGGAGGATGCGACCATTTGAAGGTAAGGAAGCGATAGTGCGATAAAATTTAAGTGTGTATAAGTTAGAACGAATCAAATTTCTGCCGCGGTCTCACAGACCGCACTACGGTGGATAAGGGTTAATAGCTAGTTCATCTAGATCCTTTTCAGTAAGTAGAACTTACGTATTTGTAGATGTAGTACACAAAAACCCATGAAACAATGCTTTTAACTCGCTAAACCTGCCCCTCGTATTCATTACAAACCAGCTGACTCAGCAGACTTCGTACTGTTGGTACATTATTTGGGCTATTTCCATTATCTGTACTGTTGGAATTTACCGACGTTTCGGCAAGCATAAAAAATAATGTACCAACAAATATTCCATTATCAAGAATATCTCGTTCACAATTAGACTTCGTACTGCCTCAATCGATAAATAAAAAAGCAACTTTAATATTTTGATAAACTATTCGTTCAAAACATTTCATCATGAAATTATCAGTATTGTTCGGAAGAAAGTAAGGTGTATAAACACATGGACTCAGATGCTTTAATATTAGTAAAAGCACGAAAACGCTATTAACCTACTGGCGTTAACCGCAAGAAGGAAAATTATTTCCTATTATACCTTAACCCCCTTCCATAGCAAACAGTTCATACGATCTTGAGTTATAAATGTTGTAATTTGGCCGACTTGGTTTTATTCTAAGAAGTTTTCTGAATATGTAAAAACGTCAAGTCCACAATGTTCGGAAATAACAGTTAAAGATATTGGAATATTTGAGGTAGATTTGGCTCTGATTGATATGTAAACCCATTTTGTTAGTGAAGAAACTATTGAAGACTTGAAGAAATTATCAGTTTCAATAACAAATCCCAAAAGAATCTGACAATACTAGTAATATCCCAGAATTTTGAAAGAAGGGGGAGTTCCAACACCTTTCGCTTTTTTAATTATTAATTAATTAATTATTATTATTATTATTGATTATTAATTCATAGTAAGAGTTAAGATACCTATAAACTCATATAAACCTTTGTTGGGATTCTGAACATATGCCCAGTCTTTTGCAGCGATCGATTGCAGTGACCTCAGACAGAAGTTTCGCTTCATAATTAAAAACGTGAACAAAAATGAAATTTAATGAGCTGGAACTAATGGCCCAATTGGTTTATGAATAGGAATTGTATAAGGCCAAATTACTCCCTGTAATTTCGAAAGCTGAAACTTTAATGTATCGCATCAATTAAGAGTCACCAACTATGAAAAAAATGAATAAGAGCAGGAAGTAACTCGTAGCGAATTTTCTGTAATCAAATATTTGAAATGGATATGAGCTTATTCGTCTGGGAGGAATCAACCAGACCTTTTTATTTCAAATTGTTAAACAAAAAACTACACTCTCTCTATCTTTTCTTCAGAGATTATGCAGTTCTTGAATCCCTGAAAATAATTTTTTTTTTCGAAATGACATTTTCCACAGTATAATTTTTACAAAGTCATGAAATCGAAAGTTTTTCTATCAGAATTAATTGAAAATTTCTTGATGATATGTATCGGCAGAGAGTGTTTCAAGAATTGCGTTTCCTTTAAGTATTTTTGAATAGGATTTGCCATACATTTGCGATTTTGGACTCAAACTGAATAAAGAAATTTTTTTTGTAAATTTCAAGATTCATTTGATTCGATCGTGCAAACAATGGTGCACTGAAACATACCTACTGAAACTATAACTATCAGAACTTTCGTATAACAGAAAATTTATGAACTTTGGAGGAAAAGAAATGCCAAGTCACTCATTTTGACCATGAACTAATAAAATACCAGGTTATATGAATAATTGTGCAATCGTCTTGTGCTCTGATATTTTCTAGTTTTCATTTTTGTAATTCTTTTGATTTATCTGTAGATGAATATATTTTCAGATTTAAATCATGTCAAACCTCAGGATAAGAGTGATTGAATATAAGTTTGGAATTCGGAGAAACTATTTATTGTTCTACACTGAACAACTGAACTGTTGAAAAGATTTTTTTCATATCCATATCTGCCAAAAAAAAAAAAAATTGCAATGAAGTGAAAAGCTTTAAGAATTTCTTTTGTCTGTGAGGTCTCATGTAGATGGGATCGGCATTAATTGCAGTGTCGTTATTTTCATTGGGAGAGTTAGAGTTACATCAGTTAAACGAAATTCGATTGTAAGTCTATCTTGCAGATATTTTCTGAATGAACAACTCATCTCGAACCTCATTCTGTAAGCAAAGGATATTCTCGGAGCAAATTGAAATGAATAAATCAAACTACTGTTATATTTGGTTGAGCTGAATGAGAATTGCCATTTTAAGATTGCTAACACTGATTTATTTCCATTCATAGTAATGAGGTGAGTAAACATGATTGAAGAAAACATTATCAGAGTGTTAATTAGAAGTAAGCGTGATGTGTTGTTGTAATGACATACTCTAATGGAACTTGGCCAGTGTGTGTTTGAATATTCATTAGAGTAATGTTTATAGTGGAGATGCGGCAGGTATGTATTTCCTTCCATTGGCAGTGTTTGGAATAGTTCTTACGAATATTCTAATGAGGTTTATTATTTGTATATTAGTATATTAGTTTCACTTTTGAAGAAGAGTTATTTAAATTGTCTTACTATAAGAATTGACCAGTTCTCTGAGAGAAATACTCGCATTCCGCAAACCAAAGAAAAACTGGAAGCTCAACTTGCTATTGAACTCATTGTTATTATTATTATCTAAATATTTTTTTCAAACACGAAAAATCTTGAGGAATCTTGATATCGCCTACCGGGTCCAATTGTATTATTCTTCGTATAGTACTTTACATCGTCACCAACGATGTCACCTCTACGTACAGTCGGTTGAATTGCTGCTGAATTGGTCTAAATTCAGATCGAATTCAGAGTTGATTTTACGCAATCATTTCAAGTGAAATATGGAAAATCCAGGTGAGTTCTTCATTTGATTCAAAACAATGTGTAGATGGAAAATATCATTACGAACAAAAAAGCGGATCAGGATGTATCTTTGAAAATGCTCAGAACAAAGTATACCCAATTCAATGAAAATTTATAAGAAGTATCATTCGAATTTCGCGCCTATTGAAATAGTTTTCTTCCCTGAATACCGTTTTCAGCGCCATCTAGGTGTCAAAAGTAAGAAACTTGCCGTTGTTGGATTTCAGGACCACAGATATAAGGGGGTTTCCTATTTCTCAAACTTTATAATCTTGATTAAAACATTCATAACACACGAACGTGAGTTCAGCTGATATCGCAGTATGCTGAAAATTTTCTTCCCGTGTTCAAATAAAATTGATTTTGCCCCCATCATTGGGGTCTATTTCGATGAAAAACACCTTGAACTATGGGCATCAATGACGCATTGAAGAAATAACATTCATCTTGTCAAAATTAATAATAACCTGCTACTCATAATATTCATTTCAAATTTCCTGAAGTTTTTTATTGAAAAAATAGAGTTTATTCAAAAACTCACTGCTTGGTTATAAGTTTTCGAATTTTGAACTCGTGGACAAATATCAATTCCTCTGAAGTTGTTTTTTGAAGAATTTGTAGTCTTAAGAATTATCTTATTCTGCGGCAAATACGTTCATTTGTCACATAGTGGAGAATGAAATCGCCAGAGAATATTTCAATTTAGCCCGGTTTTGATGGTTTCATCTAATCATTTATTGACACGGCTTTTTTCCTTTTCTGTCGAATTCTTGCTACAAAGGATGGTTTTACCAACCAACGTTTTTCAATGCGGAAATCACCGAATGATTTTCATGTCAATATTTCATTTATTCCAATGAGAACAGAGTGGAATGAAGAAAATAACAACAGCCTTTATTATACTCTGATTTTTAGTTATTCAATGGAGAGTTCAGGTGAATTAACTGATGAAGGGTTTTTTAGGAACTCAACTCTCATTTTTGTAAGCAGCTCAAGCCAAGCCGCCATCTATCAGTCAAAGTTCGCAACTACACTGCATATGAAAGAGGAAACCAGGAAAAATATCAACGATACAGTTTCCCCTCTTCTGAGAACATCAGACGGATTCTGCAAGTATACTAAATTATCACTGAGTTTCGGATTACAGACAATAGAGGGCGATAGTGGTGGTCTGTTTACTTTTTCTACGAGACTGCTTCCTTATCTCTTTCATAAAATCGATTTGGCGAAACCAATAGAAAATTTGCGAATGATCATTTCCGAGATAATCACAGAAATGCTGCCACATGCTGAAGAATAAAATCTTGGGAGAATATCTCAGATTCATGCCACTGATATTGGTACAAATAGAGAGGGCATTGATGTTCTTTCACGAAAACACGAAGTCTGTCGAGTATATTTTTTCTCTAGTTCAATAAATGTCAGTTGAAATTGATGTAAAATACCTATACTTATAGTTTAGCAATTTCTACTTTGAGAAATGTTGGTTGACAGGACTGTTTTCTGTATCAAAAACTCGACAGTGTGAGAGCACTGTTCAACATTTTCATTAAATACGCTTATTTATGCCTGGAAACATGGAATATTTCATCAATCTATCACTAGATTGATGTCCTCTTGGGAAAATTTAGAGCCTTCTTTTAAATTTCAGACAAATTTCGTGAGGAAAATACAACAAGGTTATTTTCACGGCTCACAGATCTTTCATCATGAGGTTGGAGAAATGGTATCAAGTTTTGTCACATAGATATACCGGTTTCAGCTTTATTTGAGATCATCATGGGCATCTTATACCAATTAAGGACAAATTTTTCATCAAGAACTTTTTTATTTCGAGCCACTAGTTGTGACGTCCTGAATGAAATATTGGAAAGTGGTGACATCTAATAGCCTGATAAACATATAATTCACAGTGAGAATGGTCTCTTGAGTTTTTTCACCTGAGACAAATATTTTCCCAAAAAAAAAAAATTGAATGCAAATTCAGCATGTGCTTAAATACCGACTAATTTTCAGACTGAGGTTGCGTGAATGCGAAATCTCAATCCTCACATGATTTTATGATATAAACTTCCTATGAACCATGGGTTTCTGAAGCATTGTTTCTGAGAAATGGGGTGTTGAATTTGAAAAAAAAAATTTTTCGAATTATTTTCGGCACGGTACAATTTTTTTTTTTTATTTTAGTAGGTTATAAGTACGCTATGAAACATAAAGTAATCAAAAAATTTCGTAATTTTCATAGATAAAATATCATTTTGGAAGTAATCGAAAAATTACGTATTTTTCCTAGATGTTTTTGCATTTTATTTTTTTCTCTCAGAAAGAATTCGTCGTAGGTGAAAAACTCAATACACCATTTTTACTGTCAATTATGTGACTATTAAGAAAATAATTTGAAATTTTGAAAAAATAATTGGCGTTCCAATTTTTTCACCAAATTTGTTCGAACAGGAATCCGTACGGACGCCACTGGAAGAAATTAAACATCGTTTCGTATCGGAAAAATGTGTCTTAGTGAGTACTCATAAAGTGCCAAAACGCAAAGACAGATCGTGTACGGTGTAGAGAATATTTTCATAAAATCAAAATTTGTTCAATTTCAAAGCCCTGTTTCTCAGAAACAGTGAGTCAGAGACTCACACTTCATAGAAACTTCATGTAATAAAATCATATGTGAGTTCCAAAATGGTCGTCACGAAGAGATGACTACTTTTCCTCACGTCCCATTTTGGAGCTCCCTAAGTTGAGAGAACCTTTTTGAAATTGATCATTTAATTGTGTTGTGTTGAAAATATATTTGTATGAGTTATACGTGATTAATTGTTTGTGATATAGAGTGTTCGATGTGTCGATGGCGATAAGCCAAGCACATGTAAACAGATTGATCAATCAATCAAGATCACCTTTGGATTAGGATTCCGAATTTACGGAACCTTATCCTGAAACACCCTGTATATGCAAAAGCTCCAGAACGAATAATAGTATATTCTAAAATAAGTTGCAGAATGAGCTCCTATTTCAACACGAATGCGGAGATCGAAAACGAGCGACGAAGGAGCGAGTTTTCGATAGCATGAGTGTTGGAATTGCTTCTGCAACGAGTATTAGACGGTATTTTCTCTATTTCAGTCAATTCTAGTGAAATGCTCTCGAAATTCAAATAAAAATTTGGATTAGTGACTTTTGTTTTGTATCTTGGCAGTTGGTGTCACTAACGAAATTTGACAGATTGCGGAATTTGAATTAAGTTGATTCGAAAATTGAGTAGATCGGAGGTCAGTACTGACAACCACAAAACGAAAAATATAACTGAAAACAATGCTGTGATGAGTTTCATTACAGCACTACTTTTAGTGATGTAATGAACTCATTACGATACTGAAATAGAGAATAGTATATTCTAAAACAAGTTGCAGAATGAGCTCCTATTCCAACACGAATGCGAAGTTCGAAAACGAGCGACGAAGGAGCGAGTTTTCGATAGCATGAGTGTTGGAATTGCCTTCTGCAACGAGTATTACACGATATTTTCTCTATTTCAGTCAATTTTTGTGAAAACCTCTTGAAATTTAAATGAAAATTCAGATTAGTGACTTTTGTTTTGTATCTTGGCAGTTGGTGTGACATACGAAATTTGACAGATCACGGAATTTGAATTGATTTGATTCGAATCTTGATTCGATCGGAGGTCAGTACTGACAATCATAAAACGAAAAATATAACTGAAAACAATGCTGTAATGAGTTTCATTACAGCACTACTTTCAGTACTGTAATGAACTCATTACGATACTGAAATAGAGAAATATATAATTGTATGAGTTATACGTGATTAATAGTTATTGATATAGAGTGTTCGATGTTTTGATGGCGATAAGCCAAGCACATGTGAAAAGATTGATTGATAAATCGAAATCATCTGTGGATTGAGAATCCGTATTTGAGGAGCCTTATCCTGTAACACCCTGGATATACAAAAGATTCAGACAAATAAAGTATGTTCTTGAGGAACATAGTTTGAGGACAACAATCTCATCAGGCTCCAGAAATGCGGAGGAACAATCAAAATACCAGTTTCAAAATACCATCGATTATTCCAATCTATCTGATAAATCTTCCTCAACAATATCACCAAGTAATGCGATTCTCTTAGATTCCACCAATCCGACAGAATCGTTTATTAACGCAAGCACATTTAATGACCCTGTTCGTGAATAATGGAAATTCATCTCCAGGAGAAGGTTGAAACAACCCTTATGAAAAATACTGCTGCCAAAGCATCATTTTTTCCTTCTGAACGTCCGTTCAGAGATAGCATTCAGACACAATAAACGCACATCGATAGAAATCGGCACGTTCGAAAGGGAGAATTATAGAACGCCGATACCTAGTCGGCAATTGCCTTATAATGCGTTCGTTCTTCGGAGTCGTATTCTGGTGAAAAGAATAAGGCATTATACGCCTTTATATTTTATGGGAATGATTACGACTTCACAGGCGGTTTGCCGCCGAGTATAGATATTCGGAATAATTCTTTTTTGCTGTAGTCTTACCAGAAAACCGGTCCTAATCTATTTCTAGACCATTAGTTGGGCATAATGTAGGGATTCATCATCGTAGCAGGCTGCTAAAAAAGAAATCCTTCTAGTTGGGAGCTTCCGGTAAATATGTATGAAGTATGTTGAAGAGACGTATTTTCCGAAAGAAAATCGTGGGAATAAGATTGATTGAAAGTATCTGTAATATCCCATTATATACACGACGCAAAAAATTACCGCACATTATGGAAATCTCAAATTTATTCTACAACTGAAGGTGTTTTCAATTTCATCCAAGAGGAATGTATCCAAGCGGTAGTTTTGCGAGAAGAAGGGTGGACATACACAAAAATTGCAGAAAGGTTTGGAGTTTTCTATACAAGTGTGTCCAGAATGTTGCAGCGATTCAGGGAGACAGGTATGAATGTCTGGACAGGGTAGACCATGAATAATAACTGCCATTCAAGAACGTTACTGGAGAGTTTCTTCGTTGAGACAACGTTTTGCAACCGCTCGCCTCCTTCAAAAGCAGCTTGAGCAAACTCATGGGGAGCAAATTAGTAGGTACTCAGACAATAAGAAATCCCCTCAGAGAATATGATTCAAGGCCTCGCGTCGAGGCAAGAGACCCAGCTCTTACCACAGCCCATCAAATGGCGCGTTTGGATTTTGCGAGAGAGCATATCCATTGGGAAGAGGCTGATTGGGAAAGAGTTCTCTGAACATATGAGTCTAGATTCTGCCTCTACCATTGTGTTGCAGACGTCCACATGAAAGATATGCTCAGTGCAATTTCCCGAATACTACTTGTTTCGGGGGAGGATCGATTGAAGTATGGGGTGGAATATCTTTGACAGCTCGGACAGACCCAGTGGTCGTTGATAATGGAGCTATGAATGCTGATAAGTATATAAGAAACATTCTTGAAGAGCATGTAGTGCCATTTGCACCATACATTGGTGAACATTTCATTTTCACTGACTATAATGCCAGACCCTTTCGTGCTCGCATCGTTCAGTACCTTGAAGAGGTTGAAGTCTCTCGAATGGAATTGCCAGTAAGAAGTCAAGAGCAGGTTTGGACAACCTCAATAGAAAGCTGAGAAGTTGAGAAAATCATCCAGCTACTCTTAATGACTAATCTGGGAAGAATTAGATCATAACATTTCCAGATTTTTGAGTATGAACCGTCGTTGCCGAGCTGTAATTAACCCAAGGAGTGGAAATACCAAGTATTAAATCAGTCATTAGCATTTCAGTATTTCGAAAATTGTTCATTTCTCTTCTTTCTCATAAGATTCGGTGAAAACCTGAACTTTTCTCCATTCAATGTGTCTTGTTCAGTTCAAAACCTTCCCAGGAGAACATAAAGAATAAGTTAGTAAGGCCATGTAGAGTTAACTTTCATTAAATTTGAGATTCTCAGAATGCGCGTTAATTGTGTTGCGCAGTGTATATGCTTTATGCCTGCATGTATAGAATAAAGGAATTTTTCTCTCGAGGAGTCATATCTCGTTAGTTTTATGTTGAGTCTCTATTCACATCAGTTCCCATCATTGAATCTCAACACTACATTTCGGAGATATTCCCGAATGACATAGCAAACCTCTTTAGACTTCGCCTAACATCCAGCTACTTTCAGTCGAAATGCGAGTTTTATGAACAAATAGACGGTGTCGCCATGGAAAACCCTCTAAATCCTGCAATTGCGAATGTTTTCATGGAAAAACTCGAACAAACTGCCATCGAATCGACATCAAAGAAAGCATCCAAGTGGCTAGGTTATGTAGATGATACTTTTGTCGTTTGTAGTAACGGAGATGAAGAATTTCAAGCCTTTTTAACCCATCTCAGCTACCAAATATTCAATTCACAATGAAAGTTGAGAATGATGATGCACAACTTTTTGCATTCAGACATTCCGTACCCCTATTTGGCACCTTGCGCGAATATATATATATATATATATATTCTTTTGAATAAGAGAGCTAAAATAATACAATAAATGTTGAAACAAAAAGAACCTAAGCTGAGGTAAAAAAGGAACGGGGTACCACAACATTCTTCGTATGATACTATAGTATCATACGATACTTTCATCACCAGTATTATACGATACTATAGAGCCAGGGGGAAAAAACCTCAGCCGAAAAAACCTGTCTCCCCGTTAAAAAAATAAAATAAAATTGTTGTATCTGAATATTCTATATAGAAGGACATCACGATCAGCGGGACGGCTCTTCGGAGGAAGGATTTCCAAACACAAACTCCAACCTGAAAATAAAAAAAAGCCAGAACAGCAAGAGAATTCAATTTATACTTCATCAAATTGATCTGAAATTTTCAACCCATTGCAAAAATGAGTTTGATATATTGTGTATGGCTCTAATGCCATCTTGGAATTTATAAATCGAACAATTATTAATTAGGTGTTCAACTGTTTCCTCTGATTCACCTCTATGACATTGGTTGACTAGAAACCCTCTCTGTTCTAGCGCGAGGGGAACAAACATAACTGAAGCACCTCGCTGAACCTTATATGTGCTTATCCCCTAAGTCATAGTTTTCGCCTATATTAACTGAACTCATCATTTGGAAATTCACCTTTTTGATAACACACATTTGAATCTGCACATGGATAAAACCAAAAAAGAATAGAAAATAAATATTCGCATTGAAATTCTAATTCATGTTCTGGTAGAATGAAAATGATGTCAAAAACAAAATCAGAGAAATTTCTTGAAAAAAAATTGAAGGATTTCAATGAAATTATATTGGAAAACGTGAAAGATTTTGTTGTGGTTTATCATATATCCCCATCAAAAACTTGACCAAATGATCAGAACTACTAAAGACAAAGTCGAAAAACTCTCTCAACCCGGTATTTACAGGTGACTTCGTGACTGCAGCAAAGTCTACATTGGTACAACAAAACGAAATATCGATACGAGAATTGAGAAGCGGGAACGATGCTGTCGACTCAATCAGACATGGATTCTTATGTTGTCGAACTTGTGTCTGATCGACAAGATGAAAATCGACGGGAAAAAATTCAAAAAGAATTCGCTACTTTCGTCCCTGGATTCGTTAAACGTCAGTGAGACTGCCAATCAAATAAAATATCAAATAAAAATGCGAAAATTGTTCTTTTGAATAAGAGAGCTAAAATAATACAATAAATGTTGAAACAAAACGAACCTCAGCTGAGGTAGAAAAAGGAACGGGGTACCATTACATTCTTCGTATGATACTATAGTATCATACGATACTATCATCACGAGTATCATACGATACTATAGAGCCAGGGGAAAAACGTCAGACAAAAAAACCTGTCTCCCCGTTAAAAAAATATCTGAATATTCTATATGAAAGGACATCACGATTAGCGGAACGGCTCTTCGGAGGAAGGATTTCCAAACAAAAACTCCAACCTGAAAATAAAAAAAGACAGAATAGCCACAGAATTCAATTCATACTTCATCAAATTGATCTGAAATTTTCAACCCATTGCGAAAATGCTTTTGATATATTGTGTATGGCTCTAATGCCATCTTGGAATATATAAATCGAACAATTATTAATTAGGTGTTCAACTGTTTCCTCTGATTCACCACATTCACAATTAGGACTATCGACCGAATTCCACTTGAAAAGCATGCTATTGGTACGACCATGACCTGTTCTTATTCGATTAAGAAGGGAATATTAATAAACTATTAGGGATCAGAAGATACTAACTACGCCTATGAAATAAAATGTGTCACATGGGAACATTAGTGAAAATTATATTGACTAGATCATTTTTCAACAGTCAGTATCACTACAAAAATCTTATTCTAAAAAATATTGGTTACTAATTTCTAGGTTCCAGCGATATGAATATCCCTTCTTGAGGTTTCAGGATTATATCTCCGTAAAATTTCATCTCCTCCGGTTTGAGCTTGGATTTCACTTTGTACTTCCTCAAAATGGCGGCTAGCATCGTTTTCGTGTTCCTGATTGCGAATTTTTGACCTGAAATAAAATTAAACTGTCAGTAGGGATCACAAGTATAAAGTGTAGGAATAATACATTATGATAATATCTAGAAGTATGGTTGAGCTAGGCATTTGAAATAACAAAATTGCCGGGGCTCCACTTTTGGTGGAGAGCTAAGGCTAACCATCATAACATGGGCGCCCGCAGAATTTTTTGTCAGGGGGGGCTAAATCAAAATTTGATAGGGCGAAGGTGATATCAGTACCCGTTTTGCTCAAAAACAATAGGGAGATCAAAATCTCAGGGGGGGCCACGGCCACCCCTGGCCCCCCCCTGCGGGCCCCCATGCATCATAAGAAGTCTCCAGCAATGTTATATGTGAGTCGAAACTCATTCCGTATCAAGGGTTATTCTGCCGGGTCAGCTAGTAAAATATAAATGTCACAGTCGAATTCAGAAATCCGTCAGTTTGCAAAACGACTAGTCATTTTGTAAACTGACGCACGTTTTCTAAAACGCTTTCAAGATACAGATCGTTTTACAATCGGCCTGAAATTTTCAGTCGGTTTCTAAACTCGTACCTATAACGAATCAGAGGGATTGTCATAACCTATATCCTATTGAACTTTTCACCTGAAACTACTAGTTTAATGATTTTTTGAACGAAGGGCAACTGATAACGTTCAAGCAATATTATGAATGATTATATCAAAAATTAGAGATTTACTGTTCTGTTGAGTAAGCATAACCTTCAATAGGGATATGCGGATGAATTTGTTTTTGCTCATCTGTTATCCTCTGGAAGATCGATATCAAATACAGCATAAATTACTTCTAGGAATTTTCATTCTGTATTAATACTTGAGGTTAGGTGTAAGAATAGCTGAAAGCTAAACCTCGCCTCATCATATGTACTTACAACATACAAATAAAGACCTTTTATTATTGTTAATATTATGATAAAGAAGTACTCAATTTTTGTTAGAATCGCTTTTTGACGTAATAATTTATTCAAATTTCTCACATAAAGAATAGTACCTAGACGGTATTCGAAATCTTTCTTCAGTTTTTAAGATTTTGAGTAGGAGTTGCTGCAGAATTCAATATTCCAATTGAGAAAAACAATTACAATGAGGAAAAGGAAGGAGAGGGTGCTTCTGTTTCAGATCATATCAAAAATGCAACAGTAGCAGCTGCCATTCGAGCTGCCCCTGCTGCAATCAGTAATAAAAGTTTTATTTTTTGTGGTCTTTCGATAATTGAACTTCAAAAGAGTAGGTGTAAATATGCTTTTTATTATATTCGTATCCAGAATAATGCAGTAGTTACAGCTGATTAGAAAATAAAAACAGTCATTCAATTTGCATCAAGAGAGGAAATGTTTTCAGAATATGATTCAAATGACTTGAAAATCCGTAGGATGTGTTGTTAAAAGTTAACAAACTGACTGAGAATTTCAGGCCGATTGTAAAACGATCTTCGTTGCAAAGAGCGTTTCAGAAAACATTCGTCAGAAAACAAACTGCCTAGTCATTTCGCAAACTGACGGATTTCAATATCCGACTGCAACATAAATACACTGCGCAAAAAAAACTAACGAACATTCTGAAAATCTCAATTTTTATTGAAGTTTACTCTACATTGACTTCATAAGTCATTTTTCATGTTCTCACGAGCAGGTTCTGAACGAAATAAGACACATTAAATGAAAGAAAAATTCAGGATTTCAACGAAACTTATGTGGAGGAAGAGAAATGAACAATTTTTAAAATGCTGATGAGTGATTTTATACTCGGTATTTCCACCCCTTGGGTTAATCTACAGCTCAGCAACGACGGTTCATACTCAAAATGAGTTATCAAAATGTTCTGATCTAATCATTTCTCCGAGTTGGCTGATTAAGTCATAAAGAGTAGCTGGATGATTTTCTGAACTTCTCAGCCTTCCATTGAGGTTGTCCCAAACCTGCTCAATCGGATTGAGATCTGGACTTCTTAATGGCCATTCCATTCGAGAGACTTCAACCTCTTCAGGCTCCCTGAACGATGGGCGCACTATGGGGTCTGGCATTATCGTCCATATACATGAAATTTTCACCAATGCATGGAGCAAATGACACTACATGCTCTTTGAAGATGTTTCTTATATACTTATGCATTCATAGCTTCATTACCAACGACCACTAGGTCTGTGCGAGCTGTCGAAGATATTCCACCTCATACCATAATCGATCCTCCCCCGAAACCAGTAGTATTCAGGAAATTGCACTGAGCATATCTTTCATGTGGACGTCTGTATACAAGGAAACGTCGATCACAATGGTAGAGGCAGAATCTAGACTCATCTGGGAAGAGATCTCTTTTCCAATCGGACCTTCCCAATGGATATGCTCTCTCGGAAAATCCAAACGCGCTCTTCGATAAGCTGGGCCTATTGCTGCGACACGAGGCCTTAAATCATATTTTTAGAGAAGATTTCTCATTGTCTGAGTGCTAGTTTGCACTCCATGAGTTTGTTCAAGGTGATTTTGGAGGAGGCGAGCGGTTGCAAACCGTTGTCCCCAACGAAGAAACTCTCAAGTAATGTTCTTAAATGGCAGTTGTTACCCGTGGTCTACCCAGTCCTGGACTTCGGACATTCATACCTGTCTCCCTGAATCGCTGCAACATTCTGGACACACTTGTATGGGAAACTCCAAACCTTTCTGCAATTCTTGTGTATGTCAACCCCTTTTCGCAAAACTACCGCTGGGGCACATTCCTCTCGGGACAAATTGCATGTTTCGCATTGCATAGCGATCGTGTGTAGAAAATCAAACGAAAGAAAAAATATTGATCGCTAGAATCGATCGAGAACAACTGATTCTAGAATGGAGCCAATGCCTTCAAAATCTGATAATATCATCTTCCTGCTGGGAAAAAACATCTGTATCGAAGAGGAACGTTGAAAGTGGATAACATATGCATGCATGATTTTGATAAAAATAATTATCATTGAAAGCACCTTCAGTTGTAGATTAAATTTGAGATTTTTATATTGTGCGTTAATTTTTTTGCGCATGTATGAAATGAACTTGACCGAACTATAAAACGAATCGTCCGCGTTTTGTACGAATACTCACCGATGCAATTTCTGGGTCCCGCGCTGAAGGGAATGTGAAGGGAATGTGAGAGAGGGGTTCCTTTTGGAGAGTTTTCCGGCAAGAAGCGATCAGGGTCGAAGCGGAAAGGTTCCGGAAACTGCTCTGGATCCTTGTGAATATTGGTAATGTGGATAGCCACTGATACACCGGCTGGTATTATCTTGCCCTCTGTAATGAAGTTATGGGTTATTAACGCAGGGTTTCATTACAACTAGGAACGTTGCAGTGCTGAGCTCATCTGAACTCAGATCATATCTACCACCCCACAAGCGAATGTTTTGTGCCTCAGCATTGGACTTAATGTTTTGTTTCAGGGCACCACAGATAATCTGATTTAATTAACACAGGGTTTCGACATTCTGAACATGGCGGAGTGGATAGACTCTACATTTCGTTCCAGTTTTCACAGTTAATGCTTCATGTTCGAGAAATAACCCAAAAATTCATTGAATTATAAAATGGTTGTGAATGAGGTAAAATAATCTCATGTTCAACATTCACAAACAGATCTGAGATTTCCATAAATCTAGACATCACTAACAGTCTACTCCAGTGGCGGATTTACAGATTTGCCGCCCGTAGGACGCCTCTAAATTTTGATATTTTATCCCTCAGCCCCAATAATATATATTTTTTTCAATAAAGATCTAAATTCATGATATGTCCTTGTAGCATCAACTTTTATTTTTACAGCAAAGGATTATCAAAAAACATCATTTTAAGAAAAAATATCTCAATCATGTTTTTTACTTTTGAAGTAGGATAATCTTACATGACAGATACACATTTGGCGAACGTTGCTGAATATTTTTTTCATTACAATCGCCTTCCGAATACAATACAATGAATACAGGGTGTCCGGGGAATAACTGTACCTACTCTTACCAGAGATAGAGTTGGACAAGCTGATTACTGATTGACTTTAAAAATTAATTTCTGGATTTCCCTAGAAAGCTACAGGGTGATTTTCCAACTTCATGGAAATACTTAGACCATCATAAAATGTAAACTTATTGACAGATATTATTGAAATTTGGGAGGTTATTGCACATGCTAAGCTCGAGTCAGATAGATATCAATTATTTCATTATTCCAGGGCCGGACTCATTACTCTTCATTTTAAGTGTTCGGGGTGAAACAAACACTTTGTATTTCGAATAACAAATAATTGATTCGCAGTTTAGAAAGAAGCTGAATTGTGCTTGAATTTCTGATATCGCTTAAAGTTGTCACATCAACAATTACTTTTTTATGAATTTTTGAGTTTGGATGAAGTTGGAAAAATTGAATTTTTCACCATGAAGAGAACTGAAAATCTCATGTTTGAATATAAAATGCGGAAGTATTAGTAGAAAATTTTCAAAAGAGTTCAGAGCTTTATTAAGCGCATTCCGTAACGAAATAATAACAAATGAAAGAAACTAAAATACAGTAAAAATACCTAATAAAAATGAAAATAGGAACGAGTGAATTGCTGAGTAAACGTTATTTCAGAAGTGTTTCGAAATGAAAACCATTAGCTTGTATACATTTATCTTGCCGAATGTTCAAATTGGATACAGTCTTGCGAATCATATAGCCATTTTTTTCTTGAATATCGCAAAAGTTGATAATTCTGTTCATCAGCTGTTCTCTTGACTGGATTTCTTCAGAATACACCATATCCTTCAATTTTCCCCATAAAAATAATCTAGCGGGTTGAAATCTGGAGATACTCCTCGATTCATTAATTCAGTTTTAGGGTTTAACATTGAAAGAAGTGTCACTTTGGTGTGTCTCTTTGTTGTCGAACAACTGGTATACATACGAATAATTTTGAAATATGCTTATGTATACCCTATACACTTCACCAATTTTTTTTTCGAAATATACTTTCATTTACTCCATCGCAATAAGATCCTCGACTGAGGTGGCCACCCAGTATATCTACAAATTATTATAGTCTTCCTCACCTTCAGTAACTTTTAAGAAAATTTATCATTCATTTTTGACCTCTACAAGATGACTAAGTCCTGTTCAGGAAAATGAATTCAATTTTTCGAACCTTATCCAAATTCAAAAATTCATAAAAAAATTATTGTTGATGTGACAACTTTAAGCGATACCACAAATTGAAGCATTATACAGCTTCTTTCTAAAAAACAATTCAATTATTTGTAATTCGAAATACAAAGTGTTTGTTTTACCCTGTACACTTTAATGAAGATTAATGATCCCGCCCTGGAATAATGAAATAATTGATATCTTTCTGACACGACCTTAGCATGTGTCAATAACCTTCTAAGTTTCAATAATATCCGTCAATAAGTTTGGATTTCATGATGGTCTGAGTATTTCCATGAAGTTGGAAAATTACCCTGTAGCTTTCTAGGGAAATCCGGAAATTAAATTTTTATAGTCAATCAATATTCACCTGGTCCACCTCTATCTCTGGTAAGAGTATGTACAGTTATTCCCCGGACACTTGTGTATCTTTTTTTGATTGTTTATTAGTATTCAATTGGTGACTTCATGAAAACATTACAATACTTTTTTGCGACACTTCGTATATGCAAAATCATTTATAATATTGTCGTGCAGACTCAGTCTGCACCTCAGAGCTAAAGTTTTTTTTTGGCTTAAAGTCGTTCGTTGGTCACTGGTCTACAAAGAGCCATACGTATTACTATATCTAAGTATTTTCTAGATTCTGTTCTCGTAGGAATGACGACAAACTTTTTAATGATCCGGGAATTGTTTTAATTGATATCCTTCCAGACGAAAGATAGCTTTCGCCTCTTTTAAAAAAATGTCAAGATCTGTTCTTTCATAATCAGGATGTTTAATGGGCAACGGTTGTTGTGAGACATCATAGAATATATCGGTCTCATGTTCTTCAGATTCGGTTGTGTAAGGACATATGTTTGAAGCTTCCGAGCTTGAATCACTGCTTCTATTTTCACTTTTGAAGAAACTGTAAATATGAACCGTTTTTCGAATCATTTCTTATTGCTCTTCTCTTCTAATTTTTTCCAGGAATTTATTTGCAGAGTTATTTGAGAGTTGATTCCTGTAGCAAGTTTTTGTTGTTTTCAAAAATAATACAGTTTGAGTTTTAAGAACTTTCTGTTGCTGAACCGATTTTGATAGACAAATATTTGAGATAGGTAAGAATAGGCAGTTCTGAAGGAGCAAAAAGAGCCCAATGAATAACTTCTTGAAATGTTCCCCTATATTTACCAAGAAAAAAAAATGCGGGGAATTCCTTGTGCAGTTTCGATCGAGGAACGAAAATTTATCTCTAATTTCTGAAATTCGTATTTCGTGAATGCATGATAAGTTTTTTCAGTATTTAATTGAAATAAAAATTTTATGAACCAAATTTACCGCCCCTTGAAAATTTCAATACTTTCAAACTTGAAAAAGGAAGTTTTCCGAGCTGTTCCACAATTTCATTGCAGTTGTAGCCCGAACATTTAAAAAAAGAAAAAGTCAAAAAAATTCAAACAGTTTTCCACACCTTACATATTTTTTTTCAGAGAATTTCTTCAAAATCCGAAAAACTGCCTGTTCAAGAATCGCTTTTGTATATTTCTCGTGAAATTATAATAAATCGTATAATTAAGCAGGTTTGTTATTCAAAATCTTCATGCTCTTAACAAAAACACTGACACAAATGACTTACCTAACTCTATGTCCTCTTCGAGGCGCCTCAATATGTATGGCACAACACTGTATATTCTCAAAGTCTCTTTCATAACCCTCTCCATATACTGCATCCTAGTGACATCTTCCGGAAGTATCGGTCGTTCTTCTCCGTGGAATATTGAATCTAATTCTTCATAAACCCTCTCCTGAAATACGAAAAATTTGTTGGAGAGATGACGAAACTAAGTCAAAACGACTTCGAAAGTTTGATGACGATTTTCGAAGTTAGTAGAAAATATCTGATGATTTCGATTAACAAAATTAGATTGTTAATTCGCCAAACGTGTAGGTATCTCTCTACATTCTTGTCGATGTCACCTAATATTTTGTTCTTAAAATCAACATGAGTTGATTTACTGATAGATTATTTCAGCTTTCAGATGAAGTCAGAAAGAAAACATGTGCTCTTCGAGTAATATTCCATAAATATCCCATCCCATCTTATCTATATCTTCCCTTCATCTTTGGTTATGTATATTTCAGGTTTTTCATTCGTTTTGAATTTTTCGATATTCTCGAAGGTATAAAGCATACCTAAATAAATATCTGTGTGATGATTGAACTCAAATTTATATTATAATAATATATTTTCAGAGGTTGTGAAGCATGAAAGTCTAAATTGATTTATTACTGTGAAATCAATGGAGCAACTGTTTACCATAATCCTTTCTGAGGCAACTGAGAGGTATACGAGAAAAATACAACCCGCTTTTGGGAAAATTACATCTGTTTGTTATTGGAGGTTTGAATCTATTATGAAAGAAACTAACTAATTCTTAAAGTGTCACTAACCTCATTTGGATAACGACAAATTTCTCATTGTTTTTCCTAACATTTCCATTTTTTTTTTTTTGGGGACAGTTGCTAGTTCGCAAACTAAATAATCGTACTAACCAGTTCAATATTAACAACCATTCGAAAAGGTACCTCACTGTTGTGTTTTTCTTATTTTTATTTCAATTCACCAAAATGTTCGTTTGTACTTATTCGGAGTTTTTATGTCTTGTTTTGTTTTCGAAAATATACTCCCCGTCAATAAATTCCAGACAGGCAAAAATTTTGTCAAATTCAACACCCTGTATCTTTTTTCGTAGTTCTCCGATTTTGTTGAAATTTTCACTGGGTATAGTATTGAGTCTTATTATATCATCCTGAAATTCACTGTGTGAAAATATTTGTAAATCATCCATTATAGAGGGTGAAACAAAACCTTGTTTTATAACCTTCATTTCTAAACACCCTGTGGTGAATTTGAGGATGAAAATTTGATATCATTCAGTTTTGATTTGAAGTGTGATTCTTTCTTAACAAAATGTTTTTCGATTTACGTCAGTCTGCTTTAAAAAAAAAGGAAAAACATTTTCAAAGAAACTGTTACATTTTTTCAATTTTTATGACAATTTAAAACATTACAATAACTCATTGATTAGTAAACATAAACAAACATCTGAAAATAAATAGCGTGTATTTCTGCCTAGCTTTTTAATCACTTTTACCATACGACGTGGAATACTTTCAATGCATTTACGAATTGCTTCTGGGGGAAGCAACAATTTTGTTAATGCAGAAAAATGCAGTTCCTGAAAATTTCATCTTTTTGGCGTGAAGGGAAAAGAAATAGCTGAAAATTCAAGACGAAAAACTGTTTTTTTTGAATAACTCAGAAAATATCCATTTTGGGGCAAGGGAGTGATGCATACACTCACATTATTTTTCAACGTAGATGCAATATCTGCCATGAAAAATGGGGTTCTAATTTGAAAAAATTGATTTTTCACGATTTTGTCATCCCTAACTTTGAAAGCGATTTTTTCACCCCCTGCATCATGAATCGCGCTTTCGATTTTCAAAATGGATACATCAATCTTACATCTTGAAAAATCTCAAAAATAAAAATTTTCCATCCAAAAACCTCGAAGTTATTCTTGTTTCAGCAGAACTCTCTTTCCGATTTTTTTTTCGAATTTTCTCGGTCAGAGAGAATTTTCCAACCAAAACTGAAAAATGTTACATCAAAATAACTTGAAATTTTCTAAGGAATCTATTTCTGCAATAAAAAAATGGTGTTCTGATTTGAAAAACGGAAGTTGACGTCATTTCCGGAAAAACCGGAGGTGCTTATGCCTTGAAAATATTTTAGATTCCATCAGCATCGTGAAATACTTATAAGTGCTGAATTTCATGAAAATACGTTAAGTAGTTTCTCGTATAAATATGGGTGAGGTTCCTCGTGAAAGACCCTGTATAAATGGGAAGATATTTTATGAATATACATAGCATATGCCATGGATAAATCTTGGAAGATCATAAGTTATTGCTGGCAGATCTTCTATTATACCCATGAATGACGATAAGCTTAAACGTTATGTTACGAAAAATCGAAAACACTGTAGAATTCGCTGAAATTTCAACTCGAGATGACATCCAGCAAAAAATAATTATAAAACTTCATAATTACAAAAGTTGAGCTGTATATTTTGGTGAGAAAATTATTCCAACTGGTAGCTTGACACCAATTCCTGAATCATCGTCCTTTCTTCAAGACGGTGCAGGTGATTTGAGTTTTTCCGCAATTAAGTGCGAAAAAATTCTCATTGGTCGCCCAATATTCAACGACGATGAAATGAGAGTTCTCGCCCCTCAATATTAATCTGGAGATTTTTCTCATAAGGGAAAAATTCACGTAGATATTTTTTTCATCAAGTTCGGCCAACTGAAAGGGGGACCTCGAAAGTTACCAGCTTATGAGAGAATTATTGCAGGCCCTGATATAAAGTGGAAATGCGAGAACTTTAAGGCGCTTATGCGATGGGCGATTGCAGAAACTGAAATAGCTACCTCGGAAACAGCGAACGGAATTGGAGAATATAATTGCTGAAACTCGATTTGAAATGAACACGATAATTTATCCATTTGAATCCATGTACCCGCAAATAAATTTGACTTAAAGTCTATGGTATGAAGCTCTTCTCTCACCTGAATTTCTGGATAATTTCCAAGGGCGAAAAGGTTCCATAAAATAGACGATGTCGTAGTATCGTGTCCCTGAAAAAAACCACAATCGTCATTGTGAGAACTGAATCAATGAACATTTATCACAAATATGTATCGAAACGTATTTTCATGACTCTACAACCTTCATGCTGTTGAATTTCATTAATTTTCTCATTGAAATAACAGATAATCCTCAGTTTAAATGTGTTATAATCTTCAACAACTCTTCTTCATAAATAATACATCTCACGGAATGTATGTAAGGGAGAATTAAAATTTTCTGTACCCTTTCACAAATCGATGAACAAGCAAACCTTCAGTTTTCATCAACACGAACTTTTCAAATTTAATGAAACCCGAACTTCATCATGATGTAAGATTGCACAATAATAATCTGGATATAATCAGTCACTCATTAAAAATAGATTTGATATGAGGGAGAGTAGCTATGGGTTCCTCAATATTAGGCAAAATAATTGCCGAGTATTGTTGTGAGCTTTCTATTCGTATTTAAGGAATATCTTAGTTTTAATGTTAATTAACCATCAATAATTGAAAATTTTTGCTTAGTTGTGGATCTCCTGGATTATATTATATGTGTTCTTTTCGTTATATATTAGGTGAATAATTGAGGTGAGCACAATTGATTTTGAATGTTCTTCAGGCGAAATGTTTACTAAATGTCCCTAAATATATACATACAACACCTTATCGATGATATGTAGCGGGTGAGCAGTTGTTGCAATGCAATCATTGGATCCTATGTGAGAAAAATTGATTTCAAAACATTGAAATACTACCAAGGGCAACCCCATCAAATTGAGGAAACGATGTTTTATGAATGATGGTGTGAAGGTTGACAAGATTGAAAACAGATACAAGGCAATATTGTCAGAAATTTGCGGGCATATTTCAGCTCTGCTACTGTACTGTAAAAGGTTCAACTTACTACGAAATATCTGGACAATTCCACTGATTGTGTAGGATGAATTTTTTGTTTGGGTTTGTTTCTGCTGTTTTCCTTTTTATTTTCCATAACAAATAAACGTACAAAACACAAGAAATTTCATGGGAAGATCATGAAAATATGCATCATTGTAATGTAATTGAACATCAGTTGAAACAATATGTTCATTCAATCAAAGCTACAATCTTTTTTTCTGTTTAGGTAGGGGAAAAATTTATGAAGAGAAACTAGGAAATTAACATCGTCCAGAGTACCGTTTTTATGCAGAACATTCATTGTTCATTTATTGCAGCGGACTTGTGTTTCAGGTAGCAGTTATAAATAAAAAACAATTATTCAACTAGTCTTTTGATTCATTGCGCCTTTCCACCTCTATTACGATGCTAAATGAACGACAAGTCTTTCAATCTATTTTTATTCAAGGTATACATGAATGTATATTATATTGAAGAAAATTGTCAATTCTCGGAATTTTGTTCAAATTTCATACATGAATTTGATCATTGCTGAGAATAAGTCAAATTTTGCAACAATCGTGAGAATCACTTGAACTCGAAACTTCCCAAGTTTTTTTTGCACATAATCATATTGCCTGCTCATGAACAATATCATCTAAATATTTCATTTTTGATGAATGCTACTTTTCCCCTACAAATTCACAAAACTTTTTTCTGTGATGTTTGTTCACACTTTATACGATAGCTTGTACAAGTTTCAATTTAAAATTTTTTTTGGTAGGTTTCGTTTTTCTCCTAGTCGCAGAAATGTTTTCATGAGAATCTTGGAAATTTTTTCAAAACATAAAGCATTGCCTTCAACTGACATCAGATTCCATTCCTTGCCTGTTTCCATTCTATAATATTCTGGCCGGAATTGGTGTGAGCAAATCCTAATATGCTTACATGAAGGTTTTTTCTATTATCAAAACATGCTCCAAAGATTAACGTATATTAATTTTCTCTACGATTTCTAATTTGATGGTTACGTAAACATTTTGTTTTTCACCATCAAAATAAAGTAAATGAGCTCCAGGATTCAGAAGTTTGTTGGAAATGCATCCAAGAAGAAAGCAATGAATGTACTTGAAGATTTTTTTTTCCAAATATATGGCAAATCGAGTAACTCATGACTTTTATTTGCATTACAAACAGCATTGCAAAAAAATCATATAATAATCAACATTTTGTTTGTTAAAGGATATGCGCAGACGTCTCATGGATCAGGAGGAAAGGCATGCAGCATCGAGCTGTTCAGAAAAAATACATGTGAAATACTCTCTGCTAGAAAAAAATAACATGAACAGACTTCTTCTGGATCGTATTCAGATATAACATGAACGTTTGTCCATTTTCTGGCCAAGAAAACTTTTGTGAAAGAAATGTTTTGATATAGTAAAAAAAAAGAGAACGGTTCGTATAGATCTAGAATTTAGGCTGTAAACAGGTGATGTGAAATTTATTTATTTACAGTACACCCAATGTCTGCCATTCAATCAAAATGACGGACGATGGATTAAACTCTGGTGTATATACATTAATAATAGTAGAAACTGAAAGCGTCACAAAACTCACAAACACAAAACAAAACTTTCGGAGTTCCTCCTGATCTGTACAAATTTTTATTGGAGCAAAACCTTGTTTTGTCACTATGAATCATAGCGTCTTCCATCCCACATCCGTGAAAAGCCCGTCCATAAATCTTCGGCAAGGGCAGAGTTCAAATTCATACATTCGAGCCGGCACAACAGAAAAAGCCACAAGAAACATCCCGATTGAATTCCCTCACTCTATCCTGAATTTGTATCTGTCTCTTGAAGTTGTGAAGTCGATTTCTGTCAGGCTTTGTTCCGGGGAAATTGATTCAACTTTGAAACTGCGCTTGCTGAAAAAGTTCAATCTTGATGCCAGCATCCACTTTCCACGGCATTTTCTTTCGGGAGAAATATGTTTCCTGATGGTTCCAATTAAAATATTCACTTAAGGGAATTTCGGGGGACAATAAAATTTCTCCGGGCTCTAAATTTCGTTCTGTAACTGTCTCGTAAAATCTTAATTTATGTTGAAGAGCTCCTCTTTATCGATCCTTCAAGAGTGTCTTTCTACTTTCTGCTTTGATATCCCTATTTCATGTTCTGAGTTCATAGAGATGAGGCATTCCAGCATTCCTACTTGCTTAATTCTTTGATCACAGAGCAGTGAACATTTCGCAAGACTGATCTTTCGCAATGCTTCTTAGACAATAGTTTTATCGAGTTTGAATAGATGCTTGCTTTTCGAAAAACAACAGAATCTTCTCCGCACCTTTTTGGCATTTCAGCAGCATCTCTTGGAAGCTCTGTTGTCTTCACCAGTTTACATCAATCAATAATATTCAACCCACCGACAAAAGTGTGAAATTCTGTTCGTATAAGCAGAATAAAGTTTTGACTTATCCTTCATTTTATTAAAATATTCACTTAAGGGAATTTCAGGGGGACAATACAATTTCTCCGGGCTCCAAATTTCGTTCTGTAACTGTCTCGTAAAATCTTAATTGATGTTGAAGAGCTCCTCTTTATCGATCCTTCAAGGGTGTCTTTCTACTTTCTGCTTTGATATCCCTATTTCATGTTCACTCACTTCCGTTTCTGAGTACATAGATACGAGGCATTCCAGCATTCCTACATACTTAATTCTTTGATCACAGAGCAGTGAACATTTCGCAAGACTGATCTTTCGCAATGCTTCATAGAAAATAGTTTTATCGAGTTTGAATAGATGCTTGCTTTTCGAAAAACAACAGAATTTTCTCCGCACCTTTTTGGTATTTCAGCAGCATCTCTTAGAAGCTCTGTTGTCTTGACCAGATTACATCAATCAATAATATTCAACCCACCGACAAAATTGTGAAATTCTGTTCGTATAAGCAGTTTCGACTTATCCTTCATTGTATTGACCGATATGCCCTAAGTTGAAGGAACTTGTAGCTCTCTTTACCCTCCTTTCAACAGAGTTTCCATGACCACCGTTTATGGATACTCCGTTTAAAAAAACATATACTAGTCATGAAAAAAATCACCTGAAGTACACTTGAAGAAATCCGGAATTTTTCTGCTGCATCAATATTCGAAAATATTGCCTCGTCGCTGTGTGTTTTGCAACAATTTTCCTGAAAGGATAGGGTTTTTCAGTTCTTATTATCATTCTTCCTGTATCTATGTGACGCCATTTTTCAGTGTGAGTCCTGTTCATCAGTCGATGTTCAAGGTATTCAAAATTTAAATAATCGAGGAGCGGGTTTTTTTCACCGAGATGAAATCGGAACCTGCGCATTCGCCAATTTGCATCTCGACCTAAGAAAATAATATACCTACATATTGCATACAATTTATACTTATAAAATTTATACAACTATATTTCAATTTGAAACCCCACATTCCTAACCTCGTATCGGAGGAAAGACAGTCATGCGTATACACGACAAAACGATGTCGCGTAGATTCAATAACTTCTTGCTCAAATTCACACTAGATCAACCTGCTTTTGAAGTATACATTAGAAAACTATGATGTGAAGATATTTTTCATCAGAAATGAATGCCACAGACAAAAGTTACATTCATTTTCATATTGATTCATCCCATGCCAGTCAAAATCCTTCTTCAAATTGACCATTATTTTAGATTAAATTGAAAATGTTAAAAATGGCTATTGTGGCTTGTCTGTTAGATATATGCAGTCGCGGACTTTTCCCAAGCACTTTTCGAGCGTTATAAAATTGTCTTTAACTATGTTTTTCTATCTCTCATAGTATACGCAGAAGATAACGGGATTTTTCATTAAAAATCAGTATAATCAATTCCATAGTGAAGTTCAATTGCTTACAATTTTTGAAACAAAATTCCTGAAAAATTCAAGGTCCATATTTCAAAAAAACGTCTGAACTTAAATTCAAAACTCTGTATATTGGAATTTTAGAATTTGATTGAGGTATTTGCAAATAGGAGAAAATATTTTTCAACGTTCGATTCAGGTCGATTGGGAAAGAGTTCCCTTCACAAATCAGTCTAGATTTTGCCTCTACCAATGTGATCGACGTTCCCTTGTATACAGACCTCCACATGAAAGATATGCTCAGTGCAATTTCCTGAATACTACTGGTTTCGGGGGAGGATCGATTATGGTATGGGGTGGAATATCTTTGACTGCTAGCACAGACCTAGTAGTCATTGATAATAGAGCTATGAATGCTGATGAGTATATAAGGAACATTCTCGAAGAGCATGTAGTACCATGAACCCAATACATTGGTAAAAATTTCATTTTTATGGACGATAATGCCAGACCCCATCGTGAACGCATCGTTCAGGAGGACCTTGAAGAGGTTGAAGTCTCTCGAATGGAATGGCCAGCACAAAGTCCAGATCTCAATCCAATTGAACAGGTTTGCGACAACCTCAATAAAAGGCTGAGAAGTTCAGAAAGTCATTCAGCTACTCTTAATGACTCAGGAATCCAACTCGGGGAAATCTGGTAAGGATTAGATCAGAACATTTTAAGATCACTCATATTGAGTATGAACCGTCGTTGCTGAGCTGTAATTAACTCAAGGGGTGGAAATACCAAGTATGAAATCACTTAACAGCTTTTCAGTATTTTGAAAATTGTTCATTTCTCTTCTTTCACATAGGATTCCGGGAAATCCTGAATTTGTCTTTCATTAAATGTGTCTTGTTTCGATCAAAACCTTCCTGAGAGAACACAAAAAAAGTTATGAAGTCCATGTACAGGGTGAGCATATTTCGATGTTTTAGCACTACAACTTTTTAACCAGAGGAGATAGACAAAATCTGATACCCCATTCTCGATCTCTTTTTCGTAGAAACTGACAAGAGTATTATTCATTTTTGGCTACCTTCTTCTGTTTTCGAGTTATAAGCGAAAATTGGAAACATGGTGATATCGGAAAAAATTTATATCTCCGACAATACTGATGATAGAGCCCTGAAATTAAAACATTATAGAGGTACTTTTCTACGTAGAATCCAGTGGCATGCTCGCCTTTTTTGCAACATTTTTAATTACGAACCTATGTTTTTTTGAAGAGGAACACTAGATTTTTTTGCCATTTTCTGAAATCTTAATTTTTTCTGATTTCAAAAATATATAACATCGTATGGTTGGTATCAATAAATCAATATGACTATAGAAATTGGTCAAGAACCTATATTCATCTGAATCTTAATACTTTCTATGGTTTCAATTATCGATAATCAGGAAAAATTTAGTTTCGCATAATTACCACAATTTTTTTCTAGTAGTCTTTTCATTTCTATGCTCTTTTTATAGGAAGCTACATTTTTCTGTGCTCATCAACAGTTGAAACCATAGAAAGTATTGAGACTCACGTGAAAATAGGTTTTTTAATAATTTCTATACTCATACTGATACAAACTTCACGATGTAATATATTTTTGAAATCAGAAAGAATCAAGCTTTCCGAAAATGTCACAGAAATATAGTGTTTCCATTTAAAAAAACATAACTTTGGATCATAGCTTCGTAATTGAAATGGTGCAGAAAAGACGAGCATGCCACTGGATTCTACGTAAAAAAGTGCATGTAGAATGTTTTAATTTCAGAGCTCTATCATCAGTATTAGCGGAGATATGAATTTTTTTCGATATCGCCATTTTTACAATTTTCGCTTATTACTCGAAAACAAAAGGAGGTAGCCAAAAATGAATAAAACTCTTCTCCGAAAAAGAGATCGAGAATGGGGTATCAGATCTCCTCTGGTTCAAAAGTTGTAGTGCTAAAACATCGAAATATGCCCACCCTGTACAGTCAACTTTCATTAAAATTTAGAATTTTTTGGGCAGTTTAGAAATAAGCGCATACCCCAGCTTGTCAGGGTTTCAAATTCCATATATTCATCAGACTTAGTGAATTCCAATTCGGACAGTTCAAATCAACCATCACAGCTGTTTTTCTCCGTATGCTCCGATCTGAAAGACCATCCTGTTTTCTCGATATCACTTCGATTCATCAACTTCAAACCGCTCAGGCATCGGGGAAGAAAGCGTCAGATGAACCTTCTGACGAGGTCCATTGTGATCAGAATGACAAATTGCCGCGTATCGTATAATTCCTGAACGAACGAAATTAATAGGATTACGGAGGCTCCTTGTTGGGACCCCGTGAGCAATTATCCCGAAATAGTGATGATGAAGTAATATTTCCGTGGGAGATAGAGGAAAAAGGGCAGGCGCAGTGATCGTTATAATGAAAATCGGATTCGACCCTGTTCTGAATGTGAAACTATAATTAATGAACGAAGTTGCGCGGGATCTAACGACTATAATTCACGGACAGTGCAAGACCTATCTTCAGACATTGTTTAAAGCACGTGTATTGTGTGAAGTTAAACGTGAATCCCAGAGGTTAGAGGCCCTACAGAATTCTCCGAGCAAATTCTGAACAGCCTTGCCTTTTCCTTTGTATATTTATGTACCTGGGTAGGCTGTGGGTCATGAAGCAGTTATGTCTGCCGGATTCCTTTAACTGCAAGCCCTTAACATAATCGGAAACCTCGATTTTGTTGCCTGTCAACGATAGCCCTATTTAGTAATTTATTCAGAGGTGTGGAGGTTCTAGTTTTAGTTTTGTCATCGGAAACAGAAAACAGGAGTCTTCATCATTTTCTTCATGGAGGTGAAGAAAATGGAGGGGGTATAACGTTTGAAAAGTGTCACCAAAACGAATCCGGATTTGGCATCCCAAGATGGCCGACTTCGAGGTATTTTGAACACTAGGTTCTGCAATTTTGGTCTTATTTATTATTCGTTCGTTGGTTTTTGCAGTTGTATGTAGTGGAAAAACATATAAAAAATGGTTTCTTGCACTGCATATGTTGATCTTACTAGCCGATTAATGGTGAAAAGCTATATTTTTTGACGTTTGTAAATATATGGTTTAATTATTGTTGCATACAATTTTAATTGATAGGGGTACACGAGATAATTTATCTATTTGTTTCATTGCATATTATCTTAATTTGTATGTACAGGGTGATTCATTTATCTTGGTAACCCCAATTTTCTCGAAAACGTCCAAATATTTTTTCATTCTGTGAATGGCGTTTTGAACAAGTCAATGTCGACTTGAGATGCGCATAAAAATCTGCGGAATAAATAAAGACGCCAGGCGTCGCGGCGCTATCAAAAATTTTTTCTCCAGGGACATACCTTTTTTATCATGTCATTCGAAAGATAATTTCATTCCGAATTTTTTTTTCGAATACAATTTTTATCGATTTCTAACCGTTAGCGATCTGCAGCGTGTTTTATATTGATTCTATTCCATTTATTTTTTTCTGTATTGTGATAGTATGCCTTTATTTAGAGACATAGATGTGATTTTGTGATTTGAATTCAAGAAGACTAGTTTTCTGGTGAATGTGCTCCTTCAAATAAGATGAAATATGTGGCTACAGCAAGATGGGGCTTCATGCCACCACGCTGCCATTCTCAAGAGATATTTAGATCAAGAATTCGGAAAAAAATGGATTGAAACCAATGGACCCATCAGATATCGCCAGACCTAATGCTCATGGATTACTTTCTGAGGGGTCCCCTTGAATATATGGTATACCAAACTGATTCTAATAACTTGGACTATTTGAAAATGAAGATAAGAAACTCATGTGCCCAAGTGGACCCTTATATTTTGACCAAAGTAATGAAATAACTTATGTATGGATCATAATGGCCGGTATATAAAACATATGATTCGAAATTTTTTGTTTGTTATTAAAAAAAATGTTTATTATTATAAGATATAATAATTAATGAATAAAATAATAGAAAAATAGTTACAGAGCCTCCGTCATTTTACAGAACATAATCAAATTTAGGTCATCTAGCCATTATGATCCATACACAAGTTATATCATCTCCCTATTTCATCATAAGTCACTTTGGACAAAATATAAGGGTCCATTCATTTTCGAATTCTTAATCTCAATATCTCTTCACAATGGCAGCGTTGTGACATGGAGCCCCATCTTGCTGTATCCACATATTTGATCTTATTTAAAGAGGCAAATTGTTTAGAAAACTTGCCTCCTTGAATTCAAGGCATAAAATCATATCTATGTCTCCAAATCAAGGCATACTACCACAATACAGAAAAAAAATAAATGGAATAGAATCAACATAAAACACGCTGCAGATCGCTGACGGTAAGAAATGGACAAAAATTGTATTCGAAAAAAAAGTTCAAAATGAAATTATCTTTCGAATGACATGATAAAAATGGTATGTCCCTGGAGAAAAAATTTTTGATAGCGCCGCGACGCCTGGCGTCTTTATTTATTCCGCAGATTTTTATGCGCATCTCAAGTCGACATTGACTTGTTCAAAACGCCATTCACAGAATGAAAAAATATTCGGGCGTTTTCGAGAAAATTGGGGTTACCAAGATAAATGAATCACCCTGTACCTTAATTGAAAAAATAGAATGTATGATAAGTAACAGGAACAAATCATTCATTCCGTACGTAATTCAACTCACCAATTCATTAGGAGCAATTGTTAATGATATTTTGACTCCTTGATTTGTTTCGGTCATTATTCATTAATCTTTTGGTCATTAAAAGAGAATCGAACAAACTTCGAATTGTAAAAATTCAAATATACAAAATTCACGCCACGAATTTGGCTCCGCAACATGGAGGATTTTTGGTGACACTTTCATAGCAAGGGAAACATAGGATATGCTATCTACCCTTCTTCTACCGCCATGATTTTTTTAATTTTTTCCCAATGTCCTGTATGTAGTACACCTCAAAAAAGTCATTTGTTGGCTATGACTGGCGACATATCGCAAAAAAATAGCTTTCTTGAGTAGTGTAGACACAGGCTGCGTCGATTATGATGTGGTGGATGAATTTCTTGTCAAAATTCTCGCGAGAAAAAGAGCTGAAAAGCAATATTCCTTGAAGATGGCTGAATTCGGCATCAGGTTTGTGAGTTTAGTTGGTTTTTGAGTGCTTTTCAGTAAATCAGTTATGTTTATTAAATGAGATTACATAGTCTATAGCATACGCAATTGATATTCACAATGGAAATTGATCGAATGAAGTTTTTTGATGTTTATGGTAACGAAAGAAAACTGGTGTTCTCTATGTAGGACATCGGGCAGATATTATGCTATGAATATTTGAACTTCTACAAATTTTGCGTCGCTTAACATTCATGAAGCTTAGGGTCGGATCTTCTTCTGATGTTTCTCAGTCGTGAAAATACAGGGTATTTCATCATAAACTGGACAAACTCATATGACGTATAGAGAACATCGGAATAATAATTTTTTTTCTTATGACATATTTCCCGTTCTCGAAGCATAAGGGAGATACAAATTGTTTAATGTCATTTTCCAGCGTTATTATATTGAGTGTGGTCGGTTATGTATAACATAACTTTTTTCTACATGTCTACAGCGAAAAAAAATTTTTTATTTATTTATTTTGCAATCTGAAATGTTTCGAAATACAAATTCAAAAATGATGGGCCTAAGAACACAAGCTGTGTCATGTTTTTTTATTTTTTCAGATATTCGAACTGGACATTTGAATGGCTGTAAAAACGAAACCGTTTGATATTTTCCGATTCTGTTTTCATATTCGTGTTAGGTATAAGAGTGAGTACAATCGTGAGAAATTTCATCAATTTTAAGTAATTTTTTTTTTCGTTATAGACATGTAAAAAAAAGTTGTGTTCGATTTTTGAAAAAAATTTTTCACAGATATCCTTTAAAAATTGTACTAATTTAGGAAATAAAAATCAATTTGGCAACCGAAATAAAAAATCATGAACATTGCAGGTTTTCCGCCATTTTGTAATTTTTTTTTTCGGAGCTCTACACCATTTCTGAATGAAGCATCCAAAAAAACTACGATACGACAAGAAACCATTACTTCCAGTCTCACACATAACCGACCACACTCAATATAATAACGCTCGAAAATGACATTAAACACCGTGTATCTCCCTTATGCTTCGAAAACGGGAAATATGCCATAAGAAAAAAATGATTCTCCCGATGTTCTCTATACGTCATATGAGTTTGTCCAGTTTATGATGAAACACCCTGTATAAATTGAAAAAATTGGAAAGAAAATTTTTTCGCAGAGGATTGAGGATGAAGAGTTGTATGTCGAAAAAAAATAACTTTATATCGTCTCAATAATGTTTCCGACAATTTGTACGATGAAGATTCTGGATAGGAGGAAACCGTCAATATAAACAATTTGCCAGCATCACAAATGCAAAGTTTAGTTAGTCCAGTTACAACGAAATTCAATTTTCTACACTGAATAAGGAAATAACTGTGAAAACTCAAGAGAAAATGAAGATTTTCATTTTGTGAAGGAGTACTTGGTCCTCGAAAATTCTGAAGTTTATATCGTTACTCTATATGTGAAAAGAAATGGCACTTTCCACTAATTTCTGATTGCATTGACATGGCACAGAATGCTTGGCAGATCCACAAACATAACGATGTTTCAATTTGTCAATTTATTGTTCAGAAGAACTCTCGCCACTTATTATTGACTCAAAATGGAAGAAAACTAGTGTATCAAATGGGTCATGAGTCAAAAAATCCATATTTAGAACTAAGCTATGATAGGCTGGACCATATCTTGATCCACAGAATAAGCAAACAAGATGCGCCGAATGTCATCTGAAGACAACAACAAGATGTCGAAAGTGTGATTTGGGTTTACATGTCAAGTATTCCTTGATGTATCATTCCAAGTAGAAATTTCTGATAAATACTTATTTGCCCAATGTATTATACGTAGGAAGGCCTCAAAGTGACCTTACTTAAATATTTTTTTTTCAAGAATAACATGGATGTTCTGAAGTTAATTACAAAAAAAATTTTTCAAATCTGGCATATCTGGGAATAAGCATTGATGAAGTAGCTATTAACATACCGCGGCATGAAAATAATGCATTTTTCCCCGAAGAATTCTAAAGATTCAATGGGTGAAAGAATTTCTCTCCTGAGTTATGTAAAAAGTTTTTTCAAGTACCTCTCACTAAATTTCTCTTCAGAATTATGTGACCATCGTACAATATCAAGTACCGTAAAACGGAAGTGAAAGAAAAATCCTCGAAAAATATATATCCCGGACAGCAGCTTGCTGCTGACAAAATATAAATTCCAAAATTATCAATTATCTTTTTTTTTTATTTTTTCAGTGACTCAGTATTCCATCAATGACTTTCACTCTCTGAATTTGGATCTTTGAAATGAAAAAAATGCTCGGCCGGTCAAATAATTCGATATCACTACCTCTCTTTCCATCTCAGAGATCAAAATTCGGCATGTGAAAGGTATTGATGGTATACCCAAACAACCGAATGAATTTGGAAAGATTGCTACACAATAAATTGGATAAGAGGTTAAAAAAAAATTCTGAACTTTCTCTTCTTGAGCGAAATGGAGACATTATGTGAAACGAAGAATTTTTTTTTTTGTAGTGCTTCTGACGCACATTAATATTTCGCCTTCCCATGACATTATGGTGAAGCACATCTTTATTTTCTTAGATTGAGTTTCCTGTTCTACTAACTGTAATTAATCATTCTCGATTTCAATCTTGAACATGGTATCACAGTAAGCTACTCGTCTCGTGGTATGTCATATAGACAGCTTTTTATTAGGTTCGATCCGCTCCTTCAGATTCCATTTAGACCATTCCGATGAAGCTAGAGATGGATCCTATAACTTAATCATCCGCCCGAATAGAAATGTTCAGATGCCAAGTATTCCCAAGAGAAAGCTGCTTTCGATATTAATTCCATTCCGAGTAGGAAATAGTTGTATTTTACAGAAATATGGCCGAAAATCACAAATTTATATGTCTTTTAATTGAAATACTTTTCCCACATACTTCGTGTGTTCCTCGAATATAAAAACAATATTATTTTCTTGAAGTTGAAGTTCAAAACGTATAACTGACTCCAGAAAATTGTTTCAACGAAATGAATCAATTGAATTCGAAACTGGAGACGCTAAATTTTCGAATTTATCCTTCTAGCTTGAACTTTTACTGGTGAATTAAATGATTTGACGGGCAATTTTGACAAACACGTGGATTCTAGCAGGGTCATTCAGCTTCATCTACTCACAGCGAACATGAATGTGTCTACTTCCTCCCTCAATTCTTTGTCGGTCCATTCATTCTTCTCCATATTTTGTTGTAGTAATAGATCCAAGAAAGCCAGTCTCTTCTTTCTACCCATCAGCAAATCTTCTTCACTTAGCTCTGGCTCGTTTTTAGAGTTCTGGATGATTTTCTTTCTATCAGCAATCACCTGAAAAAGTGAGAATTATATTGTTCGTATCAATTCAAACGTGAGTTTGTTTTCAGACAAAAATTAACAGAGTCTGTGTTCTACTGAGGTAGTCAATCATAATAAATGGAGTTGCTGAAGACGATGTTACTGATGACTTAAATTATATCGGGCAATGATCATGATATTTGATAAGCAATGCGTGCAACGTCATTTGTTGGATTGATTTGGCATTTCATTTACAAAACTTTTTAACCTCCAAAAAAATTTCTTATGATGATTGGGTGCATTCAAAAATATAATCATTCGAAGTGACAATTGACCATTCGTTCTGATTATCACAGTATGACGAACTGCAGTTTTAATGAACACACTGAGCAACATTAACGCACATTACAGAAATCTCAAATTTATTCTACAACTGAAGGTGTTTCCAATAATGAATATTTTTATCGGAATTATGCATGCATTGGTTATCCACCTTCAAAGTTTTTCTTCAATACAGATGATTTTTCCCAGAAGAAATAAGAAAAAGATGATATCATCAGATTTTGAATGTATTGACTCCATTCTAAAATGAGACGTTCTCGATGAATTGTAGTGATCAATAGTTTTTTTTTCGTTTGATTTACTTCACTCGATCGCTATGCAACACGAAACTCGCCATTTGACCCAAGAGGAATGTGCCCAAGCGGTAGTTTTGCGAGAAGAAGGCTGAACTCACACAGGAATTGCAGAAAGGTTTGGAGTTTCCATACAAGTGTGTCCATAATGTTTCAGTAATTCAGGGAGACAGGTATGAATGTCTGAAGATCAGGAGAGGGTAGACCACGGGTAACAATTGCCATTCAAGAACGTTACTTGAGAGTTTCTTCGTTGAGACAACGGTTTGAAACCGCTCGCCTCTTTCAAAATCAGCTTGAGCAAACTCATGGGGTGCAAATTAGCACTCAGACAATAGAAAATCGCCTCAGAGAATACGATTCAAGGCCTCGTATCCCGGCAAGAGGCCCATCTCTTACCTCAGCCATTCGAAGGGCGCGTTTGGATTTTGCGAGAGAGCATATCCATTGGGAAGAGGTCGATTAGGAAAAGTTCTCTTCACAAATAAGTCTGGATTCTACCTCTATTGTGATCGACGTTCTTTTGTATACAGACGTCCACATGAAAGATATGCTCAGTGCACTTTCCTGAATACTACTGGTTCCGGGGGAGGATCGATTATGGTATGGGGTGAAATATCTTTTACTGCTCGCACAGACCTAGAAGTCGTTGATAATGGAGCTATCAATGCTGTGTATAAGGAACATTTTTGCAGAGCATGTAGTGTCATTGTAGTTCAGTACCTTGATTGGGTTGAAGTCTCTCGAATGGAATGACCAGCAAGAAATCCAGATCTCAATCCAATTGAGCAGATTTGGGACAACCTCAATAGAAGGCTGAGAAGTTTAGGAAATTATCCATCTACTCTCATTGACTCAGGAATCGAACTCAGAGAAATCTGGGAAAGATTAGATCAGAACATTTGAAGATAACTTATTTTGAGTATGAACCGTCGTTGTCGAGCTGTAATTAAAGCAAGGAGTGGAAAAACCAAGGTTTAGATCACTTAGCAGCATGTCAGTATTTGAAAATTGTTTATTTCTATTCTTTCACAAAAGATTCGGTGAATTCCTGAATTTTTCTTCCATTTAATGTGTCTTGTTTCGTTCAAAACCTGTCCGAGAGAATGTAAAAAATAAGTTATGAAGTCAATGTAGAGTTCACTTCAATTAAATCGAGATTTTCGAAATGTGCGTTAATTTTTTTGCACATTGTAGCTCATTGTCGAGGAAAAATTTATTTATTGTTATCAACCTTGATTTTTCTTCAAAATTCAGGGAGTTTTCACCTTGATGTATAATTTTTCCAGCAGCGAAATACAATTCGAATTGCGAACGCTGCTGACCCTTTTCTATTCTCCTGACATAAAATCGAAATTCAGGCTATCCTTCTTCTCTATATGGAATATTCAGTAAACCACCAACAGGGATCAGTTTCATATATTAGCATATAGAACAATCCACCCCAGAAAAACATCAAATTCATATTTACGCAGGATATGGAACATCAAAAACCATTCGAAGACAATTCAGTCGAACCCACCAGAGGACCACAGAACATTTGCATTCTGACCGCGCACTTAGCGTTTCCTGTATCGAATTCACCGACATTCCGATTCGATGGGGGAATGTGGGTTCACAGAGTTTTCGTAAAGGTCACGAACGTTACTCTGTCCAGGGTTTATTCCCAATGAAATTATTCAATCTGCCTACCGATGGTTCAAACATCAAACCGAAAAAATCGTGTTGCTGAAGATTGCCCCATATCTGAGCAATTAGAGTTATTTCATTGGATTGATTAAGTTGTATTCCACAGAATGTTGAGGTTGATTTCATTTGTGTACAAAGATATCTAGTCTATGACTTCTATGACAAATGAAGCTAATGTCAATTCTTGCCTATTTCAACGTAGAACTTTTATTATGTGTTCATAAAGACAATTTCTGAAAATCGAAGTAGTTAACACAATCGATTAGCTCAACTGAACCGTTATCAGAGCTTAGTAGCAGTAGTAAGAATGAAAATTTTCTTGTTTGTTGTGACAGGGGAGACAAAATTACATGTGGTTGATTTTCATGGGTTTCAGGAAAAATAATATAAAATTTTTTTTTTTTTTGAATTTATGCTGATTTTCGTTCTTGGCCCCTACGATGTGCCTTTATATTCAATAATTCATCGATGATTAAATAAAAAAAAAAATAACATTCTTCAGCCAAAATCATAATTTTTCAAACATTTAGCTATTTATATCTATATGGCGGTTGATGATACGTATCTCTGTTGTTTGCAAAATGGCCCTTTTTCAATCTGACTTTCTGATGACAGATGACATGTTTATATTGGTTTTGTTAGGTACTTCAATCGAATACTTATACAAACTATGATATCCATTGCTGCCAAAGCATCACCGGCACGAATTGAAAGGGAAAAATCTATTAGAATTAAAAAATTCAAGAGCATGAAGCAAATGTTAATGGGTATATTTCAAGACATTCCACATCTAATAGAGATCAGAATAATATATTTCGACGAAAACATTAGGCCATGATATATTCGACCAAAAATCTCCTGCATACAAGGAAAATAAATCTGTTTTATTTTTGAATGATATTTATTCACCCTTATGCCACATGAAAAGAACTAATTCGTCTCATTATGCATCATACACAATATCATAATAGAGCATCAAATCTTCTATACGACTCCTAGAGAAACTGTTAACCAAATCTTATAACCTCACTTTTCAGGAATTCCAAACTGAAAAATTGTAGATTTTTTCTTTATTATCTAGCTCTGTATGCCAGTTGATCCTTAATTCCTATTGAAAAGCACTGCTTCCAGGACCTTCCTTCCACCAAATATTACTTTCTATATCGGATACAGTGAGTTCTGTACAAAAGTAATTCGTTTTATTAAGCAACATTTACAGCACCATAATAGAGTGTCAAACCTTCTATACGAACTCAAAACGACCAGTTGGTCATATTGTGTTGCGAAGGAAACCCTCTTAGGGCAACTGCCAACCAAATCGCATACCTAACCACTATTCAGAAGTTCCAAACTGAAAATTTGTCAATTTTTACTTTATTATTTAGCTCTGTAAGCCAGTTGATCCTTGATTCCTATTTACAAGCACTTCAGGAGTTTCATGCCACCATACCTCACTTTCTTTATCGGATACAGTGTTCTGTATAAAAATAATTCGTTTTGTTTTCTAACATTCACAGCACGATATCAGAGCATCAAATCTTCTATACGACCTTAATACGACCAGTTGGTCATATTGTGTTGCGAAGGAAACACTTTTAAGGCAACTGCAATACAAATCGTTTTACCTTACTATTCAGGAGTTTCAAACCGGAAAATCGTCGATTTTTCCTTCATTATCTTGCTCTGTACGCCAGTTAATTCTTGATTCCTATTTACAAGCACTGTTTTCAGGAGCTTCATTCCATCATACCTCAGTTTCCAAATCGGATATAGTGAGTTCTGTATCAAAAATATTAAGGGTTGCTTTGGTCTCAAAATTACTCCTTTTTTCTTCTACTGATCGTAATATTTTTTTGTAACAGTTAGACACTTGCTCTACCATGTTTTATTTTTTTTCCATGAATCAAATTGATGAGACATGTTGACAACGATATTTCACATTCAGAATAAGTCTAATAAAGAATTTCTTACCTACACATATCGGAGAGTCCTATTGCAGACATATAACTGTTGCAAAATACATTTTACGAAATCTAATCGAGAACTAGATGTCATGGACGAAAATGTAGTATTAAAATTGTCCTGTAAACGTTTAAAGAACAACCTGCGGAAAGGTTCTATAAGTGTCCTATAATATTTTCGTGAGAATAGTTACACGATAATTTTTTACAACTATTTAGTTCTCACGACAAAACGGTTCCCATCAGAATACTTACGTGACAAAAAAGTATTCGTGGGACAAAATTACAACAATTACAAGGTCGAATTGTCGTATAAGAAAAAACTTATAGGACTATTTTGCTAGTTGGGATCTGTATATATGAAAACGCGTTAGTGGTCTGAGATAAGTTGTAATATTTTTCTGAATAGATTTTTTTTGTAAGATATTTCTATGGTTTGAACCTGCCCTTTTCACGCTCCGGAGAGTGGATTAAATTTTGTTAGGTTAATGGAAAGCCGCTTTTCCATCGAAAACACATCTGTGAATTATTTCAATTTCCAATTGTAATTCAGAAATAGTCAATTCAGAAAACATCACTTTTATTTCAGAAAATATACGATGTTATTCAGATTCGTCGATTGAATTTCAGAAAATATCAGATGAAATTCAACAAGAAGTGAGATGAATTCTCCAATAAACACTCTGAATACCTTTTTGCCCACTTGCACCGTTTTCTGGTTTAGACACACTTATCTAAGGCGTCCTTAAATTTCAAGTCACGCTTTTCCCCGCTTCAACGGATCAGATCTTGTGTGGTGGATCACCAGGGATGGTATTGGTAGGGTTCTCGGTAGGGTTAAATCACATTGACAAGTCACTATTTATTCTTCGCCTTTTCAGGAACTGCTCACCTTATATGAGTAGATAGTTGTTTACATGTTTATCAAAACGCCATATTCATTTATAAACATTGTTACGTATGATATACAATATAATATACAGGCTGTGAGTTATACCTAATATACAGGCTGTGAGTTATGCACTACACCTCCCATTCGCCGAGAAGGATCATCATCTAGGCCTTTGATGATGATTCTTCAAGGAAGAGAAAAGAAAGAGATGCATCAAAACTCTCAGTTACACATA
This sequence comes from Hippodamia convergens, assembly GCA_038502775.1. Classification (NCBI taxonomy): domain Eukaryota; kingdom Metazoa; phylum Arthropoda; class Insecta; order Coleoptera; family Coccinellidae; genus Hippodamia; species Hippodamia convergens. The sequence goes on from CM076607.1 coordinate 5,842,733, forward strand.
GATGGAAAATATAGAGAATAAGAAATATATGGCTCGAGAAAAAAAATTGGGTATAATAATATAAATTTTCATGACAATAAATCAAACAATATGGAAAAACGAATCGATACCGGTATCATCTTAACAGAAATGATATTACTAATTACAATCACTATTTATAAACTAGGTCTACCTAATATAAGCACTCTAAAGTTTAACTCATGATAGAGTGTCACTTCACTTATAGAAACGTTGCACTCGATTTTTATGCACGGTGAACAATTGTCCTTTATCATTTTTCACTGTACAATTGACATTATCATTGCTGACTACTTGGAAAGGGCCATTGTACCAAGGATCTAATTTCGACCTATTTTCATTTGAGATCATAATCAGGTCACCTTTTTTCAGATCGATATGACTAGCCATTTTATCGTAATCTGACTTTCGTTCATTTTTAATTTTTTCAATCAGTTTTTGACATTTGTTATGAGCGATTTGAAGTCTATATCTGATCTCTTGGTAATATAAATCAATGTTGTAGACTGGGTCAATAGAATTCGTCGAAACGGATAGGTCAGGTTTCTTACCGAAAACGAGCTCGAACGGAGCGTAATTGTGATACGAACTTGGTGTCGTATTATAACAATAACAGTAGTATTTGATCCACTCATCCCAATCTGTTTTGAACTCATTGATATACATTCTTAAATACTCATTCAGAACTCGATGATTTCTTTCGCAGCAGCCTATTGTTTGACTGTGGTACGGAGTTGAAGTTTTATGTTCAATTTTCAGTAATTTGGTTAGTTCTTCGAAAATTTGATTTTTATATTCGGTCCCTAAGTCTGTACGGATTTCTTTCATATTTCCGTATATTAGAATGAAATGTTCGACAATGGCTGTTGCTACAGTTCGAGCTTCTTTATTCGGAATGGGAATAACTACTATGTACTTTGACAATTCGCACTGAATAGTTACAGCATAAGAGTTACCTTGACTTGATCTCAGAAACGGACCAATAGTATCGATAGCAGTGATATCAAATGCAGATTGAGGGGTTGGTGTTATTACCATCGGCTCCACGTGTTTCACTTTTTTCTTATTAAACTGACACAACTCACAAGACTTGATGAAATTTGCTACATCACGTGACATTCCTTTCCATCTATACTTCAAACGGAGTTTTTTTCAATAATCTTTTTTGCCCGCTATGTCCTCCCGAAACAGGGTTTTCGTGAAATGTTTCAATTAACTTTTGTTTTTCATTTTTATTAGTAATAATTTTCGGAACGTCTATGAGAACTATACTTATTTTTTGCAATACTTTTTGACATATTTCTTTCAATTCGTTTTGTGTGCACACTTTAAATATTTCATCATTTTTTCTCAATTTTAATTTGTTGATACCGTGATTATCGGCCATTTTTTCAAGCTCAGACAACATATTCTCTAAAGAAATGTTGCCATTGATAATTGGTATAACTTTTTCAGCACTGACTTTCCGGTTTCTTTCAAAAATAATCCTAAGATATTTTTGCTTAATTTGAAATACCAGTGCAGGGATTTTTATCGAACCCAAAATATCTAAATTCTCATACATTTTCGGTTCCGTGATATCACTATCTGGCTCAAGGGATTTCTGTTTGTTTTCATAGTGTTTATTTCGTGTCATTGAACGTGTTGTGGCAAAAATTTTGGCAGATTTGTGGGACGATTCTACGAGGTCTCTGATGCTAATACGGGACAGAGCATCAGCTACAACGTTTTCTTTCCCCGACAAAAACTGAATTTCGAAATCATATGACTCGATATCGAGGCGCATTCTTGTCAATTTTGACGATGGATCTTTGAGAGAAAATAAATATGCCAAAGGGCGATGATCTGATTTGACTATAAATTTATTACCGTATAAGTAGGGTTTAAAGTATTGGATTCCCCAATGTATAGCGGACAGTTCTTTCTCAATTGTTGATTTATTCGATTCGCCTTTTGTGAATGAACGCGAGGCGAAGCATATTGGCATTTCTCCTTCGTCAAAATTTTGAGACAAGACAGCAGCACAAGCCCGATTCGATGCGTCTGTTGTGAGAATGAAGGGTTTGTTGAAATCAGGATATTGCAAAATTTTTGGTGAAATTAATGACTTTTTAAGATATTCAAATGCCTTCTGACATTCTTCTGACCAGAGGAAAACAGAATTCTTTCGAGTTAATTTATTTAGAGGAGACGTAATTTCTGCGAAATTCGGAATGAAACGACGATAGTAATTGCAAAATGCAACGAAGCGTTTAACTTCGTCAGCGTTGGACGGCACTGGGTATTTGTTTATAATATCGTATTTCGACTCATCCGGTAGAATGCCTTTGTCCGTAATTTTGTGACCCAAATAAGTTACTTCGCACCTGAAGAATTTGGATTTTTCGGGATTCAGCTTGAGATTATATTTTCTACAAATTTCGAAAACTTTGCGTATGTTACTTAAATGATGGTTTTTTGAACAACCTATGATTATCAGGTCATCCATATATAGAAATGCGTTTTCAGGACTTAAACCTGAAAAAGCAATGGACATCATTCTCATAAAAGAGTTTGGGCTTACTTTGAGTCCAAAGGGTAGCCTTTTGAACCTGAAGCTTCCTGCATCCACTGTGAAACTAGTGATGTCTCTTGAATCTTCATGCAGTCCTACTTGATGAAAACTTGAAATTAAGTCAACTACAGAAAAATACTTCGCTCTGCCAAGTTGATCCAATATATCATCTATTCTATTTAATGGAAATTTATCTGGGATTAGTTTTTTATTAACTAATCGGTAGTCAATTACTAATCTGTATTTCTTTTGATCAGAAGATGACTTACGGGGAACCAGAATAACCGGCGAGTTATATATACCGTTTGATGGCTCGATTATATCGTTTTCTAACATTTTCTTCACCTGATCGTTTATTTCTGCCTTTTGTGAATGTGGTGTCCTATAATTTTTAACATATACGGGATTTCGATCAGTTACATTTAATTTCTGTTCATAGAAGTTGTTTGTCGTAATTTTATCAGTTTTTAAGCAAAAAATATCAGAAAATTCTAAGCACAGATTCAAAACTTCGGTTTTTGCAAATTCAGGAATATTATGGTCTAAAATGTTCAGTAAAGTGTCGTTTCTATTGGCACCTTTATCATTGGAAGAAGTAAAAATAAAATATTCTTTTATATCTCGCGTCTGTATTTTTTCTATGTTCACTTTCACATCTTGAAAATTAGTGTTTACAATTCTCACGATTGGATTAGAACTGGAAATAATTGAACCGGCTATGAACACTCCGGGAGCAATTTCGTCATTCAAAACGACAGCGTCGTTCTTAAGTGATTCAAATTTATTGATATATCGATTGACTTCGCAACGACTGGGTATTACTAGATATTGGTCATCCAAACTATTTTTGATGGGAACACAAATTTTTTGATTTTCCGTTCTGAGCGTCATAGTCCAATTTTCATAATCTAATTTACACAGATAATTCGAAATGAAATCACGGCCTATAATTCCGTCTACTGGAATTGGAAATTTTTCTGAAACTAAATGGAAAGTGTGTGAAAACGCGTAATTTCCGAAATAAACTACGGTGTGTGTAGTTGCTATAGAATAAGTGCATTCATCTGTTACACCTCTTATTCTACATGCTTTAGACCAATCTACTATTTGGGAAGGGTTAATTTTAGTTCGTTTGAATAATGAAATATCTGCTCCAGTGTCAATTAGTAATAGAATTCTATCATTTCCAGTCATTTCAGTGGTGACTTCAACAAAATTTGAAAGTGAAAGGTCCACATTATACACTTTTAATCCCTCTCCAGTGGACCCGCCTGGAGGGATGAATGGTTTTCCGAATTATTGATAGCAGACTCATACATTCTTACATTTCTATTATTTTGGTGATTCGAACCTCTACTAAACCTGTTATTAAGAAATCTTCTACCTTCGGAGTACCTTCCACGACTTTGATTAAAATTTTGAAAATTTCTAGAAGTGCTTTGGAAAGAATTGTGGTTAAAAGTGTTTCGACCTGAATTTGGAGATCTATGATAACCTCTACCTCTGGGTCTATGCCAGGAATTTTGATTTCTAGAATAAAGAATAGAAGTGGTGGGCATTTCAGAGTTGACGTTCACGAATTTTGCTATAGCATCGTTACCAGACGGAAAAACACTTGCCTCCATTATTATTTTTACCCTATCTGAGTTTGAATTTTTTATTAACGCTTTGACGACATTTTTAGTAGAGAATTTTTCAGCGACTTCTGCTGGAATGCCCTCATTGATATACGCCCTTTTCAATCGGCTACTCAAGGAGTCCATTTCAGCAGCGAATTTAGTAAGTTCTCTACCGTTATGTTTAATTGAAAATAGTTGTGCCTCTACATATTGGGAATCTTCAGTTTTTATTCCGGTCCTTAATTTACTTATTATGTCAGGTAATGAATTTTGGTCCGTGATGAGGTCTCTGGCTTTTCCGACCAATCTCGTTTTCACATAAGCAACCGCATTATCTTCGTTTCCGGTGGAATTTAATTGTAACAGTGAAAGCGCATCAATGAATGATAGCAATCTATCTGGGGACCCATCGAATTCTGTAGATAAAATTTTGCTTGCTAAATTAAAGAAATCTGCTTTGTTCATTGCCATTTTGTCTGAAATTTGTTCAATGTCTACCTTTGGAATATCTAGAAAGTCCAATTCTTTAATGTTCTTATCAATGAATTCATGGCATGAAATTGGAACTTTAATGGCTACGTCTAGAACTTGGAATGATCTTATCACTTTATCTCTAACTTTTGAATAGGTATTTTTAAGAAAGTATATCTGATTTTCGTCAAATTCGTGCCAGTGAAGAACAAGGTTACTTATATAATCGTTATAATGTGTAATTAAATTATTGATAACCTCTTCTCTAATAGCAATGGATTTGGGAATATCTTTCTTTAAAACCCTTTTCGATTCCTTCACTATGGAATCATGAATATTGTCAAAGAATACTTTGGCCTCATTCCAAGTAGCGAACATATAGGACGATGAACCATAACAATATTACCTAACTAACTACCTTACTAAGCACTAGTTGAATTGTTTTTCGTCAGCATAAAAGTCTTTCAACATACCTTATTTCGGATCACTGAACTCGTTAATTCCTATTTTATATTCTGGATGTCTTCCTCTTCTCGGGTGGTACACTGGGAATTGCTGCGTTGGAATGCTGACTAGGAATCTGGTGCGGCCCTTAGAACCATGCTTCTCGAAATGTCCTTCTTCATTCCTCGCCTATATTTTTTCATAATTTTCATGAAAAAAATGGCACAGACGGCAACTGTTATGCAATAAAGCAATATTCTGATGTCGTTAGGCACTTTAACTTCTGGTTCTTCTACGATAAAATTTGAATTTACGACACCTGAACTGGACACTTCAGATTGCTTCGATTTGCTGCTCCCCATCTTTAAGGCAGGATCGCCATGTGGTGGATCACCAGGGATGGTATTGGTAGGGTTCTCGGTAGGGTTAAATCACATTGACAAGTCACTATTTATTCTTCGCCTTTTCAGGAACTGCTCACCTTATATGAGTAGATAGTTGTTTACATGTTTATCAAAACGCCATATTCATTTATAAACATTGTTACGTATGATATACAATATAATATACAGGCTGTGAGTTATACCTAATATACAGGCTGTGAGTTATGCACTACACTTGCACATTATATCAAATAGAAACGACTTTGTTAAACACGCACTAAGCAATGCCAAATCTGGCAACACTGTATAAAGCATTGAATTTGTTTGGTTTTGTGTCGGCACTGAGCACAGCGAAGTTAGAAGAACACGCGAATTCATAGACGAACAAGATTATTTGTTTATGTATTTTTCTTTTCAGTATTCTGATTCACAGAACGACATATACTTAGGGACGCTAACGAACTTTCACAGTACAATCAATTTTTTTCTAATTGAAGAAAATGATTTGATTTAATTTCAGCAATTCTTTATTCGTAACTTGAATGACATAATTCTGCATCTATGGAATATCATCGAAGTGATACTTTTCATATTCACAAGAGTATATAGTACCTGCAGAATTAATAATAACATGGGGACAATCAATTGCTCCAATAACACGAGGAAATCCAGCAATTTGGTAAAATTGGGTTAGGGTGGAACGTAATTCTGCTTCTGTCTGAGGCATTTTTATGAATACTGAAACTCGAACAACTATTCTTGATAGTGTAGAATTAGTGGATTTTCATCAAATCGGCTACAGCCAATAAATGTTCTGCTGATGCGTACAGTCGGAGGCACGTAAGGAGTTGACTCATCGGTATACACTCTGATTCCTACACTGATCAAGGCTTGAATTCCCTTCTTTGAGGTTTGACATCATCATACACGAGATATAATGAGATATGTACTCACATATCTCTTGGCAATTGTGAATCATCCTTAATTAATCTCAGCAGTTGCAGAGTAGTTTTTTTTGGTCAGACGAAATCGCCGAAAAAATGTGAATTCGTCCAAATCAAAGTAGTGATCGGCCCTATTGAATTCTATACTTCTAGGAAAGCCATAATCAATGAAATCTAATATTTGGAAATCTTCCTCACAAAGATCATCAATTTCATTCCATGAGATCTATCCGTAGATAATAATTATCAAATTGGCGCAATCAAAAACAACACGTCAAAACTGAAGTTCGTTTTTGACGTTTGAATATTTGAGACGGGCTAAAGTCTAGTTCAAGCCATGAATATTCGCGGCTTCAAAAAGTCATAACTTATGTGGCACTCGAACTGCGGTGCAAGAGAATTGGCGTCTCAAACCTAACTTAAAATGTGAGTTGGACGTAAGTCGACATATATTTGACGGTGCAAGTGGGCATTAGTACTTCAATATCCGCGCTCCTGTGACATGAGATCATGAATCTTGCCTGCCCCTGTCATCAGACGTGATATCAATTCGTCATAAACACCGAAATTACCTCCGTTACGTATTGATACCCGAAATCAGCGGAACACATCTCGTATTTCACCGGGGATTATCAGTTGAGAGAAACGCCACGTGGAGTAGCTTATTGACTAGAATTATTAATTCCAATTCCACGCTGTTGCTATGTTGGACATGTCGCTTGTCGTTTTCGCTTAGCTGTTCCCGCGGCTGATTATCAATTCCAATCACATTGAGATGTTTCGGGACGAAAATAATTTGTCGGAATATTTATGGCCATACGGAACACTCCCGGATTTCCCATGGGGATGATTGTCCTCATGGATAAATTGTATTCCCGAAATTTCAGATTCTCTCGTTGGAAGAGAGAGTTTAGTCGATCTTCAGAGGGATAGCTATCAGAGATTTCGTGAATTTGTTTCAGAAAAGATTGAATGTTTGTTTTAAGTTATTGCATAACTTTTATCTCAGTTTTGAGCGTGACGACCGAATGTAGAAATTCAGTAACGAAAAAACCTAACACAGCCGTGTATCGTCAGTTTGGCAGTTTGGGTGCTTGCGAAAAGACGGATGCGTGCAGCCACTCTAGCAGTGCAAAATGGAGTCGGCAATCGTCTGAACCGAATTATATTAATCCGAAGTAACCAATTTTTTCAATTTCCCTGATATAGATTTTTTTTTTAAATCGTTAATTACTCGAAGAGTCTGCATTTCACGAGATTTCATGAAGAATACTCGTTTTCCAAAATGGCCAAATATTCATTGAATGGCATTCAACTCACTTCCAAGGGTTGGGATCATAGAATTTCTGCTATAATTATGGAATGAAATGGTATGTATTGGTCATATAGTAAAAAATAAAACATGTGAGTTAAATTTTGTATTCGTAACAGATTTGCCACAATAATAAGAACCTATATTCTGAAAATCATTTCATTCGATGAAATCGTTCACGAGATATATTCGAAAATTACATTCTTTATGGATATTCAACAGCCTGTATCTTTCCGACCGAGCCGAATCGGAAAAAATAGTGAAGAAAAAAAGTGTTTCTTTCTACCTCAGTAATGTCCTGTTGAAATATATGTACAAGTCAAAGACTTGCTCAAAAGATGCTTCGAATGTGATAATTCATTTGATATCTCTCATTGAAGCTGAGCTGTTGGTAGAAAACTACTAAGTGTAAACGCGTAACACTAGATGAAAAACGGCGAATTGAACCACTTTCAAGACTAAAAACAAAATTCTCAAAATAGAGGTGGCTGTTTCTTTAAAGTCTTAAATGTAGAAATCAAGAAACAATAATCTTTGAGAAGTTAACAAACCATGGCGAATCAAGAAAATCCAAATATTCTAGAAATCATGGAACTGGAAATAAATTATGGAATAACTTCAAATATACCATTTATAAGGATACAAGTATCTTACGAGCTGTTTTCTTGCGAAGAGAAAGTGATTCTGCGATCTATAGATCGCAGTTCTCCTCGCTATAGCGAGGAGAATCACAGATTAACTGAGAGGACAGATTTCAATAGAATAGTATTCCAATGTAGTTTAACATTTTTCGGTTCAACTCAGAGCATACATGTGGGATCCAAAATTTAGTTGATATCGAAGTTCAATTTTCACCTACGACACTAGACGCAAGTGTATTTCTCAGTGTGTGTATTCCAGTTTTCCTGAATGTTAGTAGGTGTCGATTCAAAAAGCGCGGAAAAGAAATCGAGAAAAATAGTGGATAATCGATCAGAGAACGAGACGGTTGACGGTTAAAAGATTTCACGACGGATTGATTAAATGAGAACTGATTGAAAACTCATAAGGGAGCGTTCTGTAAACCAGAGTTTTTTCTTGCCAGTGTTTTTCCTTCTATTCATTAAACCTTCCGAATGACTTGGTGCTTAGTTATTTCCTAGAAACAGTAAAAAACTACATACGTACCAACAAAAAAAAATAAGACATAATGATGAGGCTGTTTCTGTGAGCGAATGGTGAACAATAACATCGTTTGTTGAGTATACAGCGTTTCTATCAAAACGATTCTGGTTGCAGAGGAGATGAGTAAATGAGATAGAGATAACTCTGTGCAGTTATACATTGAAATCTATCTCAATGATAGGCATAGAACCACAATTGTTAAGTCAATCATTCATTAGTTAACAAAATTTCAGTAAATTCCATTCCAATTAACTCCGACGTGGACACCTATTGCAGAAATTCATCATTGTATGAGAGCCAGATCTCATCGCAGCTTGCAATACGTGGAAATTCATGAGTTCCGCTCTGTTTGCACGAACAAATTGACCCTTCCGAACAAGTTTCGTCTCATTTAACAGCGCAATCGATTTCTACTTCCAACAGTAAACAGTTTTCATCCATGTTGGCCAAATATTTACCGCACCTTCTGTACTGCACCATTGATACCGAGCCAATAGTCAATTACCTAATGGCAGTTATCCTGATGTAGGCAGAATGTCGAAACTGAGGCCTGTCAAGAGTTTGGGAGAATAAATATCCAAACAGAAATATTTTTATGTAAAATATAGCCAAGACGAGGTCGTATTTCCAACATTATCAAAAAGTTATCAGATCTCATGTAGAGCCAAGCATCTTCCAGGTTTTTTTTCACAAAATCTATGCCCTTAGCCAGAGTAGCTGTTTTCACATTTTTGAAGTCGAAGGTTGGGGAAATATTCTACGTTTCTCGAATTTTGAAAAGTTTGTCACAGGATGTTCCAAATGTTGCGTCAAAAATTGGCATCAAGATCGGCTCATAACTTTCGTTTTTTAAATTAGAATCCTATATTTCATGATTGCGTTAGATTCTGTGGGGAAAAATTAAGATAAAGCTGTATTATGTTGATGCTTTTAAAATTAATACTTCTGGAGGTATTTAGGATTTTTCTGATTTCATGTCGTACGTAGCGTAAAATTCATGAAACCTATTCCATTCCAACAATGATAAATGAATTCAGAGAAGAGTTATGTCACTAATGAGTAATTGGAATAATTTATTTTCTATGATCAAGGTTATTGTTGACATGAAACAGATTAAATATAATGAGGAATGTTAACATTTTTTAATTACTACATATTCCTATTCTCCGTAGAAAATGAAAATATTGTGCCTAAAAATTTTTTGAATACTTCAAATAGCGCCCGAGATATCGAGGTATAAACATGAGTTCGATGGATCCGTGTGACGTCACATTACATCCAACGACTTGCGAGGTTCAGTACGTAGCCGGGTCCAATATAAGGGCCTTTCGTCTCACGGAGTGCGACTTGCGAATGTATTATGACGTCACATCGCCGCGAGGAATTGAATATTCACGGGCTTTGTAAAATCCGAACTACTAGGTCTTTTCGACTGAAACAAAAACTAGTGATTTCATATACATATAGGTTTTACTGTGACGAAGTTTCGATCGATTCTGCATACCTGTGAACATTCCTCATTGACGCTATACGATATGAAATCAGGATGTCCTGAATAACACAAGAATTTTTGATTTGGAAGTATTAACATGTTTTTCTTCGTACATCGTAACATAATACCGAATACTCTTACCTCAGTTTTTTCTTAGGTTTTCTTACCAATATTTTCGAAAGTATTATGACGTATGCAACGATTCGAATTTGCATGTATTCACAATTGAATACTCTACAAAAAATAAATCAAAACTTTTGAAATTTTGTTTCCCTGTATATCTTAATCCGAATTTTTAGATATCAAATAGATCCAGTTGTACAAAAACGCCTAATCAGCCGTCGAACTTGGTACACCTTCACAATATCCCATCATCAATAAATCAAATTTGTATTTTTATCCTATTATAACAACTGAATCGCTGCACTCAAAAATAAATCGCATATTATACAAATTAGAAAAAACTTCAAACCAGACCAAAGAAATACCATATGAAAATAAACAGCAATACATAAATAAGACCTCTTTCTCGATGAGTAGAGAATATTCTGTGGTTTTTATGTCGTTTTATTCACATTTGACGCGCACGTGAACGTGAGTATCTATACGTGTTGACATAAAACTTCAATGTCTTTTGGAATATTTGGGAAGTAAAAGTTTCAATTTTGAATATTTGAACATTTTCACTTACGAGCAGCCGACAAGTAAATATTCTAGGTATACGTGGAGTGCTGTACTTCAAGTATCTAATAAAAGAAAAATAAAAAGAAAAAAAACACCCATACTAGTTGTTATTCGTGGAAATGAAATCATGATGCATATATTCACAGGTTGACCCAGGAAAAGTGACTTTTCACTGGGTATTCATCAATTGTGATAGCTCATCAGTGTGAAAATTAATTGGAAAATAAAAACTCAGATGAAGGACTTCAAATTACTGGCTATTGATTAATTATAAATAATCCCACACTGAAGTAGATATTCATCATCCGCTGTTGTGCAAAACCTTGTGATAGTGATAGGTTTTTTCAAGTAACCGTACAATATTGAGAGAAGTGAATGAAAAAAATAGACGTGCACTAAATCTGCACGTGTTGTAACAGAATAATTTGGCGAATATTCAACGATTCGTGTGGCGAGCCAGAAGGCCGGATTTAAAAAATTGAACATGTATGGGATATGCTGTTAGACATTTTCGAAATCGGCAGCCCAACACCTTGGGCGATTTACGAATCCTTCTTGAAGAACGGGAAAATATTCTCCCAGAAGCAATTAGGAAATGCATTGAAAATATGCCACATCGTATGGTTGAAGTGATGAGAAAGCAAGGTGGAAATACACGCTATTAATTTTCAGATGTTTGTTTATGTTTACTAGTCTATAAGTTATTGTAATGTTTTAAATGGTTATAAAAATTGAAAAAACTGCAACACTTTCTTTGAAAATCTGTATCATTTTTTTCAAAGCAGATGTGACGTGAATCAAAAAACATTTGTTAAGAAAGGGACACACTTCAAATTGAAACTGAATATTATCGAATTTTTCGCCTAAAATTGACCACAGGTTGTTTAGAAATGAAGGGTATGAAACGAGTTTTGTTTCACCCTGTATAACGGTTGAACTACAGCTATTTTCGCGAAGTACATTTCAGGTAAACATAACAAGACCCAATACTAGACCTGGTAAAAATTTCAACAAAATCCGAGAACCACAAAAAAAGATACAGGGTGTTGAATTTCACAAAAATTCTGCCTGTCCGGAATTTATTGACGGGGAGTGTTTTTCTATTCTTCTTCATTTCTTTTTGAAACAATGAAATTGTTTATTATATACTCACTTTGTCAGAGAAACCATGCAGAATTCCAAGAACCTGCTTCTGCTCTCTTCCTTTGGCTGTCAGTCCGAAGATGAAGTCTGAATGCAACCAAGGTCGGAACCATCTATAAATGAATATTTCCAGTATCCTGAAAAAAATTTAAATATTTCTTTGAAATCATATGAAATGCTTGTAATAAGGATGAAAAGGACTAAAGCATGCAAAGTATCTGCTAGGAGGCAAGGAAACTCTATGAAAATGTTATTTCAATTTTTTTTTCCGAAATCAGTCAGAAATTTCAACCAAGTCGAGTAGGATATCCGTTAGTCACCCAATTTTTTTTTACAGGTTCAATGATTTAAAAGATTTCACATTATATTCTTCGAAAACATGTAGTTCCTGTAGGAGACAATAGAATGCATTGACAGAGCTCTCTGCAGTCTCTGAAATCAAACGATTTCAGGACAATTCAGTCAGAAGTATAACAATGAAATGGCAAACGTAAGATCACCCACAGTTCACCCTGCATTAATTCGTTAAGTACCTCATGTAAATATTGATGATCGGTTCAGATGTTTGCTTGGTCAATATGGTTTCGAATTCATTCCCTAAATGGGTTATCAATCTCGAATAGGTTTGCTGAAAATATTTGATCTTCTTCTGCTTGGTTAAATTTATGTTCCGGAATGGTATTCATTCCCATGCAGATCCAATTATTCTGGATCTGAATGTTGAAGTTTGGGAGAGTTGAACGCGTCAAGAAAATATTTTTCTGTTGGGATTTGAATTTAGGATCCTTTATTGACTAAGTGATAGAAAACTTATACATTCAACATTTGCATATTCACCTGAAACAAGTGAATAATAGATGCATGATGAACTATAACTGCCCTAATAATTTCAACATTTGCTACATCAACAAATTACATAGTCTCGAAGAATATCCCTGAAAAGATCATAACGTCTCTTTCCTCTCAAGCGACATTTCGAAAATGTACAAAAAGGCATGTTTTCTGCATTATTTTTTCTATCAAAATTCCCAATCAAATATAACTGAAAATAATGTTAAATGAAAAAAGAAAAGTCTGTAAGATCCTCATTCAGAATTTTTTTGCTGTTGCTATAAAAGGTTGGTGTAGAAATCTGGAAGAGCTCACCTGTATATAGCCTTGACATACTCGGAGTCGGTATGTTTCATTGCGTTTATCTCAACACCCATCGCAGTCTCTGAGGAAAAAAATTGATCACATTTCATCAAAACAATAAATAATGTTTGTTCCTTTTTCCACTCAACTTTTACGGTTTTAGAGATTATAAAAATAAATTGGGAAAAATCTGGTGAATCATATTCTGAAAATATCGAGTAAAATATTTAAATTCTCACTGAGGTGAAATTGTTTTCCGATATTTTCAGATCAAAATTCAACTGCTTATTTTCAATTGCTGAAATAGACTCCAACAAATTCTAGAAATTTAAAAAAAAAATTTTTTTTTGCAAAAATAAGAGCGATACAATTTGCCGTTCTCATAAAAAAGTGTAGAGCTGACCAGAGGCTTTCAATTCTTCTAAAAATTATTCACACCACACTGATATACACAATATTCAAACCATAAGCTTTGGATCTTCGAATATTGTGAAGCTGACAAACCATGAGGTCTCAATTCTGAAGAATCATGAACACACGACTTTGAGCACAAAAGGAGCGTAAATCCGACCATGAAACCTCCTTGTGGTATGCTTTAGGTAACGCTGATTCTGGTGGTGAACCAATCAAAATTTTAGTCGTCAGAAAACGAAAAAATTGTTTTCCCTCAAACTTTTCGAAATTTTTTTTTCAATTTTCGAAAAATGCAGAATTAACTCATTACTGAAAAATTTTAATTAAAAATTTCCAAAAAAATTAGCTTACGTTCAAGGAACAAAAACTTTATTCCCTTAATTCTTTTTGAATATTTCAATCGATTGGTCCAGGAAAACCGCTTCACCGATCAATCTACCGATTAAGGGGGTGAAAAAAAAATTTCTCAATAAAACATTAAGGACTTTTTATGAAATTTTCTGCAGCAAAAGAAAACCGGCTGCCGGTTTCATAGGCCTACAGTAGTTCCGGAGGTATGAAGAGTTGAGTGAAAGAGGGCTCTTTTGCATTGAAAATGGAATATCTCGAAGAAAAATGGTAATTTCCGAGGGTGATGTGAAACGAATTGAACCTAAATGAACAGGCTATGCGGGCTTTGCTTCGGTCTAGCCCAGAAAAATTTCACCATGAGCTTAGAGCAAAAATAAAAATTTGTGAAATTGAAAAAAATTTCTCCGAGGATTACTCTAAAAAATTGTTCACCAATGAATTCAGAGCATGGAGTCTTCAAGCTTCATAAGTTAATATATGTATTCTTCATACAACCATTTTTCACTGATATACAGACAACCTGTTGAAAAACACCAAATAATTCTAAAAATTTTATAGATTTTCCATTATTTTGTTGAAAATATCGAAGGACATTATTCATATAAAATGAGTTTGTAATTTTTATACTGGGAATGATTTTCAAAAAACAGGTTGTGCCAAAACCATGCACCGAGCAAACTCGCCTAACTAGGAACTGTTCAAAATATCAATCAATTACACAGATTCATGGACAAAAAACTTCTACCTGTTCCTCATTTATAAAAAGATTTGATAAATTCCGAAAAAATCTCGATAATTTGTCGCAAATGTCGTAAGCTATGAAAGCGCTGCCATGAACATGTCTGTTTATTTTTCTTCACATTTGTTCTGGCGAAAGCGAAAATGAATGTACCAAAAGAACTTATTGAGGCAGCTAGCAGTGTAGCATCAAGTTTATTACCTGAAAAATCAGCTTCAAGGTACGAGCGAAAATACGACGACTTCAAAAAGGAGCAAAACAAAAATAGTGTGATTGGAGTAACTGTAGATATTTCGTTGGTCCACTTGAATCAACTATCAGCTAGATTCAGCCCTAATACTTTATGGGCAGAGCAGTCTATGTTGAAAAGCTGCGTGGAAAAGAAAGAAAATGCCCCTGTTCGCAAGTTTGTTTTCCCTAAAAATTTTATTGAAAAATATGTCGTTCAGTTTTCATTTGCAGATTTAAAAAGGTAATAGCGTTTCTGAAACGAAAAAATTGGCGTTATGTGATACGCCAAAAAAGGCCAAGGTATTAAGTAGAGAAGGGGCTGAACAAATTGTAACAATATTTGTGATTTTTGGATGTTGTCGATGCGACGAAATTCTCTCGTTGAACATGAATGATGTAGAAGATATGAAAAAAATACGTTATTGTGACATTGCGGCGAACAAACAATTCACCATAACCGATGATGGCTGCAGCTTCAAGCCCTGCATGTTATACAGGAAATATGTAATTCTTCGACATCCTGGAACAGAAAGCCTAAGATTTTTTTGACACACCGAAATTGCGATGAGTTGTGTCGATGATTCGGTCAACAAAAAAATCGAAATGTCTAGCAAATTATCTGGTAGTAAGGAGAGTACAAATGTTCTGCAGTCCTCGAATTCAGCAGTTTCTGAGTCAACAGATGATTCATCATCATCAGTATCAACCGTTTCATCATCATCAAAAATCTGCGTTACTGGAAATAACAATTGTACCATGTTTTTCAACTTATATGACGATGAAACAAAATTTTCTAATGTAAATAATAACACTGATTTGTGAAAATTCTGCAAGTTAACGTCAGTTTTTTAAGTTAGTGACTTGATATAATACACTTTCTCGATTAATATTGCGTTTTGGGAAACTGACGTTTACAAATGGGAAACAAAAAAACATATTCTATTAATGTTTGTTCATCTTCCAAAGAAAATTGGACAGCTGACCGAGAAAAACTGACATATTTCTAGGTTGATCGTCCCAAGTTGAATGAACATCCGTTGAATTTCAAAGGTTCATTGAAATTTTCCATTGAATATGATGTCTTCGGCAACCACAGGTGTTGAAAATTCAATGAACCAATAAATTCCAATGAACGTTTCTGAAACATACCGAGAGTAAACCATGAATTTTCTCATTTTTAATAATTCAGTGAGTCTAGATGTCAAGGATAAATTCAGAAAAATTCGTGAACAAATGAGAAACAAATAAAATTGATTTCTTGTACTATGACGAGTTACAATTGACGCACAGCACGATATATCCACCAAATTTACAACAACACAAATGATTGGAATATTCCAAGACTTTCAGCACCCGAAAAATTCACCTTCTCACAGCATAATACGGGAAAGCTCACCTACCAGACCTACCACAATCTTTCCCTTTATCTTGGTTCTTCAATACCTGGCCTTTTTTGTCCGTCAAAACTGTTCTCGGGACGAATTTTCATTCGAACACGTCTAACAGGCTTGATCCCTCCTTGGGAGAGATTAAATAAGCAGGTTATATGAATCCGGCGCTGAAGTGGATTCTGGGACACAATTCGAGAAAAGCGAGGTTGGATAGCCGGCAGTTCGACAGTTTGAGCCGGCACATAAAGGAAAAACTAGCACGGCAATGCATCGTTGAAAAAATTCAAGTTGTCTCTAAGCAAGCCGGGATTAGCCCGGAGAAAATTCGTGGGTTTGATGTGAAAAGCGGAGCTTTCTGCCAGTGCTACGTTATAGAGGTTTGCGTTTGTTTTTTCTTTTTGCTTATTGCGGATGGACTGAGTTGGAGAAATTCAGTCGAGAATACAACGTTTTTTGAACGGAGGATTCAGAATTTTATACGATTCTTTCAAAGCGAAATTTTCTGCAAATTATCTGGTAGTAAGATAAGTACAAATATTCTACAGTCCTCGGGTACAGCAGTTTCTGAGTCAACAGATGGTTCATCATCATCAGTATCAACCGTTTCATCATCGAAAATCTGTGTTACTGGAAAAAACAATTGTACCATGATTTTCAACATATATGACGATAAAATAAAAATTTTCTTATGTGAATGGTACTACTAACTTGTGAAAATGTATGCAAGTTAACGTCAGTTTTTTGAGTTAGTGACTTGATATAATACACTTTCTCGATTAATATTGTTTTCTGGAAACTGACGTTTACAAATGGGAAACAAAAAAACATATTTTATGAATGTTTGTTCATCTTCCAAAGAAAGTTGGACAGCTGACCCAGAAAGAAAAATTGACATATTTCTAGGTTGATCGTCCCAAGTTGAATAAACATCCATTGACATTCAAAGGTTCATTGAAATTTTCCATTGAATATGATGTCTTCGGCAACCACAGGTGTTGAAAATTCAATGAACCAATAAATTCCAATGAACGTTTCTGAAACATACCGAGAGTAAACCATGAATTTTCTCATTTTTAATAATTCAGTGAGTCTAGATGTCAAGGATAAATTCAGAAAAATTCGTTTACAAATGAGAAACAAATAAAATTGATTTCTTGTACTATGACGAGTTCCAATTGACACGCAGCACGATATACCCACCAAATTAACAACAACACAAATGATTGGAATATTCCAAGACTTTCAGCACCCGGAAAATTCTCCTTCTTTCAGCATAATACGGGAAAGCTCACCTGCCAGACCTACCACAATCTTTCCCATTATCTTGGTTCTTCTATACCTGGCCTTTTTGTCCGTCAAAACTGTTCTCGGGACGAATTTTCATTCGAACACGTCTGACAGGCTTGATCCCTCTTTGGGAGAGATTAAATAAGCAGGTTATATGAATCCGGCGCTGAAGTGGATTTCGGGGCACAATTCGAGAAAAGCGGGGTGGAATAGCCGGCAGTTCGACAGTTTGAGCCGGCACATAAAGGAAAAACTAGCACGGCAATGCATCGTTGAAAAAATTCAAGTTGTCTCTAAGCAAGCCGGGATTAGCCCGGAGAAAATTCGTGTGTTTGATGTGAAAAGCGGAGCTTTCTGCCAGTGCTACGTTATAGGGGTTTGCGTTTGTTTTTTCTTTCTGCTTATTGCGGATGGACTGAGTTGTAGAAATTTAGTAGAAAATACAACGTTTTTTGAACGGATGATTCAGAATTTTATACGATGCTTTCAAAGCGAAATTTTCAGCAAATTATCTGGTAGTAAGGAAAGTACAAATGTTCTGCAGTCCTCGAGTTCAGCAGTTTCTGAGTCAACAGATGGTTCATCATCATCAGTATCAACCGTGTCATCATCGAAAATCTGTGTTACTGGAAATAACAACTGTACCATGATTTTCAACATATATAACGATAAAATAAAAATTTTCTTATGTGATTGATACTACTAACTTGTGGAAATGTATGCAAGTTTACGTCAGTTTTTTAAGTTAGTGACTTGATATAATACACTTTCTCGATTAATATTGTATTTTTGGAAACTGACGTTACAAATGGAAAACAAAAAAACATATTTCATAAATGTTTGTTCATCTTCCAAAGAAAGTTGGACAGCCGACCCAGAAAAAAGAATGGACATATTTCTAGGTTGATCGTCCCAAGTTGAATGAACATCCATTGAAATTCAAAGGTTCATTGAAATTTTTCATTGAATATGGTGTCTTCGGCAACCGCAGGTGTTGAAAATTCAATGAACCAATAAATTCCAATGAACGTTTCTGAAACATACCGAGAGTAAACAATGAATTTTCGCATTTTTGATAATTCAGTGAGTCTAGATGTCAGAGATAAATTCAAAAAAATTCGTTTACAAATGAGAAACAAATAAAATTGATTTCTTGTACTATGACGAATTACAATTGACGCACAGCACGATATATACCAAATTAACAACAACACGAATGATTGGAATATTCCAAGCCCCCGGAAAATTCTCCTTCTCACAGCATAATACGGGAAAGCTCACCTACCAGACCTTCCACAATCTTTCCCTTTATCTTGGTTCTTCTATACCTGGCCTTTTTGTCCGTCAAAACTGTTCTCGGGACGAATTTTCATTCGAACACGTCTGACAGGCTTGATCCCTCTTTGGGAGAGATTAAATAAGCAGGTTATATGAATCCGGCACTGAAGTGGATTTCGGGGCACAATTCGAGAAAAGCGAGGTGGAATAGCCGGCAGTTCGACAGTTTGAGCCGGCACATAAAGGAAAAACTAGCACGGCAATGCATCGTTGAAAAAATTCAAGTTGTCTCTAAGCAAGCCGGGATTAGCCCGGAGAAAATTCGTGTGTTTGATGTGAAAAGCGGAGCTTTCTGCCAGTGCTACGTTATAGGGGTTTGCGTTTGTTTTTCTGTTTGCTTATTGCGGATGGACTGAGTTGGAGAAATTCAGTCTAGAATAAAACGTTTTTTGAACGGATGATTCAGAATTTTATACGATGCTTTCAAAGCGAAATTTTTAGCAAATTATCTGGTAGTAAGGAAAGTACAAATGTTCTGCAGACCTCGAGTTCAGCAGTTTCTGAGTCAACAGATGGTTCATCATCATCAGTATCAACCGTTTCATCATCAAAAATCTGTGTTACTGGAAATAACAATTGTACCATGATTTTCAACATATATGACGATAAAATAAAATTTTCTTATGTAAATAATACTACTAACTTGTGAAAATTTTGCAAGTAAACGTCAGTTTTTTAAGTTGGTGACTTCATATAATACACTTTCTCGATTAATATTATGTTTTTGAAAACTGACGTTTACAAACGGGAAACAAAAAACATATTTTATAAATATTTGTTCATCTTCCGAAGAAATTTGGACAGCTGACCAAGAAAGAAAAATTGACATATTTCTATGTTGATCGTCCCAAGTTGAATGAACATCCATTGAAATTTAAAGGTTCATTGAAATTTTCCATTGAATACGGTGTATTCGGCAACCACAGGCGTTGAAAATTCAATGAACCAATAAATTCCAATGAACGTTACTGAAACATACCGAGAGTAAACCATGGATTTTCTCATTTTTAATAATTCAGTGAGTCTAGATGTCAAAAATGAATTCAGAAAAATTCGTTCACAAATGAGAAACAAATAAAATTGATTTCTTGTACTATGACGAGTTACAATTGACGCACAGCACGATATACCCACCAAATGTACAACACAAATGATTGGAATATTCCAAGACTTTCATCACCCGGAAAATTCTTCTTCTTTCAGCATAATACGGAAAAGCTCACCTACCAGACCTACCACAATCTTTCCCTTTATCTTGGTTCTTCTATACCTGCCGTTTTTGTCCGTCAAAACTGTTCTCGGGACGAATTTTCATTCGAACACGTCTGACAAGGTTGATCCCTCTTTGGGAGAGATTAAATAAGCAGGTTATATGAATCCGGCACTGAAGTGGATTTCGGGGCACAATTCGAGAAAAGCGAGGTGGAATAGCCGGCAGTTCGACAGTTTGAGCCGGCACATAAAGGAAAAACTAGCACGGCAATGCATCGTTGAAAAAATTCAAGTTGTCTCTAAGCAAGCCGGGATTAGCCCGGAGAAAATTCGTGTTTTTGATGTGAAAAGCGGAGCTTTCTGCCAGTTTTACGTTATAGGGGTTTGCGTTTGTTTTTTCTTTTTGCTTATTGCGGATGAACTGAGTTGGAGAAATTCAGTCGAGAATACAACGTTATTAGAACGGATGATTCAGAATTTTATACGATGCTCTCAATTTATTCCTGTTGTACGAAATATATTGTATTTCGCAGAAAAGTTCTCGTCTCGGTTTGCCATCTCTCGGAATATGTCATAGTTTTTGGTCTTGAAAAATATTCTGTTTTCTTGTGTTTTAAAATTTTGGGAGTATCTATGGCAGAAATTCGATTTCCTCAAATGGAAACCGTTTGTTTTTCACTCCCATTTGAATTTGTGAAGAAAGAATAAGTAGAGTCTTCTCGGGGTTTCCTATATCGAAAATGTCCAATTTTTGAGATATTCAGAAAAAACTGTTAGCAACGAGCATATTACAATATGCGAGGTATCAATTATGGTCTATGTTCACCCTTTCATAAGAATCTATATGACTTTATTCAAAATTATCCAGGTTTGTTCCAACTGAAGAATTTATCGTGCAATGTTTTGGCAGAATTCTGTTCCAGAATGAAATATTGGGAAGGTGCGAAAAATGATTGGAAATAGGTGGACGAAATTTTCAAAATGTGTTATGAATCAATTTTATATTTTGATATATTTGAATAAAAGTTTGGGAAGTTTCAGGACTTGTTTTATAAGTTTTGCATTACAATCCAAGCTTTCGATACGTATGTCATATTTTCCGAAAAATAACTCAGGATTTTCATTATGAGCAGTTAAAAAAACTAGTAGTAGTTTTCTTCGAACAATGACATAAGTTTCGAGGAATATCAACAACGGAAGCATGGGAAAATATTCTGCATAAAGTCGAACATTTTTATGAAATGATGAACATAAATTATAATTTAATAATATAACGCTCGTAGCAGTTATTTCTGAATATCTCAAGAATGGCATATTTTTGATATAGGGGACCCTGACTAGACTTCACTTATTTTAACCCCACAAATTCATATGTCAGTAGAAAAAATACGGTTTCCATGTGAAAAAATCGAGTTTTTAGCTTTTTTTGAATTCCAACTTTGACACTCTCATTTTGCCTCCCAGTATATCAAAACGTTGTTTTCTCTACAGAGTGACGACGAATATTTTTTCGGCAACCCATTTAAAAAAACAGATCTGAGATTGTGCGTTGCGCTTTCATTGAATTTTCAGTGTTCTACAAGCCTCAATTTGTATTTTTTTTTAGAAAACAGTGAATAACTCGAAAATGGCTATAAGAAATGATACACAAAATGAATGTGGCATTCGGAGTGATATATCCAAAAAACTCATAATAAACAGGGTGTTCCATTTCAAATAAGAAAGTCGATACCATTTCTGGTGAAAGTGGAAGTCATTGAGATTTGAAAATATAACATGAATGAAGGTCTACTCGGCTTATATGAGCACACAAAATTCGAAATTGATCCAATATTTGTTTCTCCGTGAACTACTAATGGGCACTCCCGGTTGGACACCCTGTGAATATTTGACTGATTCAAATAAATTGATTTTTTTTGTTTTCACGAAACCCCCCCTAATTAGCTTCGGGGTATCAAAAAAAGACCTCTGTGAAAATATCAGCTCCATATAATAACATTCAGAGGTCGCTCATCACTTATTTCTATTTTGCCTACTAATAGCAGGGGAAAAATTTCTTTTTTCAATAAAAAATTCCTAGAACACAACCAATTGACGGATTTCTTTGTGTGATACATTTTCGTACAGGCAATCAGATGCACACTACAAATATGTCCTCCCTATGTCCTTCAAGAGTTATTCGATTCTATGTATTGAGGTATTTTTGAAGAGAAAAAATATTCAAAAAAATCGAATTTACTTTTCACGCAACCTGCCTTCTAATCATCTTCAGGGCATCGACAAAAGCCGTCTTTGAAAATATAAGCTTTGAATATTAATATTCAGAAGTCACTCATCGATGGTTTCTATTTTCGCTGCTGATGGCAGGAAAAAAAATTCTTTTTTCAATAAAAAATTTCTTGTTCACGAACCAATAGACGGATTCCACTGTATGATACATTTTGGTGTGGAGAACTAGATACTCTACGAAAATGTTCCATACGATATCTCTATAAAAACACTCGTTCAAAAGTTATTTGAACTTGTTTTTCCAAAATAGAGGTATTTTTGAAGAAAAAGTTCGAATAACTTTTGAAGGAGCAGTTTTAACGGAATATCGTATGAGACATTTTCGTAGAGCATCTAATTCCCTACAGGAAAATATATAACACAGTTGAATCCGTCAATTGGTTCGTGAATGGGAAATTTTTTATTGAAAAAAGAAAATTTTTTCCTGCTATCAACAGCGGAAATAGAAATCATCGCTGAGCGACCTCAAAATATAAATATTCAAAGCTTATATCTTGACAGACGCTTTTTTTCGATACCCTGAAGATAATTAGAAATAGAGTTCCGTGAAAACAAACGGAATCGATTTTTTTTTTTAATTTTTTTTTCAAAAATACCTCAATATTAGCATCGAATCGAATATTTTTTAAAGCGGCCGTTTTATCGAAATATCGTAAGGGACATATTTTTGAAGTATCTGAATGCCTATACGAAAATGTATCACACAAAGAAATCCGCGCATTAATTTGTGTTCTAGGAATTTTTTATTGAAAAAAAAAATTTTTCCCCTGCTATGAGTAGGCAAAATAGAAATAATTGATGAGCATCCTCTAAATGTTATTATTTGGAGCTGATATTTTCAGAAAGGTCTTTTTTAGATACCCTGAAGATAATTAGGGGGGGGGCGTGAAAACGAAAAAAGTCGATTTTTTTGAATCAGTCTAATATATATATATATATATATATATATATATATATATATATATATATAAAAACTTCCTGAATATGTGGCAGCCAAATATCTCTCAAGCTCAAAAAACCGAGAGTCTCTAGTTATTCGTTTTCAATGGTCATAACCCTTGCTTATAACAAATTTCGAGTCAGAAGCTGACGTCCTTCCAATCTTACAAAATGATACAAAGAAGCTGTACTATACTAATAATGGGTAGAAATACAGTTCTTCGCTTGCTGCCATTCGGGATGTTATCAAAATATTTCATAAATTCTTCTCTATGTGTTCATGATCAATATACTTCACAGTCGTCACACTGGCAGAATACTTTTTTTTGAATCGCGTTCCGTTATGATAGCTCCTTCAATGAAGCTTGGAATAAAAGCAGCTGAGGCTCCTCGAAAGAAATAACTCCAACCCAACGATTATATCCTAGTGATACAAGCCCCAATCCGGAACAATTTTACCGTGAGTTTTATTTCAAACATTAAATTCAAGTTCCAGACCGTGCTAAGATCTCAACCCGTGGCGTTTACAGGGGAAAATCCACGATTTACGATCTGTATAAGGAGGGTCTAACCGCATCACGTGGCACAGCGGATTCCGACATTATTGCAGACATTCCGGTAGTGAAATTGGAGTGAAAAGAATTATGGAAATTCTGTTCAGCATGTTACGTCAATTTCATGAAATTGTACCATGGAGAACCAGAGTATCTGTTTAGGAGAATCGATAAATGTTTTATTTGTTTCCCATTGGTGAACGTCAGTTTTCAAAAACACAATGTTAATCAAGAAAGTTTATATGATCAAGTGAACTTGTGAAACTGATAGTTAACTTGCGAAATTCTCACAAGTAAGTTGAATTATTTACATTAGAAAATTTTGTTTCATCGTTATATATGTCGAAAATCATGGTCCAATTGTCATTTCCAGTAAGACAGATTTTTCATGATGAAAAAGTTGATACTTGTTGACTCTGAAACTGCTGAACTCGAGGACTGAAAAACAGTTGTACTCTCCTTACTACCAAATAATCTGCTAGACATTTCGATTTTTTTGTTGACCGAATGACACATCGAAATAACACATCGCAATTTCGGTGCTCTTCCACCCTCCTGCACGCTTTAGTGCTAAAATATCTCCACCCGAGTCCGCAATCATAGTGGCTCCAGTTCTGCGAAAAGAGTGGCCGGTGTATAACTGTGGGTCTTTTAAACCTAAATATTTCGATATTTGCTTTTGGACACCACCAATAGTGTGCTGGCCAGCGTTAAGGGAAATGCACTTGCCATGTCGGTATGTCAAAAAAAATATTAGGCTTTCTGTTCCAGGAGGCCGAAGATTTACATATTTTCTGTATAACATGCAGAGCTTGAAGCTGCAGCCATCATCGATTATGGTGAATCTTCTTTTTGTTTGCCGCAATGTCACAATAACGTATTTTTCCATATCTTCTACATAATTCATGTTCAAGGAGAGAATTTCGTCACAACTACAGAATCCAAAAATCCCAAAATTGTTGTTTCAATTTTCGCCAGCAACCACTAGTCATCAGGAGGATGCAAAAGAAATTATTCAGCCTCTTCTCTACTCAAAACCTTCGCCTTTTTTGGCGTATAATGTTCATTTTTTCGTTTCAGAAACGCTATTCATTTTGAAATCTGCAAATGACAACTAAACGTCATATTTTTCTATAAATTTTGTAAGATCCGCTTGCACCTTCGTTCCTTAAAGTTAAGGATCCCTTAAATATTGACAGTTGCACGATTATCACTCAAATGGAATTTTTACGTAAGGGACCTTAAAATATAGAACAATATTTTATTATCTATGTAGAGACCCTATCTAGTGATATTTCAGTTTTTCATGATGTTCAACTTCACCCTAATTCAATAAAGCTCTTTCATTGGCTGACCGGATACAGATGATAGTTGTCATTTCCTTAACCTAGCTTTACTGTCATTTTGACGATTTCATGCTAGTTGAAATTTAAAATTTTTTGCTATAATTTCATGAAAAACAACAAATGTTCAGTCAGTTTGACAAATTATTTTAGGTTATAATCCCATCCTTAAATTTGAGGTTAGGTTTAAGGATCGAAACGTCACTTAAATATTTAAGGAACGATGGTGCAAACGGATCTAAGATCCGTTTGCACCATCGTTCCTTAAAGGTAAGGATCCCTTAGATATTGACAGTTGCACGACTGTCACTCAAATAGAATTCTTACGTAAGGTACTATAGAATATAGAACAATGTTTTATTATCTATGTAGGGACCCTTGAATAATTTCATCTAGTGATATTTCAGTTTTTCATGTAGTTTAACTTCACCCTAGTTCAATAAAGCCTTTTCATTGGCTGGCCGGATACAGATGATAGTATTCATTTCCTTAACCTAGCTTTACTGTCATTTTGACGATGTCATGCTTGTTGAAATTTAAAATTTTTCGCTATAATTTCATAGAAAACAACGAATGTTCAGTCAGTTTGACAAATTGTTTCAGGTTATAATCCCATCCTTAAATTTGAGGTTAGGTTTAAGGATCGAAACGTCACTTAAATATTTAAGGAACGATGGTGCAAAAACACAACACCACAACAAACGTGCGAACAGGAGCATTTTCTGTCATTTTCAAGCAGCTTCTCAACGTAGATCATTTTGCCCATGAAGTATTAGAGCTGAATCCAGCTGGTGGTTGATTTAAAACATCTTCAGTTACCCAATCACACTATTTTTGTTTTGCTACTTCTTGCTCGTACCTTGAAGCTGATTTCGCAGGTAATAAACTTAAGGCTACACTGCTGGCTGCTTCAATGATTCCTTTCGGTACATTCATTTTCGCTTCCGCCAAAACAAATGTAAACAAAAATTTACAGACAAGTTCATGGCAACGCTTCCATAGCTTACGAGATTTGCGACAATTATCGAGATTTTTTCGGAATTTATCTAACCATTTCACAAATGAAAAACTGAAAAAATTAAAAACAATACACGCAAGATAACGGGTTTTACTGGCTCGAAGAGGTAACTGACTTGCCTGCGGCTCGTCAGTTATATCCTCCATTGGCCAGTAAAAAACCTCTTACCTCGCTAGTAATGTTTTATACCATTGAATTAATAGAAGAAGTATTATACGAAAATATGTATAATCATGTGCATTTTCAAAATCACATTGGCCCTTCTGGAAATTGAGACTACCGATTCGTTTAGAAATTGCGATTCCTTTGGAACCGCGAAAGAGATGAAAACAATATATGAAGAACCAAGATTAAACAGGATTTCCTCATCATTATTTCCTTCACGTACTATTGATTGACTGCTGCTTGCTGAAACTCACCACAGATAATATCCAAGGCACAATGTGTCACTAATGTGCTTATATCGAAAAATTTCCCATCCGCTGATGATTTAAGCTCCTCTACCAGTAAGAGCGCTTTTTCTGAGAACACTTCTTGGAAGGCATCCAGTATTTTGAAATGGAATGTTGGCGTAATGAGCTTCCGATGTCTCTGCCAATAAGAACCTGAAAAAAGTTTATTCAGTGTTGACATTTTTAGTTCGCATAAATGTGGAGAATTCTACGCACCTGTTCCAGTGATCAAACCATCTCCTAACCAGTTTTTGACAAAGTCATAGTTCATTCCCTTGGTTATGTTGGTACTGCTCTTCAGAATGATCTGTCAAGGAAATGATTGACACATCAAAATCATTCCACAACATGAAAAATGCCTGCTTTGAGACATTACTGGTATTCACTACATATATGAAATTATGGCGGTATTCTGCTTTCATCTGTATCTTTTCATAAGCTCACAGGAGAGTTTCGACTCTCGACGTTTTCTAAAAATCTTCAGCTTACAGGTAGGTATATTGTGAGGTTATGTTGAGTGGTTGTTTTTGTCACAGAATGTGAAACATTTTTCTGAACCCAACTCATTTTGTGATTCATTTGTCCACTTTGGTTGTTAATTTCTCTTACTCGTTGAAGCGAACACAAATTGAACATAAATATATCTAATATTCAATGTACCATCCAATATTATAGAGAGATGGGTTCTATTCTATGATAATATTACGAATAAGTTCACAATTGACACTTGAAATACGACAGTTACAGAGAAATTTCCAAAATTTCATTATTTACGGATGTAAGCCACATACAGATCAATCGTACGCTACAGATCCGTAGCTTACAGAGAAAAAGCAGAATACCGCCATTAATTTCAATCAACCTACCTCAGCATGTCTGGCTTTGGTGAAATGGAGTTGTGGTATAGGACCAACCCAAGATCTGAAGATAGGTCCAAATTTCTCTGACCGATCATAAATTTGTTGGTAGAGCTCTGCGAAAACAAAAGAATGAGAAACAACACACCAATACGTTATGTGAAAAAAAAAAAGATTCGCTCTAGTTAGATTCTTTCAGTTTAGTTTCAACGAATTTCACGAAAAGCAGTACTTAATTCAATGTGAAAAAAAAGATCTAGGAATTACTGAAAAGGTATGTCACCCAGTAGAACATCACTTAGACCTAAGCAACGGATTTGCTAAAGTTCATTTTTGAAGATATTACAAATTTTGTTATTTACCGCGTTTGTTGCTAGGTAGGTAGATAATTTTTTCTGCTTGTGAAGGTGATCATAACTTACCTTTCAGCGAACGGTAAGTGAAAATGATTAATTATTTTTTGAAATTATGAAATAACGCGAACAATTTAAATTCAGTTCATTCAATATTGAAAGTACAATTTCTACAATTGCTGATGGAAATACCACTGTATTGAGTAGTAGCCGAATTCACAGAAACCTCTGCGGAATTCAACATTTCATGTTGCAACTCGCTACGTTTCGTAGAATGCAAAATTTTTTCAGCAAAGTCTTGTTTATTTTCCAGGGAATCCTCAACGTAACTTCAAGCCACAGTCGAAGACCGCCATCCACCTTGTCGTTTTAGTGCTAATACATCTACTCATTTATAGCTTAAAGTGCATCTAAGAGAGTGGCCAGTATAGGCATTTAGATTTTCTAAATTCGAAAAGTTTGCAATTTTTGACGGCTAACTTTCACTTGATTACTGCATTTTTCGTTTTGATATCTCAAAAATAAATGCTCGCTCTTCGCATTCTGTGAACGCAGACGGAAATATTTTCTTCATATTTAAAGGTAATTTATATTATTATCTCGATGAATGACTGTGAATGTTCTCTGAATGCTGGTTATTGTGTTAATTTTCAAGATCAATGCTAAAAATGATTCCCCGATCTTCTATGTCTCTGACGCTCACGTTATACAACTCTTCTATTCTACACGCCCCTGATATACCTAATATCATTCCCACCTGGAAGACATCATTAGTTTATAAAGCACTATTTTATTAATAATAATTGGGAATTTTTTCATTTCTTCTCTTGTAAGAATAGCAGAATTTTGGGTTTGAAACCAATGGATTTTCTCTTGAAGAATTCTATAACCGTTGCAAACTAGGATATCTCAATACCGTCGTTCAAAAATATTATGCTCTTCAGCATTGAATATTCCGCCCAAGGACTTCCAGACAATCTCAACTTTTCCATTCTTCGAACAAAATAGGCCAGTAACACTTTTTTATTGATTTGGCTGGCTTTATTTCGTCTGAATCCATTCCTAGAAAGTATTGTATGTACTCTAGTAGCGAATTTTAGATTTCTCAGGAATGACTGAAGAACAGCCGATTTCCCAGGATGTTTGATTTTCATAATCTTCTGAAGATTCTATATCGCTCATTTTTCAACGCTAGTAAATTCAATTGATTATTGCCGCATTGACAATCTACTTAGTTTTCATCACCAAGACTACGGCTTATATTATATTCCTACACAGCATTGATAAAGCCACGAATTAGTGAATTTTTCAGATAATTATTTTGTCCATTGAGTGAAAATTGTGTCTATCGTCAAAAAATCGCTATAAGTATCTCGAACGTTAAGGACTAGC
Source organism: Hippodamia convergens (assembly GCA_038502775.1). NCBI lineage: Eukaryota > Metazoa > Arthropoda > Insecta > Coleoptera > Coccinellidae > Hippodamia > Hippodamia convergens. The sequence continues at coordinate 5,872,255 of CM076607.1, forward strand.
GATCTCAGACAATGATTGGAATTGTCGCTATTGTCTTCGATCGGTAGAATGCATTTACTTTTCTCTTTACTTAATATACTATTATTTCCGCGTTTTTTTCTTTTCTTAGATGACAACAGAGTTTGATTAGAACAGCCTAGGTCTCTGATCATGTAAATCCCACTTATGTGGACCATCAGATAGGGGATAACCAATGTGGTTTTGGGAAAGAGCTCTCAATTTTCGGCCAAATCTTCAATAGTAGACAATTAATGAAAAAATGCTGGAAATAACATCACTACACCAGCAATTCGTCACTCATTTACTCACTATGAACACCGATTACCACTGTGAGAATTGGGGGAAAATTAACTCGATCCCATCACCATTTAGCGGCCTGTCTCCATTAGTGCGTTCTTAGAAAAATTAACACCAAAGCACTGCTATTCAGCAATCAAGATGAATTTTACTGATGTTTTCGGACGATATCGATACAGTCGGGAATACAGAATGAGGACCAACATGGAACTCCAAAAAATTTTCAAGAGACATATAGTACATGTAATAAAATCAAAACTTCGAAGGGCTCATCATGTCACGAGACAAGAAGATGGTCGTATTATTTAATTAGAATGGTATAAGAGATTATAACAGATCTCACACTACATCTGGTGATTGACGGCCATCCTCAGAATACCTAGATAAGGCGCAGGTAATGAGAGAATTAGGTTTCAGAGAGTCTGGACCTCTTTAGGTATTTATATCTCATCTGCGAACTTTCCTAGTGATGTAATGGTCAAGAACGTAAGTACTGAGAAAAACTTTAGTACGATGATATGCAAGAAAGAGGGAAGGGGCGGGAATACACTGACCAAAATTTCAAAGAAAATACTGGTAAATGGTATACAGATGGTTCTACAACCAGCACGGGAGCTGGCGCTGGGGTTAACGGGACCTAAGCCAGGTTTGCACTATCGTAAGGCTCCTGTGTGAATATTCTGCTAGCAGAAATATTAGCAATCAAAAGATGTCTAGACATCAATCTAAAAAAAAACTATCAGAATTGCGACAAAGCTATTCACTCAAATAGTCAAGCTGCTATTAAAGTTCTGAACTCCCATGTCATCGACTCAAAGTCGACATGGGAATGCCGGATTAAACTCAATGAGGGAGACACGAAAAACAAGGTCTCTTTGATCTGGGTTCCTGGTCAATCGGGCATCACAGGTAACGAAGAGGTCAACAAACTTGCCAGAGAGGGTGCTCGGAAACCACTCACTGGCCCAGAACATTTCTGTAGTATAGCAAAGTGTACTTATAAAGAGTTTCTGGAGAAGGAGAAAACTGAAAGAGGCAGAATCTCCAGGGTTCGATCACTCCAAACAACTTCCTTCGGAATTTCGAAACTGCAAGATTCGAAAAATATTTGGATCTCAGTAAGAGCCAACTACAAATCCTCACTGGCTTTATTACACTTGGTGAGAATGGGCGTATCGGATACTGACGAGTGTAGATTCTGTGGGGAGGAGGAAGAAACTCCTATTCACCTAGTCAAAGAATGCTTTGGAATTGTAAGCTAAAGAAAACAATGCTTTGGTCAAGACACCTGTAGGAGTGAGGTAGTAGCGTCACTGAAGCCTTTCGAGATATTGGATTCATAAGATTTCTGGGACTGGTAGGCGAGCTGTAAAGCTTTGTCAGGGGGCACAATAGACCATGAGGTCGCAGTGGACTGTAACCCCTTTAAACTATCCTTGTATAAGATTCCAAAATCTTTGGTTATACCTTCTGAGGTGAAAGGGACTTGCATTGCATTGAGTACAGTATTTCATAGTGTCTTTGCAGAAGGCTGAGTGCGACTGATGAGCATTGATAACAGCTTGTTATTGCTTTGTTTCGCTGATCTCTTTTCAATTTAGTTCGATCATCTCCAATCAATAATAACTTCTAAATCATTTGAAAGATTTCTGAAGGAAACACCCAAATAATTTCAGAAAATATAACATTTTCTCAGAATGAATTCCAATCGACGATTGTAAGTTTGGATTGTCTCAGGATGTAACCACCGTATCTCAACCAGATCTTATTGAAATGATACTCTACCCTCAAATATGTTTAAATCTTCTGAAATCAATGAAAACCTTCAGTTCAAAATTACAGCTGAAAACACCTGACAATAACTACGAAAAACTCAAGTCATTGTCAATTCCCAATTTCAGATCTTATCATCCATAATTTATTAGATTTGTATCAAGATATTGTTTGATGCGGAATATAAAACATTTTGAACCTGATACTGGAATACTAATCTTGTGAAATGTAGCGAATCAGAGGAATTCACATCTGGAAAACAGTTCGAGAACTATCTCTGGAGTATTTTCTAATATTTTCTGAGACATTTTGCGTGAAAATAATGAATGAGATAATGGACAGCGTGAATTTTATCTACGGCAAACAAAATGGAGTATGTTTCAAGTATTCTTGGCGTGAATATTTCTATGAACACGAGTAACATCATCCAGTGAGCGTCAACTGAGTCTTAATTGATGGAATCTATTGTTTTGAGAGTACTACACAGGGTGTACCAAGTTCGACGGTCTATAAGGCGTTTCTGGATAACTAGACCTATTTGAAATCTGAAAATTGGGCTTATGTTATTGTTTGACATTATTTATCGATCTAAAATATTCTCGGAGCCTGACCACTTTCAGTTATACAAGGAATGGAAAAACAATTTCAATTTTTTTTCTTTTTGTTATGTATTTAATTCTGACTACATTCGTGCTCGAATCGTTGCAATCGTCAGAATACTTTTCAAAATATCGAGAAGAAACCCGGCACAGGGTGTTCCAAATGTTGGTTCAAGAATTGGGATCAAGATAACTTTCGTTTTTCAAATTCAAACCATATTTTTCTCATGATGGATTTTGCGAAGAACAATGATGATAATGTTTCCACATATTAATGCTCCTAAAATTAATAATTTTTGAGTTATTCAGGACTTCCTGATTTCATGTCGTACGTACCGTCAAATTCATAGAATCTGTTTCATATCAACAATGACATTCGTCATTGAAGATGAATTACTCAAAAAACCCACTAGTGACTTCCTCTTTTCTGAATTCATTTATCATTGTTGATATAAAACAGATTTCATGAATAAAAACAAAAAATCCTAAATGACTCAAGAATAAATAATTTTGGGAGCATCAACATGTTTGAACTTTGTCATCATTTTTCTTCACAGAGTCCAACGCAATCATAAAACAAATGGGTTCTAATTTGAAAATCGGAAGTTATGAGCGAATTTTGACTCAATTTTTGAACCAACATTTGGAACACCCTGTGACGGGTTATTCCAAATTCGGAGATTGCACAATATTTCCCCAGTCATCGCTTTCAAAAATGTAAAAACTGTGCGTGCTTACGATATCTAGGTTAGGAAACAAACATAATACCGAATACTCCTATCGCTCTTTTTTCTTCAGTTTTTTCTCTATATTTTAGAAAGTATTTTGACGAATGCAACGATTTAAGTACGAATGTATTTAGAATTGCATACTCTATCATCTTCTGAAACAAAAAAACAGAACAAAAAATTTTCAAAAATTTTCTTCTTCCCTCCCTGTATCACTGTCAGTGTCAGTGGTCAGGCTCCAAGAATATTTCAGATCGGTAGATAATGTCAAACAATGATATAATCCCGATTTTCAGATTTCAAATAGGTCCAGTTCTCCAGAAACGCCTAATAGGCCGTCGAACTTGGTACCCCTGTATATAATATATTACTCACGTTCCCTTGGAGTTCTTAATTGCGTCAAAGTAGTTCCGATTATGGGATACCATGGAGCTCCACCAAATTGATCTACAGCATCTGCTAAACGCTTTCGTCTCTCCTTGCCTCTCAAATATAAGAGCGGAAAAAGTAGAATAACAAAAATAATGAGTATTTCGAAAACCCCCATTTCAGATCTGAAAATCAAATCAAATAATAAGTTTCAATTTGGTATATGCGTATGATTTTAAAAGGGGTAAGGGTGGGTGATTCTGAAAGCGAATTATAAAATAAGGGTTGAGAATTTATCGAATGAAAAAGGTAATGTCGACGAAAAAATACAAAGATATGATCAAGCCAGAATTCAGCGCTTCATTATGAACTTATTCGCCATTCGTTTTGTGATTTGTTCATGGGACAATATGGCAATATCTGAATAATGCCATTAAAAAATTTAAAAAAATTGAATTGATGAAAAAGACGGGGATAGAAGTTGTGATGGTATGAATACGACTCACCTCAGCTGAGAACAATGAAGTTAAGTAGACAATGACCACCGCCGTATTTCCTTTCCAAACTGACGCCTCAAATCTATTTCACAATTATCAGAGATTTATCTCAGCCGAACAATCTTATCGAGTGTGAGATTGATCTCACTTGACAATGCATATTTTACGGATTACAAAAGATTCAATCTAATTGAATTCCATAAATAACATTGTTTCGATTAATCCGTTTTATTTGGACTGCGGACGGGTTTTGAAATTTTTACACCGTTGTATCTTCTCGCAATCGTAAACTGATGATAGCTCAATGGCACACTCACCCGATGAAAATTGACAATATTTTGCTACGGAGGTTATCTTATGCAGATCTGATATAATTGAATTATTTTCCAGGGCTTAGATAATACCAGAATTAGGCAGGGTTGGGATGAACTATGGAACCAAGTGAATAGCTTTTGAATGAACACGACATTGTTTATTTTATATTGCAGGTGAGTGCAATAGCCTGAAGTGCATCTGATATGCAATTTTTTGTTCATAATATAATTCCGGTTAAAACGGGAATACCCTAAAGTGTTTCAATTTACATGGGAGCTTGCATAGTCTATTTTTTTTGGGGGTTGTCGTCACGATTAAGATTTTATGTCCAGGGTGATTCACTTACCTTTGTAACCCCAATTTTCTCGTAGACGTCCCAATATTTTTTCATTCTGTGAATGACGTTTCAAACAAGTCAATGTCGACTTGAGATGTGCATAAAAATCTGCGGAATAAATCAAGACGCCAGGCGTCGCGGCGCTATCAAAAATTTTTTTTAAAGGGACATACCTTTTTTATGTCTTTCGAAAGATAATTTGTTTCTGAACCTTTTTTCGAATACAATTTTTATTAATTTCTAACCGTCAGCGATCTGCAGCGTGTTTTATGTTACTTCTAATCCATGTAGTTTTTTCTGTTTTGTGGTAGTATACTTTCATTTGGAGACATAGATTTGATTTTATGATTTGAATTAAAAAAGGCTAGTATTGTAAACCATCTGCATCCAAACTGCCACCAAACTGATTCTAATAACTTGAACCATTCGATAATGAAGATAAGAAACGCATGTGCCCATGTAAAACCTCATATTCTGACCAAAGTAACTTATAATGAAATAAGGGAATGATATAACTGATGTATGGGTCATAATGGCTAGTATATAGAACATATGATCCGAAATGTTTTGATTGTTATTAAAAAAATGTTTATTGTTATAAGATATAATATTCAATGAATATAATAAAATGGAAATAGTTTGTTACAGAACCCCGTCATTTAACGAAACAAAATCATATCTAAGTCATCTAGCTATTATGATCAAAACATAAGTTATATCATTTCTCCATATCATTATAAATATGAGGGTCCATTTATTTTAGAATTCTTGATCTCAATATCTCTTCATAATGGCAGCGATGTGACATAGAGCCCCATCTTGCTGTATCCACATATTAAATCTAATTTGAGGAGGCAGATGGTTTACAATACTAGCGTTTTTGAATTCAAATCACAAAATCATATCTATGTCTCCAAATAAAGGCATTTTACCACAATACAAAAAAAAATTATAGGAATAGAATTAACATAAAACACGCTGCAGATCGCTGACGGTTAGTAATGGATAAAAATTGTATTCGAAAGAAAAGTTCAAAATGATATCATCTTTCGAATGACATGATGAAAAAGGTATGTCCCTGGAGAAAAAATTTTTGATAGCGCCGCAACGCCTGGCGTCTTTATTCATCCTGAAGATTTTCATGCGCATCTCAAGTCGACATTGACTTGTTTGAAACGTCATTCACAGAATGAAAAAATATTCGGACGTTTTCGGGAAAATTGGGGTTACTAAGATAAATGAATCACCTCGTAGTTCGAATTTTTTTTGAGAAGGTGGCCAGTTAGCGTTCATTGTTTTGTTAAAAATTTCTTGATAAATATGTAAATATATTGAATTTTCATTCTCAATAACTTCTTTTCTTATTTTTCATGACTTCCTCATGAAGAAAAACCTGACGAGAAATGCTTATTATTCATGCATATATATTCATCAACAAGTTCCAAATATTTGAAAACATATGAATATTGTAAAATACTTCTTGCTTCTCAGAAACTCGTCAAAGTAAAGAGGTTTTAAAAACTTTTAGGTTTATGTTGAAGAGCTTTATTCGGGTTTGAAATATAATTAAATTAATAGATTTAAATCACATGGCGGTTCGAAAAAAAAATATTCAATGCATGGCCATCCATTAAAAAACAAACAAAAAAATAGATTTTTGAAGGTGACAACTCATGACGAACTAATTCATTTGTCACCTGATTGGTTATGTGAAAGACAACACTTCACAATCATTACAAACAATAACAAAAACATTGCAACGTACCAAGGCAATGGAGGTGTCCAAAATTTACTCAAATATTTGTATAAGTTGCCCTTGTGTCACACATATTTTGAAAAGCGAAAAGTAGCATTCCTGAAAGGATTAACATTAAGAAACAACTACTCAACTGGACGTATACTTTCCGATTTATCAAGAAATATCAGCTCCATCAATAAAAAAATTATCGAAAAATCATTTCTGGTCGTGCACCAAAATTCAAATGGGCATATTTGCAGTATTTCTCATGATTATTCAGAATTCAGTACTTACTAAGAATTGCATAAAGGAATCGTTAATCTTAAAATTCTATGTGAACTTCTGTTTTTCAAATGGAACACCCTGTGTTCTACTTTCCTAATCGGTAACAGTTCTTTTTTTCGATTTCAAATATAAATACTTTGTTGAGCTTATCTCTGGCAGTTTTCTATAAATATTGATATTTTCTTCTAATTATGCAGGTGTGGGATGTCACACGAGAATGATGCGATTTTTTTATATCAGAAGGACCGTGGATAACGAAAGACCCTATTTTCATATTATTAATTTATTAACTGAAATCAGGTTTTCAAATTACCCCCATCAACTTCTAGACAATGTCGATATCTTGTTACTTTCAGTTTTCAATCATTTTCCTTACTATTTATGAGATATATTGAGGTTGTTGATTTCTTTCTCTATTCTGAATTCAATGTCTTCAATATTTTGCGGATGGGTTATATACACTTGATATTTCAAATATCCCCAGAAAAAACTGTCCAATGATGTTGAGTAGGGACTTTCAGGATAAAAAGAAATCACAGCATTCTCGAGTGGCGTTCTACAGCTGTCTTAACTTTGGACGAAAAAACCTACAATTTTCGGAAACTGCTGGAAAAACCTTAATGAAGTATATATATTTGAAATCAGATGATGTGCTATTTGAGAAAGAACACTTCACATAGAATCAGGGCCGTCTTTAACCTCTTGGAGGCCCTGGGCACATTAGGATAATGGGGCCCCTACCCACAATACCACATACAAAATACAAATACAGGGGAATCCCCTACCGCCGAGTAGGTTTATTCACGACACACATAGCCACGGTATGTAAATGCCGTGATGTAATTTAATTATCAAATCGAGAGAATTTTGCCGATTTACGGAATTTCGATACTCGAAAGGGAGAAGGGATTTTTTAGCCTGGAATCCCCTGAAATTTCTTGTGGTGGCGTGGCGTAAATTCGGCCTCCCCTCTATAGATCTATTATTCATGATAAGATTTCTCTGAAGTTTTTCAAAGGGAAATTATGACAAAAATGTTATGAAAATAATTTATATATTGAAAAACAAAAATTTCCAAACAAAATAATGTGAATTCTGATATAAAAGTAACTAGAAACTTAACCATTTCAAATTGTATACCTTTTTTTTCATATTCTGTATACCTTTTTTAAAATTTCCGAAAAATTTTTTTTTCTTTCTATATTATCGAGATAAATAGATTATATTAATTCGAGGTCGTAGATTATGAATATGTTAATACAATTTCGATACTACCAATATTTTGGAAAATATTCGAAAAATTCTAAAAATTTTTAGAAAAATCGGCCAACTTTGAACAGCAGATATAAAAAAAGTATGGATGCTATAGTTTTAGTCTTTCCTCCATATTATAGTACGTTTCTCTGAAAATAAAATAGTGTATTTATCCCTTCTCTACAAGGGATATTTTGGATTTCGTAAATTATTCCGCGAAGGCCCTTTTTTCGGAAAATTCAAATCGTTATAATTTCTACAAAAATCGTTTTATAAAAAAAGTAATTGCATATTCTTAATCTACGCCCTCGAATTAACTCATAACATGAATTTGGTCGATAAATTCGAAAATCGAATTTTTGGCAATTTTTCCATACATATGTATGGAAAAATTTGCGATTTTTGGCCAAAATTTTTTTTTTGAATTGATCGACCAAATTGAGATTATAAACTAATTCGTGGGCGTAGATCAAGAATATGCTATTCGTTTTTTTTTTTTTAAATTTTTGTAGAAATTATAACGATTTGAATTTTCCGAAAAATAGACCTTTGCGGAAAACGTAACGAAATCTGAAATATCCTTAATAGGAAAAAGGTGAATACACCATTTTATTCTCAAAGAAACGTACTATAATATGGGGAAAAGACCAGAACTATAGCATCCATACTTTTCTTACATCTGCTCTTCAAATTTTACCGATTTTCCTGAAAAATTTTGGAATTTTTGTAATATTTTCCAAAATATTGGAGGTATCGAAATTCCAATTACATATTCGTAACCTACGACCTCGAATTAATATAATCTATTCACTTCATCAATATAGAATGAAAAAAAATTTTTTCGGAATAATTTTCATATTCGGTATACCTTTTTTTAAATTTTCGAAAAAAAATTTTTTTTTCCTTCTATACTAACGAGATGAATAGATTATATTAATCCGAGGTCGCAGATTACGAATATGCAATTACAATTTCGATACCTCCAATATTTTGGAAAATATTAAAAAAATTGTAATTCAGAAACCGTCAGTTGATATTCAGGCATCACTTGTATTTCAGATTAGTCAATTGTATTTCAGAAAACATCAATGTTATTCAGATTTGTCAATTGAATTTCAGAGAATATCGAATGAAATTCAATGAGTGATCCGAAATACATTCGATGTTTTCTGGAATTTAATTGACTAATCTGAAATTCAATTGACGCATTCTGAAATTGAAGTGACTAATCTGAAATACACTTGACGGTTTTTGAATTTCGAAATAAAGAACAGTTGAGGTCTTTTCGAATAAATCAGTTATATAATAATATAGGGGAATTTTCTATGAAATGGGGAATTTCCAAATGTTATTGAGGAAATCTTTGATCCTTTCAGTTCGGAACAATTAATCTGAGCGAGGCCCCTATCGATCGCGGGGCCCTGGGCACTTGCCCAAAGTGCCCTAGGCGAAAGAGGGGCCTGCATAGAATTTTAAGGTGAGCGATGCCATTTCTTAGTACTGACTTCGGAATTACTGTAAAAACTACAACAAATTTGCAAATTTAAACGTTTTCGTACTACCAATGATAACTGAGATAGCTGGTGAGGAAAATATAAACAATCACACTGTGCACATAAGCAAAAATTATTTTTTCGCACGAGACAAATTTCCCTGCTATAATTGACTTTGTAGCTCATTACGAAACAAGTAATAAGTGGTGTGGAGGTAGGTTTTCATTAAAATGAAACTTTTCTGATTGTGCGTACTGGAGACAATGAGTACTGGAACTTGTATTTTCTATAGAATTTTATAAGAAGCAGTTCTAGGAATATTTTTGATTGAAAGATAAGATTTAGTTATACAATCGCTTTATTCATTAGTAGATATGATAAAGTATTGGGATTTTCCTTTAATCTGTATCGTAAATGATATAGATTTTGTCTCTTCCGATTCAGTTCCACATGCGCCAAAAAATTATCTTGAAAAATAATATTCATATCGAAGTTTGTGATCTGTTCAAGTTCATTACAAGTTATATAAATATCACCTAATACCAAATTCTAAGATTCACATAGACGTTATACTTCCTTTGAACAATAAAGGTATATATAATTCACCCCTCTAGTGTATTTCGTTCATTTATTGAAATTAAATTTATAATAATTATATGTATATACTAGACCCCCCCTAATTATCTTCAGGGTATCGAAAAAAGACCTTTGCGAAAATATCAGCTCAAAATAATAACATTTAGAGGTCGCTCATCAATTATTTCTATTTTGCCTACTAATAGCAGGGGAAAAATTTCTTTTTTCAATAAAAAATTCCTAGAACACAAACCAATAGGCGGATTTCTTTGTGTGATACATTTTCATGTAGGCAATCAGATACTCTACAAATATGTTCAGTACGATAATTCGATAAAACGGCCGCTTCAAAAGTTATTCGATTCGATGCTAATATTGAGGTATATTCGAAGGAAAAAATCATTCAAAAAAATCGACTTTACTTGTTTTCACGCAACCCGCTTTCTAGTAATCTTCAGGGCATAGACAGAAGCCGACTCTGAAAATATTAGCTTTGAATATTAATATTTAGAGGTCATTCATAGAAAGTTTCTATTTTCACTGCTGATGGCAGGAAAAAAATTCTTTTTTCAATAAAAAATTTTTTGTTCACGGACCAATCGACGGATTCCGCTGTATGATACATTTTGGTGTAGGGAACTAGATACTCTACGAAAATGTTCAATACGATATCTCGATAAAACGACTTATTTGAATTTTTTTTTCAAAATACCTCAATATAAAGTATTAATATAGAGACATTTTTGAAGAAAAAGTTCGAATAACCTTTGAACGAGCGGTTTTATCGAAATATCGTATGAGACATTTTCGTAGAGCATCTAGTTCCGTACACGAAAATGTATCACACAATGAAACCGTCAATTGGTTCGTGAAGAAAAAATTTTTCATTGAAAAAAGCAAATTTTTTCCTGCTATCAACAGCGGAAATAGAAGTCATCGCTGAGCGACCTCTAAATATTAATATTCAAAGCTAATATCTTCACAGTCGCCTTTTTTCGATACCCTGAAGATGATTAGAACTAGAGTTTCGTGAAAACAAACAGAATCGATTTTTTTGAATAATTTTTTTCTTCAAAAATACCTCAATATTAGCATCGAATCGAATTACTTTTGATGGAGCCGTTTTACCGAAATATCGTAAGGGTCATTTTTGTAGAGTATCTGATTGGCTACACGAAAATGTATTACACAATGAAATCCGTCTATTGGTTTCTGCTCTAGGAATTTTTTATTGAAAAAAGAAATTTTTGCTTTGCTATTAGTAGGGAAAATAGAAATAATTGATTAGCGACCTCTAAATATTATTATTTAGGGCTGATATTTTCATAGAGAACTCTTTTCGATACCCGGAAGACAAAAAATTTCGATTTTTTTGAAACAGTCTAGATATACCTTTCTGTATCTCGTGTCGATCATTTACTATGGAATGTAGAACTGTTGACTATCAGGCAATATCACACGAATCTCAACTAGCTTTAACTGAAGGTTATCGATTGAATAGAGTATCCCACCGTTTAGTGGTGCATTGTGAAATATCAAAAACCAGCCATAATTTAAAATAATCTTGTGAGTTGAAAAAAACCGAGGTGTGATACTTTTACAGTGTGATTCACTTGGTAACCCCAATTTTCACGAAAACGTCCGAATATTTTCCCATTCTGTGAACGGCGTTTCAAACAAAACAATGTTGACTTGAGATGTGGATTGAAATATGCGAAATAGATAAAGACGCCAGACGTCGTGGCGCTGTCAAAAATACCTCCAATAACATACTTCCTTCATCATATCATTCGAAAGATAATTTCATTCTGAAATTTTTGCTCGTATATCGAACCGTCAGCGATCTGCAGCGTGTTTTATTTTGATTTTATTTCATTTATTTTTGTCTGTATTGTGGTAGAATGCCTTCATTCAAAGACAATGTTTTGCCTTGAATTCAAGAAGGCTAGATTTCTCAACAATCTATCTCTTTAAATATGAGTACATATATGGCTACAGCAAGATTGGGCTCCATGTCTCAAAGCGGAAAATATGTGAAGAGATGGATCAAGAATTCGAAAATAAATGAACCCTCATATTTTGACCAGAGTAACTTATAATGAAATAGGGGAAAATATAATTTATGTAAGGAACATACTGGCTAGATGACTTAGATATGATTCCGTTTCTTAAATGACGAAGGCTTTGTAACAAAGTGTTTCTCTGTTATTATATTCTTTAAATATCATATTTCATAGCAATGCACAATTTTTATAATAACAAAGGAAACATTAAATTTTCTTTGTTCAGTAATTTTGAATGATATGTCCTTTATACTCATTATGTTCCATACATAAGTCATATAATTTTCATTTTTCATTATAAGTTACTTTGGTCAAAATTTAAGGGTCTACTTGGGCACATGCGTTTTTCATTTTTATTTTCGAATGGTCCAAGTTATTAGAATCACTATGATACACCATATTTTTCAGGGAACTCCTAAGAAGGTAATCCATGAGCTTAACTTCTATCGTTATCTGATGAGTCCATTGGTACCGATCCATTATTTTTCGAATTCTTCATCTGAATATCTCTACACAATCGCATCGTTGTGATATGGAGCCCCATCTTACTGTAGCCACATATTTCATTTAATTTCAAGAGGCACATTGACTAGAACACTAGCCTTCTTGAATTCAAGATAAAATCATATCTATTTCCAAATGAAGGCATATTAGTACAATATAAAAAAATAACTGGAAAAGCATTGACATAAAACAAACTGACGGTTACAAATGGATAGAAATTGTATTAGAAGAAAAACTCAGAATGAAAATATCTTTCAAATGCCATGCTGGGGAAGTTATGTTTCTGAATAAAAAATTTGTGACATCTATATTTATTTCGCAGATTTTTACGATCATCTCAAGTCAACATTGACTTCTTCAAAACGCCATTTATAAGATGAAAATATTCGGACGTTTTGGGGAAAAGAAGGGGTTACCAAGATAAGTCGATCACCTTGTACAGGAGGCTAATTATTTGTTACTCGTTTTTTCGAAAACGAGAGGCTGGATTTTGCGTTTTAAATTTATGAAAAAATAAAAATGCTTTCTGTATGAATGGAATGAATAACTGTTAATGTTCAAAACAATACTGCATTAACTTCAATTGAATTTCCTTGCGAATGAAATCTTTTTTCAACAACTACTACACTCGCAGAATTAAATATCTGCATCCTGTCGGAATTGAATTCACTAAGTTGCCGTTATTCTGGTTAGAATAAGAGCGGTTATGATGGTTTTCAGTGATAACAGGTGTGGTGAGCTTTATTCCAAAAAGATAATGAAGCTGCTGAACTTGAACTTCAAGCAGTACATGTAGGGTCGCAGCTGTTAGAAATTCACATGGAATATCACATTTCAGCAAGACGGGGTGTGGATGAAATGCTGCATAACAGTTTCGCATCTGCAAACTTAGCGTTGATATGAATTATATATTGTACCTAAGGGCTGAAATCGCCTCCTTTCGTGCATAACAAACCGGAAACTGGAAAATATCATGAAATTCAAGTGGTCGAAAGATGGTATGGATGACAGTGAAAAAAACGACAAACCTAACTATTAATAATTTTAAGGGTGAAATTATAAATAGAGACTTCTTTATTCTTTTTATTGTTGCTATAAATTCCTCTTATTCATTAAATAACAAAATACACTGCTTCAGAATTTATTTTAGATACGTTTTAATTCATCTCCATTTGCGATAGGTACAGGGTGGGCATATTTCGATGTTTTAGCACTACAACTTTCGAACCAGACGAGATAGACAAAATCAGATACCCCATTCTCGATCTATTTTTCGGAGAAACTAATAAAAGTTGTATTCGTTTTTGGCTACCTTCTTTTGTTTTCAAGTTATAAGCCAAAATTGGAAAAATGGCGATATCGAAAAAAATTTTTATCTCCGCTAATACTGAAGATAGAGCTCTGAAATAAAAACATTCTACAGGCACTTTTTCAAGTAGAGTCCAGTGGCATGCTAATTTTTTCTGTACCATTTTTAATTACAAAGCTATGACCCAAAGTTATGTTCTTTTAAATGGAAACACTATATTTCTGTGCCATTTTCTGAAAGCTTAATTTTTTCTGATTTCAAAAATATATACCATCGTAAGGTTTGTACCAATATGAGTATAGAAATTGGTCAAAAACCTATTTTCATGTGAGTCTCAATACTTTCTATGGTTTCGACTGTTGATGAGCACAGAAAAATGTAGCTTCCTATAACAAGAGCATAGAAATGAAAAGACTACTAGAAAGAAATTGTACTAATTATACGATACTAAATTTTTCTGTGCTTATCGACAATTGAAACCATAGAAAGTATTGAGGCTCAGATGAATATAGGCTCTTGACTAATTTCTATACTCAAATTGATTTATTGATACGAACCATAGGACGATGTTATATATTTTAGAAAACAGAAAAAATTAAGGTTTCAGAAAATGGCACAGAAATCTAGTGTTCCTATTCAAAAAACATAACTTTGGGTCATACCTTCGTAATTAAAAATGCTGCAAGAAAAGCGAGCATGGCACTGGATTCTACGTGAAAATGTGCCTCTATAATGTTTTATTTTCAGAGCTCTATCATCATTATTGGCGGAGATATAAATTTTTTCCGATATCACTATTTTTCCAATTTTCGCTTATAACTTGAAAACAAAAGAAGGTAGCCAAAAATGAATACTACTCTTGTTAGTTTCTCCAAAAAAGAGATCGAGAATGGGGTATCAGATTTTGTCTATCTCCTCTGGTTCAAAAGTTGTAGTGCTAAAACATCGAAATATGCCCACTCTGTACTGGTGAAAAGCGAACCCAGTGATTTTTTACTATTTTCACAAATTTTCTTTATATACACCTCAAGAATATAGAGGGTGTTTCAAAATAAGGTAACTAATGGTTAGAACAACTTTATTCTTTTCGGAGGCGAAACAAATTTGCTTTTTATTTATTGATTGAGAGAGTACGAATAAGTCTGCTGGGTCAGTCAGTATAATAATATAGCTAAGTGTATACGAGTGAAGAACAATGGGTAAATGTAATGAAACCAATTCAAATATGAAAAGCATCTGGATCATGTAGAATTCATGATGAGCTGAAAAAAATCTGAACTTATCTCGTAAAAACAAAAGAAATGACGTTAATGTCAAAAACTAAGATAGAGATGGAATGAAAGATAGATAACGACACATAACAAAGAGTACAAATGAATATGAAGATTATTGAATATGACTATTATAGATATGTCGCTGCATATATGGCTTACTGGTTGTCATGATCTAGAAGCCAATGACAAGTATTAGGTTGACGAAGAATCAAGGTTTAGAGCTGAGTTTTCTTCTGGTGTATTTTTTTTCATAGGGAATTTTTTTCATTGTTATGAACTGATGTTTCTCTAAGTGAGTGTACAATTTTTATAATAATTTTTTCCTCATTATTTCAAATTTACTGCTTTAGCATTGAATGTTGAAATTTCCCGTGCAGAAGTAATGGAACGGATTTTAGATGTCTTCAGCAGAAGTTGGATCAATAACGTTTGCCTCTACCATTATAATAAATCAACTGCTACAACATAAACTGGATTTATGACATCCATAACCGATAAAACGACTATAAAAAAATTTCTTATCAACTGAATATGTCGCAAAACTCACAAATTGCTTCTTGTTTGACTTATTGGATTCTTTCTCATTCAAACGAGAGCCGTGAATATTTGATTGATAATTGACAATTTACTGAATGATGATTAATTTTACTACAGTAGGTATGAGTAAGTATGATTTTCGATGAATGGCAAATATTAATGATCATTCAGCGTCTAATCTAAGAGAAAACACTTCATCACTGATAGTTTAGAATTCTACGAAATTAATGAATAGTTCTATGAAATTCATTTAGTTTTTTTATCAGTGTGTAGAATACCCACTATGAAAAATAATAAATTTGCTTCTATTTTTACCCAGGCATATATTTTAGTTATAGTATTGTCAACATCGGGCTTATCTGAAATAAGTTGTATACATGCGAGAAACATGAATAAAAGTCTATGACGTCTCGAATTGAATTCTGTACTTCATGATGACGTGTTGTCACATCTGACTCTTCTGACGCATTATTCACAAAATGATTTAAACATATTCGAACTACAACGAGATGGCGCTCAATATACGAAAAAACAATTTGCAATATTTAAACTTGTTGATATCTTCAGAATTAACGGATCCGTGCAAAAAGAGTTATATATCGACCGTATTTGAATCGAACCATATAGTGTTTGTTATCTGGAATCTGAATGGAAAGAAAAAAGTGTTGATAAAAAAACAAACAAAAAGATCCATACTATCAATACCAATATTTCAATTCTTATTATATTGAATGCTCAGCACTCTTCTATCACGTTTCATCTTCATATTTTCATTGAAAGAGATGTACACAGAGACTATTGAAATTTGAATTGATTGCAATCAAGAATGGAAAGTTTATTGCAATAAGGGTTTTTATCAATGAATCAAAAAAATCACATAGAAAATGCACTGGAAATACAAACTTTCATTGCCGAACATTTTAATTTCACAAATGAGAAGAATTCTGAAGATGTCGAATAAACTCAAACCACAATAGACATTTGAGCTTTTCTCATGTTCCGCCACTGTGGAATATATTAAAACACCATACGTCATTCTTACCGAGAAATATGTAGGTGTCTCCGTCCTCTCGAAGAATCAAACGAATCTTTCTTAGGACGAGAAATATTATATTTATAACATTTTCTGATGAGCACATCGAAGTAATCAGTAGAAACATATCATATTAATCAAAAAAAAAAAAAAAAAACAGAAGAAGCATTTTAGTCGAGAAGTACGATAATGATTTCATTTCACGCTTAAAGGAAAACGAAATCAGTCCCTTTCTGCCTCTCGTAGAAAGATAAATCCTGATTAACATTAATTCCATGATGAATGGAAACAAAGAAGGAAAATACATCCTCTTTTTAAAATGCAGTCAAGTTTCCGTTTTTTTCCTTGAAACCCTATTTCAAGGAAATATATTTTGATCTTAAATCGTCCATTCCGATGTTGGTTAATATACAATTCAAACAGAGGATATTACAGGAGTTAATCTGGCGAGAGAAAACGTCACTGAAATGGGATAGATCAGGTGTTTATTTTTCTTACAAGGAAAATAATTTTCCCTTGATATATTGTGTGAGAAATATCATGGGATCTGAGTGATTTTGTGTGAGTTGGAACCTCTTTATCTTCATTAGTGTTACAAATGATGGTAGGCGTTTCCTCAATTGACAATTCATCGAATATTGAATGAATCTGTGATGATATGGATCGATATTATCATATTTTGATGGACATAGTTTTCTTCTAATTGCGATATGAGTTCATCTTCATCTTCATCAATTTGTTCATATTTTTTCTAAAAGTTGATAAGTTTATTATGTTTATGTTAACTGTAGTTTTATTTTCACTAATAATCGAGAACAAAACTTCAAGCAATTTGTTCGTATGAAAGATGATAGTAGACTAATTTACTTTGATTCGTTTGACTCAACTTCAGGGAGCGAAAATGCCAAAGTGACTTTGTAATATAATTGTAAAAGCACTGTTCTATTTTGACATTCGAATAGGGCCGTCCGTTGAGTTGACGTTTTATCGAAAAAATTAAGGCATTTGTTATTTTGAGTTACTTGGTGTTTTAAGGAACAAAAATTACTTTGGACAAATTATTCTGGTTTTATTAAAACAGCTTCTGGAAGAATCCAGATTATTCATGACCTCAAATACACTATATATCTGGAAAACTGTATCAAAAAAATCTAATTTTTTCAGGTAGAAAATTTTTATTTCATTTTCAGCAAAATCAGTTACATAAATACAAAGCCTATTAGGTTTCTGGTAAAATGATAGGTGGCAATTCCGAAATACAATAGCAGTAGTAGTATACAACGATGAAAGAGTAAATGGACTAAGTATGAGATAATAGTTACTTGAAATCTTAATATATAAAACTCAGTCGGCCATATTGTTGGTCACACCATTTATAACTCAAGATTGGACGAACTGTTTGTTATGAAAGTTTTTTTGTTGGAATCTTCTACCGTGGAGTTAACATAAAATACCTACATTAAACAATGAAAAATTTCATGAAACGGAAAAAAAAGTAGGAAATAATTTTTTTTCTTGCGACTAACGCCAGTAGATGTCGTTGAGGTTGATAGCGTTTTTGTGTGAGTATTATATCTGATATTAATTCGGTGAACTACTTTTGAGAATAATATTAACGCATCAGAGTGCATGTGTTATCACACCTTTCTTTCTTCCGAACACTACGGAAAATTTTATGACGAAACTAAAAATGTAGTGAGGTAGAACAATGAGACAATTTTTGAAAAATGATGAGGTACCGCTTGAATAAAGTGAAGTCTATTTTTTAAATAACAATGTACTTACCTACCTTTCTCAATGTAATTAAATTTTTTGTATATTCAGTACTTTAATTTCGTCTTATTCAAATCCTACTTGAAAAAGTACCAGTTTTGTTGATACAAATGAATCTTTGAGGCCAGCTAGTGTACAATGAAAATCAAGCACCAGGGGACCATTATTGATGGAGTTTTTAATGTAAGAGTTGGAAGATTGGACATTAGAAATGAAGAAGAAGGACCAGAGAAATACAAAAGATTGTGAGGCGTGGTGAAGAGAATTGGGTATACGGCATCAAGTTGTTTCTTGATGATTATGTACTATACTTATATAAGCCCAGAATACATATACAGGGTGTACCAAGTTCGACGTCCTATTATGCTTTTCTGAAGAACTGGACCGATTTGAAATCTGATAATTGGGATTATGTTATCATTTGACATTATCTAACGATAGAGTATGCAATTATGAAGACATTTTTGCTCGAATCGTTGCATTCGTTAGAATACCTCATGAAATGTCAAGAAAAAAACTGAATAAAGAAGGAAGATAAGAGTATTCGGTATTGTTATTCCTAACCAAAATATTGTAAGCACAAACCGTTTTCAAATTTTTGAAAGTGAAGACTGTGTTAATATTGTTCATTTTTCGAATTTCGAAAAACATTCTCAGGGTGTTAAAATGCTAGTACAAAAATTGGAATCAAGATTGGCCCATATTTTTCGTTTTTCAAATAAGAACCCTATTTTTTATGATTGCGTTGGATTGTGAGAAGAAAAATTATTTTAATGGTCTGACAAGTTTATGCTCCTAAATTAAATGATTCTTGAGTTATTCAAGATTTCCTGATTTCATGTCGTACGTACCGTCACATTCGTAGAATCTGTTTCATATCAACAACGACCTTGGTCATAGAAGAAAAATTATTCGAATAACTCACAAGTGACTTACTCTTTTCTGAATTCATTTATATTTTTGATATTGAACAGATTTTATGAATTTGACTCTACATATGACATCAAATCAGAAAATATTGAAGAACTCAAGAATTTTCAACTTTTATCATCATTTTCCTTCGCAGGTCATGAAATCATAAAAAAATTGGGTTCTCATCTGAAAAACGAAAGTTATGAGCCAATCTTGATCCCAATTTTTGAAGCAACATTCGGAACACCCTGTGATGGGTTATTCAAAATTCTGAAAATGTACAATATTTCCACAGTCCTCGCCTTCAAAAATATGAAAACGGTTCGTTTTTACGATATCTAGGTTAGGAATAACAAACATAATACCGAATACTCTTATCCCTTTTTGTCTTCAGTTTTTTCTCTCTCCATTTTGACGAATGCAACGATTTTAGTAGGAATTCAGAATTGCATACTCTGACAAATTCTAATACAGAAAACCAGAAAAAAACATTTTTGACAATTTTGTGTCTCTCCCTGAATAACTGAAAAATGGTCAGGCTCCAAGAATATTTTATGAAGATTGGTAGATATTGTCAAACAACGCCTAATAGGCCATCGAACTTGGTACACCCTGTATACATACAAACTCAAATGGTCTGCAGCTACAAATAACACCAAATAAATGCAATGTGATAAGTTCAAACTGGAAGTGTTGAAATAATAATGTATTCAATAGTTTTGATACATAATTTGAAAATTTACGTTTCCCACTGGAACACCCTGTATCATACACCAAACAACAAATTTACCTAACCCCTGCCCAGAGAGCGGTTTGGAAAATAACGATGTTCGAATCCTAATCGGTAGTTGCAATTGCACTTAATCCTAGTTTTAATGGCAAAACCTCGATCGCAGCTTATCTGAGCAGCGATCCATATTAACGCTTTCTACAGGCTATTAGGGATGGGCCGATTATTGGCTGTTCAAACACAGAACAATCAATCATGTGTTACAAACGATTGGGGTGGTACTAATTCGGGACAGGGCGTTTGGTTCTGTATTCATCGCAAGACTCGACCCCGATGAGGGCAGAAGCTATAAAGTTGATTTATAATTCTCTGCCTCACCTACCCAGAGCGAATTGGAGCAGGAAAGAACACGAATAGACCTTCGTAGATTAGATAAATATTCTTCTCAGGAGATATATAAAAATAAAAATATATATTTGTGAATATATTTACGAGATGTCTCGATTTTCAAACGTTAAAAAAATTCTGGAAGGATGCCTGAAACAAGAAACAATTGAAAAACATTTTTTTAATAAAAGAAGAAGAAAGGCCCAATTTGTCAGAGGCAAAAACTTTACGAGAAGAAATTGTTGCCAACAATGAACAAGAAGAAAATATTTTGAATTCTGAAGCATAACGTTTCGAGTGTAAATCGGACTCCCTCGTCAGACAATTTCTAGTCCGTAGAATCTTGACAATATTTTGATTTTTCATTTGACATTTGTCAATATATGATGAACATAGCTTTATATTGATCACTAGATGTTGATATCGTTAATCAATTTTTTTAATAAATCCATCCAAATTCGATCTATTCCTACTAAACAATTGGCGAGATTATTAGTCTCATCCAACAAAATACAAGCTGACCCTCGATTTTTTTTATAATTATCAGGTTTCGTCTTTAGAATTTTGTGCCATTCCAATCCATCATGTGATTGTCGGTATTGGACCACACATTATCTGCTATATGTGATCTATCAATATTTCTATTTTGTATGTTATTCTTATGATCACTTCTTCTAATTTCTAATGGTCTTGATGTTATCCACAAAAACAGGGAATATTGTAAATACAATTTTCTGATTTTTGGTTCTCATTCAAAGGTTTAGTTCTTGTGAGTATAGATCATGATTCTAGAACCAATTTTTTCATTCCATGTACATGAGGAATCAAATTTATTGAAATTGGTTTTTCGTGACGGTTTGTTGTTGGTTCCTGATTGTTATAATGGTTTTGACGAATGATTGTTTTCTCCAGATTCGGAATAATTTTTTCTATAAAATTTGGGGGATATTGATTGTCCTCAAGAATTTCGTGATTTCGTATTTCAGTTGTCGATGAAATTAATTGAGCTCTATCATGAAGTGTTTTTATAACATTTTTTGAAACACACATTTGAAGCTTGAAATAAAAATTTAGATATCGATTTGTATGTGCCTTTTTTTCTGAACACATTTGTTTCGAAATGATTCATAAATAATCTTATCGTAACATCTGAGAAGGAAAGTACATTATTCCATTGTGAATTTTATTGTAGGATCTTTATTATTGATATGATTTCATCGATTCTTCTCTGTCATGTAGCCAAATCACGAAAATATCATCGCCATAACGCAACCAAATCTTGCGTTTCAGTAAATATTTTCCAATATGGTTGTCTTCGAAAAATTCCATGAAAATGTTGCTTGATATTTATGAATTTTTGTTTCTAGTAATCATCATCTAATCAAAAATATGTCGAATTCAGACAAATATCTAACGTTTGCATTATATTATATACAGTAAATTTCGAATTTTCATGAAAAGTCTTATCATCCAATAATTTTATTGTTACTTCGTCAGGAAAAGATTCACTACATAAAAACTCACAAGAATATCAGTCAAATTCAGATTGGAATTCCTCAATTTTTCAAGAAAGTGTCGATTGCTCTTCAAAAAATTGTGTGATATTTCGGTTAGTGACTTCAGAAATTTTGGCAAGGAGATTCAATGTACTTACTATTGGTCTAAATGGAATGAGAGATTTATGAATTTTCCGTAATCCATATAAATGAGGAGGTTTGCTTTAAGATGGTGTATTGAATTTTTTCTGAACATATGGGATCGTTGCGGCTACGTTCAGCCTTCCGGGAACTGCGACCGCAAGGACCTTTCGTTCTTTGAATATATGGGATATTTTGGGAATGCTTCGATATGATTTTCTTAACGTTATTTTGTGTTTCCGCAGAAAAATGATATTGATATATTTCTCGGTATCATTATTTATATTATTAATAATATAAGTTTGGTTTTATATTCATTTGCATCCTCCATCTGCAGGTAGGATTTCAATGTTATTAATATTTTTTTTTCATATTTTCAGTGAAGCCTTGTTCTCCATGAAACTTAAATTTGAAATTTTTCAATGAGGTTTATAAAGTAATAATTATTTTTCAAGGACCCTGAATTCATTCAATTTTTCAGGAGCAAGATTTTCTGCTGATTTCTCAATAGCTGTTATATCTGAGCTCTAACTGTTATTCAATTAAGTGGAACATTTTTGGGAGTAATTCAGTCCTTTCGAAAATACTAATTTTTCATCTTCAAAATTTTATTCTCATTATCGACTTTCTGATTGCTAAAATTTTGTTGTTCTTTTTCTTTGAGTGTATTGAATTTTTTTTTTTGTGCATATATGATTCACACAATGTAAAATATGATCTGAGTCTTCTCTTGGAAAATAATGAAGAAATTTCTTGTTCAAGCGTCTCTATATTTTGTTAGATTCTTACCTAATGATGTCTTTGATAATACACTGCGCAAAAAAATCAACGCACATTCTGAAAATCTCAATTTTGATGAAAGTTGACGCTACATTGACTATAACACTCATTTTTTCTCGAAAAGGTTTCGAACGTAACTAGGCACACTTAATGGAAGATAAATTCAGGATTCCACCGAATCTTATGTGAAAGAAGAGAAATTAACAATCTTCAGAATAGTGGAATGCTGATAAGTAATTTAACACTTAGAATTTCCAATCCTTGCGTTAATTACAGCTAGGCAACGACGGTTAATACTCAAAATGAGTGATCTCAAAATGTTCTGATCTAAGCCTTCCCAAATTTCTCCGAGTTAGATTCCTAAGTTATTGAAAGAAAGTAGCTGGATGATTTTCTGAACTTCTCAGCATTGTATTCATATTGTCCCAAACTTGCTCAATCGGATTGAGATCTGGACTTCTTGCTGGCCATTCCATTCGAGAGACTTCAACCTCTTGGAGGTACTCCTGAACCATGCTCGCACGATGGGGTTTGGCACTATTGTCCATAAAGATGAAATTTTCACCAATGTATGGAACAAATGGCACTACATTCTCTTCAAAAATGTTCCTTATATACTCATCAGCATTCATAGCTTCATTATCAACAACCACCAGGTCTGTCGGAGCAGTAAAAAATATTCCACCCCATACCATAATCGATCCTCTTCCAAAACCAGGAGTATTCAGGAAATTGCACTAAGCATATTTTTCATGTGGACGTCTGTATACAAGGGGACGTCGATCTCAATGCTAGAGACAGAATCTAGACTCATCTGTGAAGAGAACTATATCTAATCGGCCTCTTCCCAATGGATTTGCTCTCTCGGAAAATCCAAACGCGCCCTTTGATGGGCTGGGGTAAGAGCTTATTGAATGGCAGTTGTTACACGGGTTCTACCCTGTCCTGATCTTCGGACATTCATACCTGTCTCCCTGAATCGCTGCAACATTCTGGACACACTTGTCTGGGAAACTCCGAACCTTTTCGCAATTCTTGTGTATGTCCACCCTTCTTCTCGCAAAATTGCCGCTTGAGCAAATTTCTCTTGAGTCAAATTGCGTGTTTCGCATTGCATAACAACCGAGTGTAGAAAATTGAACGAAAGAAAAGCTATTGATTACTAGAATTGATCGAGAACAACTGATTTTAGAACCGGGCCAATACATTCGAAATCTGATAATATCATCTTTTTTTGTTTCTGCTGGGAACAACATCTGTATTAAAGAAAAACGTTGAAAGTGGATAACATATTCATGCATATTTCTGATGAAAATAATTATCACGTTTTGTATAACAAAACGAGCAGCAGAGATTTCCTTGAATTCGGCTACTACTCAATCATTTAAATCACTTTTTACTTTCACTTTCAATATCAAATGAACTGAATTCGAATTATTTGTGTTATTACATTATTTCAAGAAATGTTAAGTCGTTTTCACTCACCGTTCCGTTTGCCAGTAAAAAAGATCTAACGATCTATCAACTAACGCGAAATCTAACAAAATTCGTTCCAGAGTGCAAACAAGCATTTTTTCAGTTAGTAGTAGTTTGACATTGCTGAAAACATCAAAAACTCACATATTCATCACACGATCGTCTGCAGAGAAATCGAAAAGGGTGGAACAGTGTATTCCATCGAAACTTGTCATGCTATCAAACTCCAGTTGAACGATTTATCGCTTCGGACTTACTCGAAACTACTCGGAACCTTTCCCATGCGAAAAAAGTTGCGAACAACCCCCTACAAGAGTGCCTGATGCTGCCCTATATCGGGGAAAATACATTTGCGACAGTCTTCCATCCGAAGAAATAAATTGTGAGTTATCTGCTCCATAACACTTTGATTTACGAGACATGGAGTTCTCTAGGTGATGGTCCCTTTCCGTCATATTTTCCTTCGTCAACTTAAACCGAAGAAGTGGGTTCCTTGTAGGATGGAAAAGCTAAGCATCAAGAAGGAAAGAAGGTTTATCGAATAGAAATTGCACCCTAAGGTAATGAACGAAGCGAAGGTTTGCTTCGTAGGGATGGATATAAAAAATATGAGGGTTCCTACTGTTTTGTCCCCTCTCAAGACAGAAGTAGGTATTCAAAAAAAAAATTATAATGAAGGCAACAACAAAATTATTTTTTCAGGCAACAGATATTATGATCCCAATAGATCAAAATCAATTTGCTAGTTAACCACGAGACATGCTTCGCTTTCAGTTGAATTACCTGAAAGACTCGAAAAAGCAACAAACATAGTAGTTATAACATCAATATTTCAAATAAATATCTTTTATTAAGCCTCTCTGAATTTAATACATACCATAGATTTCAGCATCGGTTTACCAAATGTTTATGATTCTAGTTTCTGCAGAGACACTCCTCATAAAACAACCTTATGGTAAAAGATGCTGATACAGGAAAAAAATCATTAGCTCTCATGAAGCTTCGTTGACTTGGAATGATTCATCTTATGAATACGGAAATTTCTACTTAACTAGGGCGATGCATATCCGAGTTACCTCATCGAATCCTGGAATATTCGTTCTGCCAAGTAGCGAATTCCAGCAATACCCAACGAATCATACCACTATGATGATAAAAAATCTAATATTATAATAAACTATTACTGTTTAAACCTTGGAAGATGGCATGAAATTATTCTATACAATATGTGTTGCGCCAAACGATTCCATCTGAGAGCTGCTGTTATATTGTTGAAATTTATGACGTACTAGTTCTAGTCACTAAACTTTCTGTGTTTGTCTGTGATTATGTGTGTTGGTATATCATTTGAATGTTTATGTTTCGTAATTCATGATTGCTTTATTGTTATGCTATATATGTCTTTTATTATCATTATTATTAGCCAAGAAGTTTCTGGAACAATATCCTTGCCCAGAAAATGAAGAACGTAAGACATCTGGTTGTGAGACCAGTTGTGGCAATTTCGATTTGCCACCAGCACAAATTAATAGAGTAAATTCAACTCTGTATTTCAACGCCTTATAGTATTCACATATAAGTACCTTCGAGAAAATATAAACTGCTAGAAGATGACTTGACTTGAAATGATCACCGAAGCTAATAATGACACAGATAACCGAACATAATGTTCATCGAATTATAAGTCCAGAAATAGATGTAGCCATGTCATAAATTATGCAAATAAGTCATTTTTGAACCATCGGTATTCAATTTTAGAACATCGATGATCATCGAAAATTACTGTATCTGTCTGAGATTCATTCAGAAAAACTGTTCAATATCTTGAAATGCAAATTTCAATTTCTGATTAAAAAGATGAAATTAAAGTGTATTTGAACACTTATACAAGTTGTAAACAAAAGAGACATTACCCCGAGCTCCTAATTCCACTGAGATGCTGGGCTGCTCGGCAACCCCTGGGCCATATTTCATCTCCAACATTTACATCATTGCCTCACAGCTTGACGTACGCTGATCTCTCATCCTGAAGAAGATCACCCCGAATTAAAAAATCCTCCTCATAAAACAACCTTATGGTAGAAGATACAGGAAAAAAATCATTAGCTCTCATGAAGCTTCGTTGACTTGGGAATGATTTATCTTATGAACACGGAAATTTTTACATAACTAGGGCGATGCATATCCGAGTTACCTCATCGAGTCCTGGAATATTCGTTCTGCCAAGTAGCGAATTTCAGCAATACCCAACGAATCATACCACTATGATGATATAAAATCTAATATTATAATAAACTATTACTGTTTAATATCTTGAAAGTTGGCATGAAATTATTCTATACAATATGTGTTGCGCCAAACGATTTCATCTGAGAGCTGCTGTTATATTGTTGAAATTTATGACGTACCAGTTCTAGTCACTGAACTCTCTGTGTTTGTCTGTGATTATGTGTGTTGGTATATCATTTGAATGTTTATGTTTCGTAATTCATGATTGCTTTATTGTTATGCTATATATGTCTTTATATAATTGTATCCTTGCTTGACAATCCCTGTTATTTTTTGAGGGTAATTAATAAATTATTATCAAATTATTATTTTTATTGGCCAAGAAGTTTCTGGAATAATATCCTTGCCCAGAAAGTGAAGAACGTAAGACATCTGGTTGTGAGACCAGTTGTGGCAATTTCGATTTGCCACCAGCACAAATTAATCCAGTAAATTCATCTCTGTATTTCAACCCCTTATAGTATTCACATATAAGTACCTACGAGAATATATAAACTGCTAGAAGATGACTCAACTTGAAATGATCACCGGAGCTTATAATGACACAGATAACCGAACATTTTAGTCGATTTCGAATGGCTGTTTTGGTTGGTTAACGGTTGACCGCTCGGTTCATAAATGACAACGTCAAACGAACCGCGCTTTCGAATACGGTTTAAATTTCGGCGAAACAGCTGATTCGAGACGTCACCAATATGTCATTCGAATACGGTTGGTCCAAAACTGACGGACCAATCTATGAACCAACCAAGAACCAAAGTCAATCGAAATCGCCTAATGTTCATCGAATTATAAGTCCAGAAATAGATGTAGCCATGTCATAAATTATGCAAATAAGTCATTTTTGAACCATCGGTATTCAATTTTCAAACATCGAAATTACTGTATCTGTCTGAGATTCATTCAGAAGAACTGTTCAATATCTTGAAATGCAAATTTCAATTTCTGGTTAGGAAGATGAAATTCAAGTGTATTTGAACACTTACACAAGTTGTAAACAAAAGAGACATTACTGCGAGCTCCTAATTCCACTGCGATGCTGGGCTGCTCGGCAACCCCTGGGGCCATATTTCATCTCCAACATTTACATCATTGCCTCACAGCTTGACGTACGCTGATCTCTCATCCTGAAGAAGATCACCCCGAATTAAGAAATGCGAAGCGGTAATAATAATACGCTCTCTAACTGATTACCATCGTTCATATTGTCCTCGGCAATATACCGCAAGAGAGGATGTTCCGCTTTATTTCTAGAATTCTTTTGTGAAACACGAGGTTGTGGCCGGCGAGACGAATGACGAACATTATTTCTCGTGTAGCTTTCAGGATCCGAGAATCGGAAAATATTAAAGTAGCGTAATTTACAGTAATTGCTAGGGGAGCGTCTTCTACTTCCGTTTCCGAAAGAGAGATGGCTATCTACTTGGATGAAAACATGGTTTCAAAAGAATCATATATTGGTCCTTGTTTTTTCCGTGAAAACAAAAAGCTGTTCTTTGTTCTGAAAACTTGATATAGGTTTTCTTTCACAGTCTCTGAAACAAGAAAGAATTGCAAAAAAATTTTTAATAATATAAGAAAGGCCCCTGCGTAAAAATTTGAGCACTAATTTGTCAGTAGCTAAAACTTTACGAGAAAAAATTGTTTCCTAACAATGAACAGAAAGAAAATGAAACAGCAACGTTTCAGAGTCTAAATTAGGCTCCTTTTTCAAAAATAACTGATCTTGATGCAACTTTGTAGAATCGTGACAATTTTTTTGGTTTTTGGATTGACATTTGTTAATATATGATGAACATAGATCAATATTGATTACTTGATGTTTTATTTCAAAATTCCCTGAAACCAGTCCTTTCTTCAATAAATCCATCCAAATTCGATCTGAATCTACTGAACAATTGACGAGATTATTAGCCTCATCCAACAAAATACAAGCTGAATCCTTGATTTTTTTTTTATAAGGTTATCAGCTTCCATCATTAGGATTTTTGTTCCATTCCAATCCATCATGTGATTGCCGGTATTGGAACACACATGATCTGCTATCTGTGATCTACCAATATTTTTTTAGGTAATTCCTATGTTCACGTTTTCAGCTTTCTGATGGTCTTGATGTTTCTCCTGTATAAGATTTTCTACAAATACAGGGAATATTGTAAATACAATTTCTTGATTTTTGATTCTCATTCAAAGGTTTAGTTTCTGATAATGAAGATCGTAAATCATTTCTTGTTTTGAAAACAGTTCTTATGTTGAATTCAGCACCAATTTTTTTAGTTTTTTTCTGAAAGTCCATGAGCATAAGGAATCAAATTTATCAAAATGGGTTGTCCTTGACGGTTTGTAGTTGGTACTTGATTGTTATTATCGTCTTGACGTGAAATTGTTCTCTCTAAATTTGAAATAGTTTTTTCCATAAAAAATTTTAATAAATTTGATTTCTTATGTTCATGGACTTTCAGAAAAAATCAAAAGAATTGGTTCTGAAATCCACATAAGAACTGTTTTCAACACAAAAAATGATTTACGATCTTTATTAACAAAAACTAAACCTTTAAATGAGAACGAAAAATCAAGAAATTGTATTTACAATATTTCCTGTATTTGTGGAAAACCCTATAGAAGAGAAACATCCAAACAATCAGAAATCAGAAAACGTCAACATAGGAATAACATAAAAATAGAGATATTGGTAGATAGCATATCATGTGTGTTCAAATACCGGTAATCACATGATGGATTGGAATGCAACAAAAATCCTAATGACGGAACCTGATGGTTATAAAAAAAAAATCAGGGAGTCAGCTTGTATTTTGTTGGATGAGGCTAATAATTTCGCCAATTGTTCAGTAGGAATAGATCGAATTTGGATGGATTTATTGAAAAACGAACTGGTTTCGGGGAATTTTGAAATAAAATGAAGATATCAACATCTAGTAATCAATATTGGAATATGGTCATCATAAATTGACAAATGTCAATCCAAAATTCACAAAAATTGTCACGATTCTACGAAGTTGCATGAAAACCAGTTATCGTCTGACGAATGAGTCTGATTTAGACTCCGAAACGTTACGCTTAAGATTTCAAAATGTTTTCATTTCCTTTCAGTCCATTGTTAGGCAACAATTTCTTCTCGTAAAGTTTTGGTCCTTGACAAATAAGTGCTCAAATTTTCACGCAGGGGCTTTTTTATATTATTAAAAAATTTTTTTATTCTTTTTTGTTTCAGAGACTGGGAGAGGAAACCCATATTAAGTTTTCAGGAAAATGCAGAGACCTCCCAGAAAATATTTCAATAGATATCAAAAAGATGTTCTGATGACAACTATACAATGTCTGTATTCACAAGCGATACACAATTCGAAGGTAGGAAAATATTGTCCCAGTTGGAGAATTGTACACTTCCCGTCAATAAATTCCGGACAGGCAAAAGTTTTGGCAAATTCAATACCCTGTATCTTTTTTAGAGGTTCTCCGATTTTGTTGAAATTTGCACCAGGTGAAGTATTGGGACTTGTTATATCAACCTGAAATTAACTTTGCAAAAATACCTGTAGTTTATCTGTTATACAGGGAGAAACAGCCAGCTCTTACCTAAGCCCATCGAAGGGGTTGTTTGGATTTTGCGAAAGATCATATCCATTGGGAAGAGGTCGATTGGGAACGAATTCTCTTTACAGATCAGTCTAGATTCTGCCTCTACCATTGTGATCGACGTTCCCCTGTATACACAGACGTCCACATGAAAGATATGCTCAGGGCAATTTCCTGAATACCACTGGATTCGGGGAAGGATCGATTATGGTATGGGGTGGAATATCTTTAAATGCTCGCACAGACCTAGTGGTCGTTGATAATGGAGTAATGAATGCTGATAAGTCTATAAGGAACATTCTTGAAGAGCATGTAGTGCCATTTGCCCCAAACATTGGTGAAAATTTTATTTATATGGACGATAATGCGAGACCCCATCGTGCGCGCATCGTTCGGGAGTACCTTGAAGAGGTCTCTAGAATGGAATGGCCAGCAAGAAGTCCAGATCTCAATCCATTGAGCAGGTTTGGGACAACCTAAATAGAAGGCTGAGAAGTTGATAAAATCATCCAGATACTCTCAATGACTTAGGAATCCAACTCGGAGAAATCTGGGAAATATTAGATCAGAATATTTTAAGGTCACTTATTTCGAAAGTACCGTCGCTGTACTTAACGCAAGGGGTGGAAATATCAAGTATTCAATCACTTTTGAAACATAGATGAATTCAAAATAGTAATCATCCAAATGAATACCATTTTCAATTCCCAGGCTCAGAGATCTTTTATCATGAGGTTGGAGAAATGATATTAGATTTTGTCACTGAGATGAGAGATATACCGGTTTCGACCTTGTTGGGCCTCATCAGTATCCCGCACATCTCAGGACAAAATCTTCATAAAAAACTTCAGAATTTATAGCAATTGGTTGTGAAGTAATGAGTAAAATATTACAAAGTACTAAGGTGGTGACATCCAATTGCGTCAAAATGAAGTTTCACATCTCCAATCAAATGCAAAAAAAAAAATCTGTACTTCCTCTTTCACCTCATGATAAAAGATCTCTGAGCTTGGGAATTGAAAATGGTATTCATTCCGATGATTACTATTTTGAATTCATCTATGTTTCAAAAATGTTCTCGATGTGCCTTCGTAAAGGCAAAGAATTTTCTTTTTCTTAATTCAATCACTTATCAGCAATTCAGTATTTCGAAAATTGTTCATTTCTCTTCTTTCACATAAGATTCGGGAAATCCCGAATTTTCTTGTTTCATTCAAAACCTGCCCCAGAGAATATGGAAAATAAGTTATGAATTCAATTGAAGGTGGGATTTTCAGAATGTGCGTAAATTTTTTCGTCCAGTGTTTTTCATAAAACTAGATTTTTTTTACGGATTTTCAAATCTATCAGCTTGAGAAATAGTGCTCAAGAAAAACACTTTGAAAAAACAATGCTAACTCACCTGTTGCAGTGCACTAATCACTCACTAATCAATGCAACAACAATTTCCATTTTTTCTTTTAAAATCTCAGATAAAGAATTATCCGTTGCCTACCGCAGATGTAAGTGAAACATTAGATGAATGAACCACATCCACAAAGCCAGAAGACATTTCTAATGTCATCATTATTTTTACCTCATCCATTTTGAAACTGAAATAAAAGTATAGTTTTATCTCAATCTTTTTTTCCTTGGTGAATGTAATTTCAACAAAAGCTACCACGCGATGAATACGATTCAACAATATCCAATACCTTGTATTCGCGGTCTAGAGTCCGGCAACACAATTCAGAATTCGCATGAAAACAATAAGGAATTGGATAACCAAAATCGATACCGTGAATCGTACAAAGGCAAAAATACATTCCAGATCGCCGAGCATATCACGCTGAGCCTCGGTCGGTTTCTTCTCGTTGGAACTTTCCTCCGCTTAATATTGCTCACAATGCCGGAATTATTAGATTTCCAATTTCCAATCCGAGCCAGTCGAAAGTTTTGTGCCCGAAGAGACGTGTTCAAGATTAAATCAATTCATCAGTGTGGTATTCTCGACTGGATATGATCGAGTTCTGGGATACTTTTCTTTGTCGAGTGTCAGCAGAAAAAGCACTTATTTTTTATCCCACAAGGCATCGAGACTGAATGCAATCAAGTTCTGTATGATATCCGATGATTAAGGAAACTATTGAAATATTGTCTGGGAGGATTAATTTCCATCGTCCCTTGAATGAGGAATGTTCACAGGTATGCAAAATCGATCGAAACTTCGTCATAGTATAACCTATATGTATATGAAATCACTAGTTTTTGTTTCAGTCGAAAAGACCTAGTAGTTCGGATTTCACAAACCCGTGAATATTCAATTCCTCGCGGCGATGTGACGTCATACTACATTCGCAAATCGCACTCCGTGAGACGAAAGAACATAATATTGGACCCGGCTACGTACTGAACCTCGCAAGTCGTTGGATGTAAAGTGACGTCACACGGATCCATCGAACTGTTTATAACTCGATATCTCGGGCGCTATTTGAAGTATTCGAATAATTTTTAGACACAATATCCACATTTTCTACGGAGAATAGGAATATGTAAAAATTGAAAAATGTGAACATTCCTCATTAGCTGTGATCAAACCTCTTCATATATTTATAGTCTCATGAAAAAGAGAGCTAAGATAATACAATAAATGTTGAAAAAAAAGTACCTAAGCTGAGGTAAAAAAAAAACGGGGTATCATAACATTCTTCGTATGATATTATAGAATCATACAATACTTATCATCACTGGTACCATACGATACTATACAGCCGAAAAAACCTGTCACCCCCTGAAAAAAATAACATTAAATATTAAAAAACAGGAAAATCTTGAAAGACATCAGTGTGATCATCTTCATGTTATCCGTCGATGGGCTCGGATAAACAGATTCTTCCCAAAACGACTCGCAGTTCTTAATCTGAAATGAAAAAAGACAAAAGTAGAAAAGAAACTGATTATTCAGAATACATCAAATGTATTTTAGAAATGCATTTGCCACTTCAAAAAACATCAGCATTCAGATTTCCTGGCCAAATAATGTTCGGAGGTTTATGAATATTTATGTAACAAAATTTTAAAGAAATGAAAAAAACTCCATTAATTTCCCCTTTCCGAATCTGTTGAATGCTGTATTGAGGAGTCTTCCATCTTGTGACCTCATGACATGTCCTGCCCATCTTATGCGATTGGACTTGATATGTCGCCCTAGATTGTCGTTCACATAGAGTGCCTGTAGTTCTTGATTCTTTCTTATTCTCCATTCTCCTGTTATTTCGTCTCTACAAGGCCCAAAAATAGCCCTCAGGATCTTCCGTTCCAGTACCAGCAATCTATCAGCCTCACGTTTATTCAGGATCCATGTCTCACTCCCATAAGTTATTGCGGGACGAATGATTGTTCTGTAGATTTTATTTTCGCTTCTCTTGAAATTAATTGTCATTTTAAAAGTGTTGCCAAGGAATAATATGCCCTGTTTCCGACCATAATTCTCGATTCCACGTCTCTTTCATTCTTGTTATCAGTTGTTATGACTGCTCCAAAATATTTAAATTCTTTTACTACTTCAGAATTGTAGTCATTTATAGTAACATTTTGACCGATACTGGGAATAACACAAAGGGAGCTAGCAGTACAAAATCGACTAGAGTGGAGAAGAATAGTAAATGCGGCCAAGACTCACCTTGAGTTGTAGAGCCATTGATGATGATGATGATGAATCTGTTGAAAATAACGAACTGATAATTTTCTATCATAACAAGCTAAACTTGTAAAAAATCAATTACTACATAACCTTTCAACTGTCCTCTTTCACGAGGATTTTCTTTTTTTGCCGTGTAGGTTTCTTGCAGAAGAATCACTTCGATACCATTTTCATCAGCTCATTTGGAGGCGTAATCACTCTCATCTTTTGAAATTCCTTAGATATTCAAATTTTAAATCCACATATTCTTGCTCTCTGGTCGTGAGGGTTTTTCAAACCGGATACGATTTTCCAGGTGATGATTTTTCGGCACTTCAAATGTTTGAAGACCGCTATGGGACCCCAGTGAAAAGAAATCATCTCCCATAGATAAATCAAACATTTTATAACACAAGAAAACAGAATATTTTTCAGGGCCAAAAACTACAATGAACAAAAAGCAAACACTTCGAACTCTTAAGCGTAACGTTTCTAAACTAAAATCAGACTCCTTCGTCAGACAATTACTAGTTTTCATTCAACTCCGTAGAATCGTGACAATTGTCGTCCATTTGGAAACTAACAAGAACACAAATGGCTGTCGAAAGATGGACGGTTGCTTACATTATAGTTGAAAGTTAAAATTGTGAATCCGACTCTGTTCTAAAAAATCTCAATGTTCACTTCACCAACAAACTACAAATCGTGAAGGAAATTAATAGACGTAAATCCTGGGAGAATGTTTCGATAATTTAAAAACCTGTATTTTAGCATATTAAAATATGCTCACACATTTCCGACCAGAAGATTATAGAATGAAAACAGGCAGAGTAGAAACTGATGTCAATGGAAACTAATGCTTCATATGTTTTGAATTATTTTAGAAACATTTCTGCGACTGCAGAAGAAAGCTTTACCTTCACAAAACTCACCAAAAAAAGCAGTTCAAGTCAAGACATTTAAAATTTTTGTTCAGATCGTTCTTGTACAATAATTTTCGTTATTATCGAGTTAAATACATTGCGAGAATTGGCAATTTTGAACAATATATTATAAATACATGTATTAATTTAATTTTTAAAATAGCTTGATAGTAATGAAGTTCATTTAGCTACGGAGAAGGTGCAATCAATCATAGACAAGATGAATAATTTTATTTTATTATAACTGCAGCTTAAGACACAAGTGAGATGCAATAAATGAATGAGACATTAAAATCTAGCGTAATAAATTCTTCAACATTATAAATCGATGATCACGTTATGTTCTTCATACATACAGTTCTCTGAAGAATGTCCATTTTTATTCAAAATTTATCACCCATTTTCATTTCATAGATTTTTTCCCTTCCTCAACAAAAAAAAAATTAGATGCTTCTATTGAATGAATATACTGTTCATGATATTGTTCAATTACATTACAATCATGCATGTTTTCATATTCTGTCAGGTCTCAAACTAATTTCATCCTTCTCTCAGTTTTCATCGAATATGGATTATCCTGATGTTTTTTGTTTGTACAGTTCATTGTTATGGAAAAGAAAAACAGCAGGGACAAAACTAAACACAGATTTTTACCTTCAAAATCAGTAGAATTGTCAGGATATTTTTTAGTACGTACAACCTTATAGAGTAGCAGGGTTAAATTATGCTTGCAAATTCCAGACATATAATCGTGTCAACCTTCATACCATCGTTTTCATAAGAAATCATTTCCTCAGTATGATGAGGTTGTCCTTGTAGAATTCCGTTCTTTTCCCACATAGAATCAAATGATTGCATTGTAACACTGGCTTACCCTCTATACAGCAAATGCGAACATTTAAATATTGAAAAATTTTGTATAATTAGAGGAACCTCCGGTAAACATCTCGCCAGATCAGGGAAGCATTCGAAATTTAATATTTCACATAAAATATACCAAAAAGCACAACATTACCTATTCTTGTATTTACAATATAATCCACGGGATCCACAATTGAGGAAACAACTTCGATTATTGATAGCCAATAAACGTTTAAACTAAAAAATTCCATGATTACAAATATAAATCTGAAGTAAACACG
This sequence comes from Hippodamia convergens, assembly GCA_038502775.1. Classification (NCBI taxonomy): domain Eukaryota; kingdom Metazoa; phylum Arthropoda; class Insecta; order Coleoptera; family Coccinellidae; genus Hippodamia; species Hippodamia convergens. The sequence goes on from CM076607.1 coordinate 5,908,543, forward strand.
AAACAATACTCGTTTCGGCGAACATCTGATCGGCGAATGCAGCGACACCATCAGTAATTATTTTGTCCAATAATTGTAGCTATGAATGAGAAAACCAGCAAAAACTTCAACCAAGAACTCGAACAAAATAAATCTCAAATTTTATACCTTTTCCATCGAGATTATTGAATATTTGACGCTCTAGGATTTCCAGTACTTTTAATATCTCGCATAAGGATTTTTGTACGACTAGCTCACATTCTGATATGCAATTCTAGATTCTGAATATGAATGCACACAAATCTAACCAGCAGGAAAATGGGTACTTCCTTTGAGCCAATTTCACCATTTATGAATATGGAATTCCTTTTACGATATTTTCGTCGTATAGAGTTCTTCCAAAGGATATTCATTCATTGCTCCATATTTCCTATCTTACTCAAGACCTGTAAATGAAAAATCTGGATTTGCTGGACATGATCCAGATAGCTTTGGGCGCCTCACGGATTAGGAGATTTTCTCTCACTACGATATACGATTCGATATTTGATTCTCCTTCTGCTCACCTAGATTTTTCCGAAAAAAGGTATTCAGGGATATCTCAATGGTGACAATATGCATTGAAGAAACTTCTTGCAGAATTCGCACGAATAGGCAAGTTCCTAAATTCTCGACAATATTTGAACTCTATTATCGAAGATTATCAGCTGAGATATAACTGCAATATTACTTAAACATGAAGTACGTTAATTACTTTCTCCAGAGTTGAAATACTAACCAAAGAGAGTTCTCTTCGTGAAGGATATTCCCAACAGGGCACTGCTGCTAGTAAGGCCCCTTAAATCATAAGTTTCCTTTTTTTATTCATGAACCTACCAGTAGTCCACTGGCGTTTGGAATCTTCTGCTCGGGGGTAAGAAAAAATACGAGTATTTATTCATAAAAATTTGGAAAGATGGAATTCGTCGGAATAGAATCGCAGAAGCCTTTGTAATGAATTTGTACTTCCGGAGTTCAGCTGGGATCGTATGAATAATGAAATAAACCATCAGAGTGAATATTTCATGTTGACAATACGATGGCGGATGGTTCAATACTAACCTCCTTCAAAATATGCCTCTTTCTTTCAGCGGACTAGAAAGAACACCATTCAGAATTGCTAACAAAATATCCATTGCTGCTTGAATGAAAGGCTACAATTATTACACACATAAGGTTTTTTAATATTTCATATTCTCGGAGTAAGTCGTAGTTTTTGGTCCTGAAAAATATTCTGTTTTCTTGTATTAAAAAGTGTTTGGTTTATCTATGGGAGATGATTTCTTTTCATTGGGGTCCCGTAGCGGTCTTCAAACATCTGAAGTGCCGAAAAATCATCACCTGGAAGGTCGTACCCAGTTCGAAAAACCCTCAAGACCAGAGAGCAAGAATTTGTGGATTTTGAATTTCAATATCGGAGGAATTTCGAGAGACAGGTGTGATTACGTCTCTAAATTAGCTGATGAACATGGTGCTTTTTCTGCAAGAAACCCACACGGCAACAGAAAGAAATCCTCGTGAAAGAGGACAAATGAAAGGTTATGTCTTAATTGATTTTTCACAAGTTTGGCTTGTTATGTTAGAAAATTATCAGTTCGTACTTTCCAACAGATTTGTGACATTTCTGTCTTGAATATTTATAAACCTGCGAATATTATTTGGCCAAGAAATCTGAATGTTGATGTTTCGTGTATTATCAGATGAATTTCTAAAATGGATGGTTAATTTCAGACTGATTTGATTCATTCTGAATAATCGGTTTCTTCTCTGCTTTCGTCTTTTTTCATTTCAAATTGACAATTGCGAGCTATTTTGGAAAGCATCTGTTTATCCGAGCCCATCGACGGATGACATGAAGATGATCACACAGATGTCTTTCAAGATTTTCCTAGTATTTGATATTTTAAGTTATTTTTTTACGGGGAGACAGGTTTTTCAAGCTGAGGATTTTTGCCCCTGGCTCTATAGTATCGAATGATACTATGAATAGTATCGAATGATATCAATGATAGAATTTTATGATACCCCGTTATTTTTTTTACCTCCGGTTAGGTACTTTTTGTTCCAACATTTATTGTATCATATAATTTTTTATTATTGATTTCATAAGAATATATATAAAGTAGGGTAGAAACCAGAAGACGAAAATGTTCAATTTCTGAAATATTTCTGAAACTTGAAATAGCTTCAGGTAACTAATTTCAAATTATATTTTCCAATTAAGAAACTACTGATTTCGACTTATTTTTGAATTTTCAATTGTTAACTCCGTCGAGTGACCGCTAACATCATTCACTCCTGAAGATTCATAAGGAAACTTACAGAATGTTAACAAACGTCTTTTCGAATTTCAATATTGATTTATCAATTAAGTTCTGCAGGATTTGGAATCAATTTTTTTTCCAAAATAGTTATCACTCCAGAAAACTTCGTTCACCCCGGTTTCGCGCCCATAAGTGGAGTAGATAAATAAAGGTTTCCAATTACATTCTGTCTAGATAAACCCGAAATAAAGATTGGGGTAACAAACGAGTCTTTTGCGTGACTGCATATCCAAGCGAACCAGCTAGGAAACGAGATGATCAGGCTGGATCCTTACGTTTGGCCTTTCTCCTCGCGTAATTCGATCACGATTAATTCTACTCGTTCAAATACTAATTCCTTTTGGCAGCAAAGTTCGTTAACTCGCAGAGTGAAGGGAATTAATTTCCACCTTGACAAAATAAGATAAATTTGAATCAAAATTGTGAAGAAGCTCTGAGCATCTTGACACGAGAGAAATATCAGGTCTCAGGATTGTAATTTTTCAATTAAAGGTAATGAACGAGGTCATAGATGGATTATCAAAATTTTGAAATTATTTCTGCATTCGCAGCAATAATTTCTATGTGACAATATTATCAGTAGATATCAAAAATACCAGTTTGAAAAAAAGTTAGGAATATCATTGTTTGAGAAACTCTCACTACAATCTATTTTTCTCACAAACTCATATTTATAACATATCCCCTTCAACCACTTGCCTCTTCAATTGTAAGCAGTTCTTAGCAAACACTGCGATACAAATGTAACTCTCATGCAATGTATTTTGTTTACCTCCACATCAAGTACACATTCCGCAAGAAGTAGTAGTTAAATATGCGATCGTAAGACCACTTTCCTTTATTTCTTTTCGATGTCGAATGGGATTTTTATGATATACGAGTACTTGGAGATATCTTAAAAAAGCAAGCCATATCTCATCGCATTTGAGATATGGTTTGTTATACTCATTGCGTTCATGAATATTATACAATTTTTGATGCAGATGATTATAAATCAATGTTTGCAGGGGGATTCTGATTGGACAAGGGTGTTGTCTATTCGATGGATAACGTCACATTCAAATTAAATGAAGTATACTAATGTCACCTGTTGCAAAATGAAAGTGAGGGAGGGACCCAGGTATATTTCACATGTAGAGTGAAAAAAATACGACATTAAAGTTTTCGGTATCATATTTGTTGTTCCTATTTTTGATATCTCAAGCACCAACCGTTCTCACATTTTTGAATTTGAAGATGAAAATATTGTACATTTGTAAAATTTCGAAAAATCCGTCACAGGATGTTCCAAATGTTGGGTCAAGAATTGAGATAAATATTGACTTTCGTTTTTCAAATGAGAACCTATTTTTTATGATTGACCTGGATTCTAAAGAGGAAAATGATGATAAAGTTCTTATATGTTGATGGTCCTGAATTAATTGAAAATTCTTGAGGTATTTAGGATTTTCGGATTTTATTTCGTAAGTGGCTACAGGAGCATAAACAAGTAGGAATATAATCATCATTTTTCAACGCACAGTCTAACGGAATCATGAAAAATGGATTCTAATTTGAAAAACGAAAGTTATGGGCCAATCTTGATCCCAATTTTTGGACCCAATATTCAGAACACCCTGTTACTAGTTTTTCAAAATTCTGAAAAGATTAAACATATCCACAGTCTTCGGTTTCAGAAATGTGAAAACGGTTTGTGCTGAAGTTATTCAGATTAAAAATAACAAACATAATACCGAATACTCTTATCTCTCTTTTTTCTTCAGTTTTTTCTGGATATTTCGAAAAGTATCATGGCGAATGCAACGATTTCAATACTTGTACACCCAACTGAAAGTGGTCAGGCTGCAGGAATATTTAAGCTTGGTAGATAATGTCACACAGTATCATAATTTCAATTTGCAGATCTCAAATAGGTCCAGAAATCCAGAAACGCTTAGTAGGCCGTCGAACTTGGTACACCCTGTATATGTTTCGTACATGAACTGTCGAAGTTTGGATAGTTGAAGTCAAATTGATATTCGAAATTATTACTTTTTTCCTTCTAAACGAATTTTCGAATCATACTATGTAATTTTCTTACATCAAACAATACATCACAGTTTTGCTTCTTTGAGACATATCATATCTTTTTTTTTGTTGGAAATAATTTCTGAGGAAAAATCGATTTTGGACAATGTAGACAAATAATTTGGAATAAATCGCCGCATAAGAATGATCAGCTTTAATTATCCTCCTGGTTAATTTCACATGTAATTAAAAAAAAAGGAAAAAATTAACAGTTTAAAAATGAAAAATAAATTTATTCTGACGATGAACATTCTGATTCAAACATCAATAAATTGATCCAACAGGCCTGATGATCATCTCGTGGATCTGCAACAGAAAATGTCAAGTATTTATTCAGAATTATGGTGATCAGAATATTATACATGGTGTTTCCAAATTTGTGGTGAACCTTGAAGGACGTGTTGATATGACTCATTTACAGTTTTTTGAAAAATGATCTACATTGACAAGATTTGATTATAACTTTGTTTTTGATTTTCAACAAAGAACGATAAGATATGTGTATTCCTTCATATTTGTACTTCTTCTTCCAAACTCCACGAAACATGAAAATGTGACATACGAACTCTGAGTGTACAGGGTATCCCGAATTGCTTGATTTTGACTGTTTAAGAACATCTTGGTGAAATCTTCGATCTGGGCTCGATTTTCGTGAAAACACCATTAATTAGAACTGTTTCACGATATCCTAATTTTTTTAATTTGTTATATTTTAAATTCCGAAAAAATGCTTAGGTTTCTCATTAACGAAAATATCTGAAGATGATAATAATTTTCTAGAAGCATTTTTTTACTGAAAATAGGAAATCATATAAAATTTTTTTTCTCGAGAAAAAAAGCACTTCTTTATTTTAAATACGAACGCATCTTCTTGATCCAATGTCATGAAAAATTTAACGATGAAATGAATACAAAGAAATGCCAGAGGTGCCTGTTGAAAGTTTTTATTTTTTTCAGATATTTTTGAAAATAAAAGAGTTATGGCAGATTTTCCAGAAGCATATCTTCAAAACTAATGAAGAAATCTTGAAACGGTTTTCACTACTGGTGTTTTCAGGGAAATCGAGCCCAGGGCTCCTCTCAATGTTTCTACCTATCCAGTCTGGAAGTACCAGAAACAGCCAGAATCAAGCAATTTGGGAGATCCTGTATATTGTACACGACACACATTTTAATGTCAATGAAGAGAACATATTTAACCTTTTCCATATTTCATTTCAAAAATTCTCCATAATTTGCTCCGTTAAAACGTTTCCTATAGCTTTAGTCTGAAAATTAACGTTGAATTTTTTTTAACAAATGCAGATTTACATTCAGCTTCGGCTGTCAACGGATTTCTGATAAGAAATGAGCATTTTTTCTGTCAGCATTCAGAATAATTCGGAAAAATCGAAGTCTTCTTCAAGAGTCTCCCTGTGTATGTTTCGTACATTGATTGTCGAAGTCGAGAGTTGCAGTAAATTTGATATTTGAAATAATTACTTATACAGGATAGTTTCTGCTTGTTTGAGACATATCATATCCCTTTCTGATGAGAATAATTCAAAATGAAAAATCAAATTTGGACAACGTAGAAAAAAGTTGAGGACGAAAATAGGTGAAAAACCTTCTCAAAATTACAAAAACTCATATACCTCGAAAACACTCAATTATTGGTTAACACTTAATCAGGCCTGAACTAATGCAAATTACGACAGTCGACAAGTTCCCGTCTGATTTGGAAATATTGGAAGCAGTCCACTTAATATAGGTGGACTGCCCTCAATATATTTTCGATATGATAAAGAAAATGAATTGTTTGAATGTGGAAGTCAATTATCCCCCTCTTTTTGTACTCGATGAAGTCTTCGAAGTCAAAGTCAATTTGTATTAGAGAATCAATCCTACATCAAGCATGTTTTGTCTGATACCTACCTGCACATGGGGTGGTGTTGACAGAACATAAACTGCAGCTTCTGCGATATCCTCTGGTTTCAGTGCTGCCATCTTATCTATTTGATCAGCATGAAAACGTTTCGCCAAATCCGTAACAACCAAATCTGGACTAATACTCTGAAAATACAGTTATTTTTAGTTGAACGTTAATTTCAAAATGATACCGTAGTGAAAAGAGGGTATATTTTAAGGAAAACAAAAATAAATTATTAGAGGTGAAAAATATAAACTCGTGTAGAGAGAGAGAGAGAAAATGTCTTTATTGACTGAAACACTCAGACAAGAGCTATCGACCTTCGGTCCTTCAGCTCAGTACTATTAATTTACATTTTTATATATATATAAAAAAAAAAAAAAAATTACATAATAATGAATTACTATCGACAAACATAAACTACATGAAGAGCTCAATATGTTGGAATTATGTGGAAGTATTGTAAGTGTTCTTCATCTGCTGGAACAGGCAGGTTGCAGGAAATTTTCTCTTGGGTCTGGAGTGGTTATCATTGTAGTAGAGGTCCATTATGTCCCTTATATCTTGCAGTTTTTTGAAAAATTTTTCATTCAATTTGAATATTCTGTTGGAAATTGGTTCGATGTTCGTCATTGAGTACAGCAAGTGATTCGGTGGATTGTGCAATCTGTTACTGGGGTGTCTTATTCGACTTATTTTTCTTAGTGCTGTTCTCTCTGCTGTTTCCAAATTTTTAATTGCTGGTTTTCTACAGTTTAGAAAAATAGGATGAGCGTATTCTAGGATTGGTCTACAGATTGTTGCGTATATTTTCCTAGCATTATTTGTGGTGAGACCTTGGTTTCTTATTACTAATTTCGAGACGCACTTTGCTCTAGATATGGTCTTCTTCTTCATCTGTTTTGTGTGCTGGTTGAAGTTGAGTTTCTGGTCTATATATACTCCCAAGTATTTGATTGATTGCTGAGTTGTTTTATGTTTGACGTGTAGAATATTGGCTACTTTGTTTTCCATAATTTTCCGAGGAATGTATTTTCTATAGCTAAGAAAAACAGGTAACAAAATATTGTAGTATGTATGTGGTTCTTAGTTTTGCCTCACATTTCTCCTGAATAAAATTAAACTAGTTTTACTCATGAATTTGTGAATGAATTTGTACTACATTCGAGATAACTCATACCATTTTCAGATGAAGGAAATTAAACGGTTCAACGATATCCTATGAATGCTGTTACCGCCATATTTGCATATTTTTCTGGGATTTTTCATGAACAATGGATAGTGGAGCATATATCTTTTCTTTCATTCTGATACAAAGAAGAACGTTTCAGGTTGTAGTTCTCAGATGAAATAAACATTTCGACTAAATTTTCAATTATTCAGATGAATTTCAGGGACCCAATCCAATAAAGTCGAAGATATGACGTTGCTGGTAATCAATCGACTTGAGTCCTTGTTTTGACCGACATTTAAAAACCTGAAACAGTTTGCAAAATGCGATGTTATTTCGTGCCTCTTCGTGTACAACAAAAGGGTGCGAGGATATATCTCATTCAAGCACAATTTTCGACTTCATATTTGAGGATTACATACTTCAGCCACGGATTAACTTTCTATTTTATTATCACTTCTGCGAAACAATTTTTTCTCAATCTGAAAACCATTGAATGTTATTAGAGAAAATTTTTCATCGAAATTCAATTCATTGGGGATGAAATGAATAACACTTCTGCTGAAAGACGGCTTAGTCTGTTCTTGTTCATCTTGTTCTTGTTAAATACTAGTCACCGTCAGAGCACTCTGGACTCGTATTAATGACTGTGTCGAATGCATAATTATGAACTAACAATTGGCCAATAAAATGATAAAATATTCGTCCAACGAGAAACAAACAGACTATTTAAGGGTGACTTAATCCATCAAGAGATCGTCGGTATTAGAACACACAAGATCGGCAATTTGCGATCTAACACCTCATTTTTCATGATACTTTTATGTTCACCCTTTCTTAGCTCTGAAGGTCTACACCATTTCCAATTGTAATTCAGAAATAGTGAATCGACATTCAGAAAACATCACTCGTATTTTAGATTAGTCAATTGTATTTCAGAAAACATCAAATGTTATTCGAATTTTTCAATTGAATTTCAGAATATTTCGAATGAAGTTTAATTGAGTCATCCGAAATACATTCGATGTTTTATGAGATTGAGTTGACTAATCTGATATTCAATTGATGCTTTCTGAAACCAATGTGCCTAATCTGAAATACACTTTCAACTTCTAAATTACACTTGGAAATGGTATAGATGTTTTGCCTCTATGAGTTTTTCCTTTCCCTGATACAAAAACATTGCGATACTTATTTATAACACAAGTGAAGGTGGCAATGATTTTTTTTCCCGAGATCATTATTCAAAAACGAGCAACAAAACTGTAAATGTTTTAAAGATCGGGTGTAAGAATGAACCCTCAATACGAGTATAACCTATACCTTATTTTTCCTAATACATTGAATTTTCATCGAAATTCATGGAATATATCAATGAATATACACTGCGTGAAAAAATAAACGCACTTTCTTAAAATCTCAATTTTAATGAGAGTTAACTCCACATTGACTTTATGATTTTTTTTTGTGTTCTCTCGGAAAAGTTCTGAACGGAAGAAGACACATTAAATGGAAGAAAAATTCAGAATTTCACCGAATCTTATGTGAAAAAAACCAATGAACCATTTTCAGAATACTGAAATGCTGATAAGTGACTTAATACTTGGTATTTCCACCCCTTGCGTTAATTTACAGCTCAGCAAAGACGGTTTATACTTAAAATGAGTGATCTTAAAATGTTCTGATCTAACCCTTCCCATATTTCTCCGAGTTGGATCCTTAAGTCATTAAGAGTAGCTGGATGATTTTCTGAACTTCTCAGCCTTTTTTTGAGGTTGTCCAAACCTGCTCAATCGGATTGGGATCTGAACTTCTTGTTGGCCATTCTATTCGAGAGACTTCAACCCCTTCAAGGTACTCCTGAAAGATGCGCCCACGGTGGGGTCTGGCTTTATCGTCTATAAAAATGAAATTTTCACGAATGTATGAGGCAAATGGCACAACATGCTCTTCAAGAATGTTCCTCATATATTTATCAGTATTCATATCTTCATTATCAACGACCTCTGGGTCTGTGCGAACAGTCAGAGATATTCCACCACATACCATAATCGATCCTCCCCCTGAATCAGTAGTATACAGGAAATTGCACTGAGCATATCTTTCATGTGGACGTCTGTATACAAGGAAACGTTGATCACAATGGTGGAGGCAGAATCTAGACTTATCTGTGAAGAGAACTCTTTCCTAATCAGCCTCTTTCCAATGGATATGCTCTCTCGCAAAATCCAAACGCGCCCTTCGAAGGGCTGGGGTTAGAGCAGGGCCTCTTGCCGCGACACGAGGCCTTAAATCATATTCTCTGAGGCGGTTTCTTATTGCCTGAGTGCTAATTCGCACCCCATGAGATCGTTCAAGCTGATTTTGAAGGAAGGGAGCGGTTGCAAACCGAAGTCTCAACGGTGAAACTCTCAAGTGACGTCCTTGAATGGCAGTTGTTACCCGTGGTCTACCCTGTCCTGGTCTTCGGACATTCATGCCTGTCTCCTTGAATCACTGCAACATTCTGGTTACACTTGTATGGGAAACTCCAAAACTTTTCTGCAATTCTTGTGTATGACCACCCTTCTTCTAGCAAAACCACCCTTTGGACACATTCCTCTTGGGCCAAATTGCGTGTTTCGCGTCTCATAGCGATCGAGTGTAGAAAATCAAACGGAAGGAAAACTATTTATCACAAAAATTGATTGAGAATAACTGATTTTAGGATGGAGTCGTTACATTGAAGATCTGATAATATAATCTTTTCTATTCCTGCTGGAAGAAACATCTGTAATGAAGAAAAACGTTGAAAGTGGAAAACATATGCATGGTCAATTCTGATGAAAATAATAATCATTGAGAACACCTTCAGTTGTACAATAAATTAGGGATTTCCATAATGTACTACGTTAATTTTTTTCGCAGTGAAGTGTATTAATATTTGTATCATTGATGAGAAGAACTATTGCAGCTCAATAAAAGTAATACTATAGAAACTGTGCGAAATTTTTTTCGCTATTCACGAATCTGATTGATAGAGGTGTCTGGTATAGACTACTAAACGTTGCAAAGTTTGAAAATGCGGACTGTTTTTCCTGTGTTCATTTTAACGAAATCGACTGGCCCCTGACAAATCAGTCCACAAGTTTCACGCAGGAGCCTCTCTTCCATTATTTAAAAACATTTCCTTCCTCATTTTCATGCCAGAGATTAGGAAGAATCCCCTTAAAAAATTTCAGCAAATTCGATTGAAAATTTTCTGTGGGTCGAAGTGGACTCGAAAACTTTATCATCACATTACTTAATTCAATCTCCAAGAAATTAGCTCAGACGACTTGAAGATTACTCTGTCCTTTCAATCAAATCAATACGCCAATTCAGCTCCTAATATCTCACTTCACACTCAACATTATCGATTGAACAGTTTGCAATGCAGATCTTGTTCATTATGCATCTTGCACCCTGGAGTTCGAAAATCGCAAGCGATCTCTCTATTCTCGTTGTCGAATAATTCAAGCAGACGTCGGAAAGAATGCAATATTTCACACTCGGTGAAGTAACCCCAGGGAAAATTTATAGGATGGATGTGACAGTCAATTACGATCTATTTTCTTCCGAAAACTCATTATTATTTCAATTTAGAGGCGACGTTCGAGATATATATGTTTATTTCACTGTTTTCGTTGCTAACTTCATGCAGTACGTTGATAACATTTTTCCCCGATCGTGGAAAAAGTTTGAGAATGATAAGATTAAGAAAACACGAAGTCAATACCTCTGATGAAAAAAAGAAAGTTTGCTCCTGAAAAGTTAAGTTCGTTCAATACCATTTCCAATTGTTATTCAGATATTGTCAATTGACATTCAGAAAACATTACTTGTATTTCAGATTAGCCAATTGTTTTTCAGAAAACATCAAATGTAATTCAGATAAGTCATTTGAATTTGAGAATATGTCTTATGAAATTTGGATCAATCAATTAAATTTCAGAGAACATCAAATGTATTTCAGATTTGACATTTGAATTTTCGGAATGATTGTTTTTCAGACAACATCAAATGTAATTCACAAAACATAATAATATTGCAGAAATGGCAATTTAAAATTCATTTCATACGCAATGTGATACCAGACTCCATTTCAGAAAATATCAGTTGTATAATATAGGTGATAAACTCCAATTTTCACAGGAAACATAATCTTCAAGACTTAATTGAAGAAAAATTTTAAGCCATCGCAATTGCATCTCGGTCAATAATATTTTCCAAGTCTTTTTCAATAACCTACGGTGACAAACTGTTCGGAAATCTGAGGTTTGTTTTTATGTAAGAATGGCATGCAGCATTAGTACAGACGTTCGCTCAATCTGATAACTGGTTCCTCATATCTTGCCATTGTTGCAACAAACCCTCAACCAATACATTTGCTGAAAGCGGTGTGAATGAACATCGTAGTGTATCCATGGCTAATATCGTTTATACAATGCTAATACAGCACCTGTGGATACTGTTGTCAATTACATCACCAATTGAATATGTACAGGGTATCCCGAATTGCTTGATTTTGGCTGTTTCTGGTACTTCCAGACTAGATAGGTAAAAACGTTGGGAGGAGTCCTGGGTTTGATTTCCGTGAAAACACCAATAGTGAAAATCGTTTCACGATATCTTCATTTGGTTTGAAAACATAACAACATTCCGAAATTTTTTCGATACAGAAAATGCGCCATAATGTTTTCATTCTTGAAAATATCTGACAAAGATAAGAACTTTCAACAAGCACTTTTTCAATAGGAGTAAGACATTTTTGAAAAATTTTTTCATCTCTAAATTTGGAATAAAATGAAAAAAATACCATTCGAATTTAATATGAAGAGGTGGTTTTTTCCACGAGAAAAAAAATTGAATGTAGTTTCTTATTTCTGTGGAAAAAGCGTTTCTAGTAAGTTTCAATCGTTTTCAAATATTTTCGTGGATGAAAAAGTTTTGGCACATTTCCGAAATTGAAAAAAAAAGAAGATATCGCGAATAGGTTTTCACTAATGCTGTGTTTTCACAAAAATCGAGCCAAGTACACCTTACGAAGTTTTTACCCATCTAGTCCAGAAGTACCTACCTGAAACAGTCAAAATCAAGTAATTTGGAATACCCTGTACGCAATTTGACTAATTTTCATTAGTTGCTAAAGCTACGGTGTTAGGTGAAGAATTAATTGAGAAGGTTCAGTATATTTTCACTGAAATCCAGTGTTGGAGAAAAGAAAGAGCCAGCACCAAGAGACTTCCCCAGATTATAATGGTTTAATTCATACAGGGAAACATACCTGATAGAATATGATGACGTTTATGAAAATGAGTAATATATGATTCAAAATGAATTATATCCGAACTTCCAGAATTACAAATTAGGATTTCTAAATACAATTGACTAATCTGAATTTCATGACACATTCTGAAATGTTGTGTTTCAGCTAGTTTTCCTCTGATTTCTCAATAGCAGTTGTTCGAAATATTCGAACTTGTTCATTTCAAACTGTCCATGTACGGAAGTTCCCGTATTCTTCAAAAAAAATTCCGCATTTTCTTGAAGAAGACTCGGATAGGGATCATGTTCAGAAGGGTAAATCTTTCGAAACCTTCTGACTTTGAGGTCGATAGTCTATGATCATAATTCTTCCTTTTTCGTTGCAGACTTTTCAAGATTCTCTACTCTATTGGGTTCAAGTGACACATCATTACAAAGGTTTCGCTATTCTTTTCATGAATATACTGAACAATTTCCATTCGGTGTCGAAAGATCAAACTTTGGAAACATTTTCTTCAGCACACTCAGAAAAATATTAGGCTGAACTGGTCCACCGTGTATAATCATTTATATATTTTCGAAATAAAAAAAACTTATGGTTCTTCCGAGTCATAATAAACTTTTGTTTCCATAAGAAAAAGCACAACTTCATGTTGAAGCTCAACGAGAAAATTTCTTGGGAATAAACGAAGTATGCAATAGGTTTGCCATAAGGTTTCAGTTTAAAAATTCCAACACAAACAGAAACGAAGATAATGACCAACGTTTAAATCGTTGACGGTATTGTGAGTTTCTCTAGTTAAAAAGACGACCGTTATATAAGTTTTTGATTTTTTTGTATCTTTTTCGGTTGGGAAATTGTAGTTCAGGAGTCACCAATCATGCCCACCCTGTACAGAGAAAGTTGTGATGACACTTTTGTCTGCAGTCTATCCAACGAGAAGCAATAACTCACCAAAAAAAAACAAGGCGTGAAACGGGTTTGATATACGGCCCGCGGCACCGATGCAAGCAACTCAAAATTTCAGACAGAGAACAGCAGCCAATCAAAATATTATTAACTCTATAGGCGTACATTTATTTGATTAATAGCGCTATCACTTCTCGTTGGATGGACTATAGCTGAATAAATACTGTCAGCCAAATAGAAAGTGAGTCGAATCGAAAATGATATCTAGAAATACACTACCGTATAATGTACCATCGTTTATCTAGTACGTATGTTGAGAAACAATTTTTCTCTGCAATCGTGAGGAGCGAAACTATATTTTTGTGATTAGATAACAAACAAAAAAATTTTCATTTTTATAACTAGATTGAAGAAATACGGTCAATATTTCAATAGTTTACGACGTATGTGTGACATAGAAGTAGTACCTACAAGATATAAATGTATTGTACAAAATGTAACACTTTGAAGTGGTCTTTAAAAACTCCAGAGGTTGATGAGACCTAAAACTTGTAAATGGAAAAAAAAATCACTTACAGTTACTTTAATCTTAGTGCCAGCATCAACCAATTCCGCCCTCAAATCATTTGTTAATGCCGTCACGGCATATTTAGAAGCGGAGTAAACGTTCACACCAGGACATTGTATTGGATAGTGGCCACTTATGCTGTTGATATGTATGATATGTCCATCAATATTATTTTTCTTCATGCTTCTTACTGCATCTCTGGTGGCGACGCAAAGACCTGAAACTCGAACAATTGCAGGGCAGGGTTTCATTCTATCCGATATGATAAAATGAAAAAAATTGGTCCACAATAAATGACTTGATTTCAATCGATTCACCTAAAACGTTCAAATCGAACGTTTTTTTCCAATCCTCAACCTCTCCGTCGCTCAAAGTACTGAATTCAATTCCTCCCGCATTATTCACTAAAACATGAACAGGTCCGTATTTATCTTCGATGATTTTGAAAGCATCTGTAATGTCGTCGAAATTTCTCATATCGACTCTGAGGCCATGCAACGTTCCCTCCTCCCCTTTTAACTTGGTAGCATTTTCTTCAATAATTTCAACCCGTCTTGCGAGACCAATTACCTGAAAAACAAGAATAACTAAGATATTTGAATGTTCGCAATTTATATTTTGAACTTTGTGTAATTTAATCATATGAATCTAAGTCGGCGATTTTCTTGGTAACACCATTCATAACTCAGAGTTGGATGAACTGTTATGAAAGATTTTTTGTTGAAGTCTTCTACGGCGGGGTTAACATAACATTGGGAAATATATTTTTTTTCTTGCTAATAACGCCAGTAGTTGTCAGTAAGGTTAATAGCGGTAGAGCTCCTTCTTCTGCTTTCAAATATTCATATATTTTTGAGATTACCTCTGGCAGTTTTCTGAAAGTTTTGAATATTTTCTGCTAAATCTGAGGCCAGTGTGGACAGCTTCATGCGATTGTCTCATATAGATAGAACGGTGGATCCATAGAACCGTGGATTGTGAGTACAATTCTGATTTCAATTCACTTCTTAGCAGAGTCGATTTTTTAAGGATTTTCCTCAACATCAATCTAGTATTCGGTTTGTAATATAGTAGTACCATATAATCTGCCAATGAGTAAATTAATAAATTAATGAAAAAGCAAATAAATATATTGGGGTTGTCAGTTTCTTCTTTTATTCTGAATCAAATGTCTTCAATATTTCGAGGACAAGCTAAATACATTCTATATTTCATGTATTTTCATCAAAAAATGTTTAATGATCTTAACTATCAGGGGGCCATAAAATGGAACTTCGATATAAAGACATGCATTCTATAGTGGCGTTCTACATCTGTCTCAGATTTGAAAAAAACCTGTAATTTTCAGAAACTGCCGAAAAAATCTCCATCAAGTATATATTTTTCAAATCAGAGGAAAGAGCTTTACCGATTAGGAGAATAAAATACAGGGTGTGCCATTTTAAAAACAATACTTCACATAAAATTTTTAATTCATGGATGCCGCTATGCAATTCTTAGTACTGAATTCTGAATGCCCATATGAATACTGCTAATTTGCTTATTCGAACTCTCGTCTACTACCAATATTAACTGAGATAGCTATTAAGTGAAATAAAATCAATTACCCTGTATTTCAATGCAATTAATTTTTCTTGTACTGTTGTAAGTTTTTTTTTGTATTTTCCCTGATATGTTTCCTCAAGAAAAAACTACTGCATTCATATCTAAGGCGGAACAAAAATTGCCGGGTCAGCAGCTAAATCTAATTGCAACAATCACTCCCACAACCAGAACTCTCACGTTCTTTAGTTTCTGAAATAGTAACTGATTCAAACATTTCTTAGCCAACATCGAAAAATATAAAAGCTGTTTCCAGACGACAACGTGAATTATTATATCAAATTGTTTTTTAAGGTAGAAAGAAGTCTGCCGGGTCAGCTAGTATAACATAAAATAATAACAATAACATAACAATTTTTCAAAGTTGAAAAATCTATGATATATGATAATTAGGAAATGAATATTTGTCAGTATCATCAATTCAGGATATGCGGGTTTGCCCTATATCACAATTTAAGGAATGATGATATAATGACCTATTTGAAGATAGATATTTGGTTTACCCGTCTTTCATATGCGAAGAGCAAAGCTAATCCATTTCATGAATATGCTCTGATGAGAAACTTCTGGAGTTATGTTTCTCCCAAATGCCACAGATATATTTCAACGATTTCTTGTGAACTCTTTATCGGTGATTTCAGGCATCACATTTTCTGAATGAAATTTATTCTTCATATACCTATGAGCAAAACTCATCTTCATCACGTAATGATGGTTACAATGAGCTAGATTACTCCAAAGTAACAGTTGAAATCAGAAATTATCATAAAAATAACTATGGTCTATCCAATGAGAAGCGATTGCGCGCCAAAACAATAAGTGCTCCTGCATCAGAACAAGATTTGATGAACAGATCGAGAATTTCAGATGAATCACTTGATTGTCGTAATACAGATCTGAAGAAGAGGAGAAAGCACTAAATGGCAGCCAATAAAAATATTCACAACCCTATAGGCGCACATCTAGTTCTTTACTGGCGCTATCGCTTCTCATTGGAAAGTCATAGTAGACTATAGTTAAAAGATTCTTGCATGTTATGTGAAATTTCACTTTATGAAATGATAACAGACTTAGACCAATGATCTTCGTGTTTGCACTCGATGGGTTGTATTCGGTAGTTGTTGGCTTTGAAATTCTTCCATTAAAATTTTGTTTTGAAAAAGGAAAGTTGTGGTGTTTTCTCGTGTGGCCCTTTTTCGACCAGCAATGTTTAACGAAATGACAGAATTGTTATTTCAAAGTTTTAATTAGAATATCGTTACTCTGAGTGTGAAAATAATTGATGATGCTCTTCGATTTTCATCCGCTTTCTGATATAATCAATGCCTAGAATAAAAACTTTGTAGGTCAGATGCACATATCATGTACCTCATGTTCTGAAACGTATAGATTCGAACATTCTCAAAATGAACGAAAAAAAAATTTAATTTTCGATTTATATTAACCTTCATTCCATGTTTCACAAGTTGCTCCGCTATTGCTGCTCCAATCCCTGCGCTCGCTCCAGTTACCACAGCAACTTTTCCATGCCAGCGTTCCATAGAGATCACCATCTAGAAATCAATTTTGTCATTTGTCATGTTTGAAAAAAATAGGAAGAAGTTGGGACTTCTTGAATTCTGATTAAAATTTAAATGCTTTCATGTCATCGAAATCGTTTTCCTGTCGTTGAAAGCCACAAGATATGCCTAATGGTATATTATTCAATGAGCGGTAATGTAAGTCATGACTCACAAAGATGAAGTTTGCAGTAATTCATCAAGTGAGTTATGACCATTACCGCAAGTTGAAAAATATACTTTTTCTGAGAGTATAACAAAATGCTCGTTCCGAATTGTGAAAGACGTGAGTTTTCCTACTTATGTGAACATGAAACTCACACTTCGATAACAAATAAATGCATAAATGTATACAGATATACAAGCACTGTATTTTTTAGAGATTTTTCCAGCAATAAACTATGTATCGTAGCATGAGCTGCTTGCCTGAATTCTGGAGGTGTACAGGAAAAATCCTCTTCACTATCCAAATTCATCTCATTCACTTAAATATTCTTCAATCAATATGAAAACGTCAAAAGTATTCAAGGGCCAAAAATGGAATGTTCCTATGCGGTCACATAGGAGGGCCCATGAAGCCATCTTCAGAATATCTAGAGAGGGCGCAGGTAATAAGAGTATAAAGTGTCAGAAAGTGTGGAGTTTTCTGAGTAACTACATCTCTTCTGCGAACCTTCCTAGTGATGAACTTGTCAAGAAAGTAAGTACTGAGAAAAACTTCAGTACGATGCTATGAAAAAAGAAGAATGAAAGCGGGAATACATCGACTAAAGTTTCAAAGAAAATACTGTTAAATGGTATACAGATGGTTCTAAAACCAACACTGGAGCTGGCGCTCTGGTTCACAGGGCCAAACCCAAATGTGCGTTTGTTAGGTTCCTGTGTGAGTGTTCTTCAAGCAGAAATATCAGCAATCGAAATATGTCTAGATATTAATCTAGAGAGAAACAATCAGAATTGCGACATAGCTTTTCACTCAGATATTCAAGCTGCTATTAAATCAATGAACTGCTATATACTCGTCTCAAAGTCAACATGGAAATGCCGGAGCCAACTCAATGAGGTGGGCAAGAAAAATATGGTCTCTTTAATCTAGGTTTCTGGTCATTCGAGAATCACAGGTAACGATGAGGATAACAAACTTGCCAAAGAGGGTGCTCGGAAACCACTCACTGTCCCAGAATTTTTTTGTGGTACAGAGGAATGTACCTATGAGAAAGAGTTTCTGGAAAAGGAGGAAACTGAAAAAGAAACACTGTTGAAGAATCTCCCAGGGTTGGATCACTCCAAAAAGTTCCTTCGGAATTTTCAAACTGCAAGGTCCAAAGTATATTTGGATCTCAGTAAGAACCAACTATACCTCCTCACTGGCTTTCTCAGAGGGCATTGTCGCCTCAGAAAGCACTTGCTGAGAATGGGCGTATCGGTCACTGACGAGTGTAGATTCTGTGGGGAGGAGGAAGAAACTCCTATCCACCTAGTCACAGAATGCTTCGACATTGTAAGCCAAAGTAAACGATGCTTTGGTCAAGAGACCTGTAGGAGTGAGGAATCAGCCTCACTGAAGCCTTCCGAGATATTGGATTTCATAAGAACTCTGGGACTGGAAGACGAGCTGTTAAGATTTGTCAGGGGGCACAATAGACCATAAGACCCTTTTAAACTTTCCACTAAGCGGTCAATCAGCTTGTACAAAAGTAGAGAACTCTCTTGATTTTCGATGCGTCAAAAATTCTGTGAAGCTTTCCTGACGTTTCATATTGAGTTGAGCGGTGAGTTATATAACTCACGCTCAAAGATTATAGAGTTAGAAAGATAGGAAACGCCCTTGTATCTGTGGTACTAAAATCCGACTACGATTTTTGGCTAGTTTCTTACTTGTGACACATAGATGACGCTGAAAACATTATTTAGTACAGAAAACGATTTCAATAGGCGCGAAATTCGGAACACATTTCTCATAAATTTTCATTTAATTGAATACTTTGTCGAACTTTTAAAAAAATATCCTGATCGACAAAAAAAAACAGGGCTGTGCTTTTTGATCAGGATGATCTTTTCTTCTGCATATTGCTCTGAATCAAATGAAATACGCTTCTGGATTCTTTATATTTTTATTTGAAATGATTTTGTAAAATCAACGGCAATACAATAATTATGAAATTGCGTACATTTCAAAAATTTGTTCACATATTAGAGAATTATCATAATAATTTAGAGAACTTATTGTCAATGAACTATCGATAAATCGAACATCGATAAGTCAAACAGTTGTTCTGGACCCGATTCATACATATCTTACCCAGTGTATTTTAACCTCAATGAGTCTAGAGGGTCTAGTAGATGAGTCGAACTGCTGGAAGGGTCGTCAAGAGAACCACCACCTCTATAAGTCGTTCTTCTGACCACCATTGCCTCTATGAGTGGAACTTTTTGATCTAATGAATGAGAACGAAGAAAATTCGGTTCGCAAACAAATTATCCAGAACAATATATTTTTACCCCCGAAACCTCTATCCATTTGACAACACTGAAAATAAGAAGCCATGAACAAGACAATTACATGATACGAGTTTCAAAACTTACATTTCTATTCTCTTTGGTAATGAAAAGAATGTACATTCAAGATTATTATTTCTGCAATAAATCACCATACATTTCGAATGTCGGCCAGTTTCTAACACAAAATAACAGCAAATAACAGCAAAAATATTTATTCAAGTATTTCTTTCAAAATTGACAACAGCCTACTAATAATCTCTATTTAATCTACTCTAATCTCTTACTTTTGAAAAACAGATGTCGCTGACATCACTGTAGTCGCTTCGTTTCCCATCTTTATACTCTATAATCTTTGCTCACGCTGTTTGTTTATAGACACTATTAATTGCTCGAAAGCAGTTGAATAATAGATACATTATTGAATAGGAGTATATATAGTATATTCTATTACAAGTTGCAGAATGAGCTCCTATTCCAACGCGAATGCGAAGTTCGAAAACGAGCGACGAAGGAGCGAGTTTTCGATGGCATGAGTGTTGGAATTGCCTTCTGCAACGAGTATTGGACGGTATTTTTCCTATTCCAGTCAATTTTCGTGAAATACTCTCGAAATTCAAATGAAAATTCAGATTAGTGACTTTTGTTTTGTATCTTGGCAGTTGGTGTCACTAACGAAATTTGACAGATTGCGGAATTTGAATTTATTTGATTCGAAAATTGAGTAGATCGGAGGTCAGTACTGACAACCACAAAAGTTTTCGATGGCATGAGTGTTGGAATTGCCTTCTGCAACGAGTATTGGACGGTATTTTTCCTATTCCAGTCAATTTTCGTGAAATACTCTCGAAATTCAAATGAAAATTCAGATTAGTGACTTTTGTATTGCATCTTGGCCTTGGCAGTTGGTGTGACATACGAAATTTGACAGAAAACGGAATTTGAATTGATTTGATTCGAAACTTGATTCAATCGGAGGTCAACACTGACAACCATAAAACGAAAAATATAACTAAAAACAATGCTGTAATGAATTTCATTACAGCACTACTTTTAGTACTGTAATGAACTCATTACGACAGTGGAATAGAGAAAATATATTACATGATTTGAGTAAGCATCAATATGTCTAGCTTCAATTGAATAAAAAGTTCCATTAAATATTCAATACTGATAAGTAGGATAGGCGACAGCATATATCAAAGAAGCTTCCCCATTATATATTTGCGCATTTTGACTAAGGAGCATGAAATCTCTCTCTAAATCTGCCACATCTGAATACTGAAATAAAAATATGTTGTAAATTATTGAGCACTATTCAAAAGTATGAACAGTGAAATAAACTAAAAAAATTACTTTTCCATCCTCAATTCGATTCAATATTTCATTTATATCTACTGGTTTCTCGATAACTTCATAATAATCAGGATAGTCTTTCTTCGGTGGTAATTTCATAAAAGGCTCACTAAGCAGTCTTCCATCACTAGAATATATTCAAATTGAAATAATTAAGAAATGACCACCTGATATAATATTACCTGTCTGTGTATTTTGTAACTATACTCATGAGCTTTTTATCTGCTTCTTCAATTTCAAATCAGCAGCAGACATTTTACGTTTCTTTGAACTTGTACCCACTTCTACATCAGAATCATCCTTCTTCTTTCTTTTCCTGCCAATATATCATAACTGAATATCTCAGGTTAGACCTGACATGGACCCATATCCGCACTATCCATACTGATATTATAAATGTGAATGTCCGTGGGTTTGTTGGTGCAATTAATCGTACTCTCCATCTCCAGACTCAGAACAAGATAACCGATTTAAATGAAACTTTAACTATATAGTAAAAAATTTTTTGAGGGGTTCTCATGTAGGTTTTCTTCCCATATCACGAATAAATAAGAAAATATATCGCATATTCATGAAAAATCCAGCTACTTTCCGGGTTTTTGGGCAAAGCTGCGTAAATTATGAGAGAAAGAGAAACATGGTCACAGGCAATTTCTGAGTGCTCAAAAAGTTCCATAAAAAAGTTCCGGCGCTTTATGTCTCACTGTCGAAGACAACTCACTATAGCCATGTCTAACATTTTCAATTCAATCCAAAATAATGGTCAATTTGAAGAGGACTCTCAACTGACATCGAATGAATCAATATATATGAGAAGGTTTTTGAAATATTTGTCTAGCATTTCAATTAAATGTTGTTAGAATAGCAAAACGTAGCTCGAACGCAAAAATAACTCAATTTTCTATCATACTTATTAGGTACAAATTGAATTGCTACAACGAACCTAATAAAGATAGGGATCTTCCAGCCGTGCAAGAGCTGTAAATAACCTTATTCAGGTATGTGCTCTAATTATGTCTCATATCCTCCCTTAAACATGCACTTCAAGCAGGAAGAACTGATATTTATTTGCTTAGCGTGGAACACTTTCAGATTTTATCGCTCTGGGTAGATGCCGATGTAGTGTAGAGCCTCATAATAGGGAGACGAGTAAATATTTGAACGCCGCAGTCGCTTCCACAAATTGTTATACCTTTCTGGCTGATTCCACGTGTGCGCCGCAAATTCTGTGTGCTCTCGGATACGTGGCAAAATGGGGGATTGTTTCGTCGGTATTAACAGGACGGGTTAGCAGATGAGAATAATCGAATTCGGGACATATATTCGGTAGAGCAATCCTCTTTTGGTATCCTCTTCAGGCTGTTGGAACGCGTAAGTTAACAATCGTGTTGCTGAAATTACTGTCAGAGGGTTCAGGGTAGTACAAACAGTAGGTATATCCATGAAAATTTTTTGCGATTGAAAACCGTAGCAGTTTACAGCGAAACGTTGCTTCATGATCTCAGGCAGCTGAATGTGTTTGATTTTATTACAAGTTAAAAGTTTTGTCAACAAAATTAGATCTTCGAGTACAACTGAACAGCGGTTCTAGGGATAAGGACAGCATAGGCATTTGAAATTGGTTTCTTAATGTTTCATATGTCATAGAAGTTTCCTGAATATTCAGCTCACCAATTTAGTTTTATATGTGTCTTTATAAATCTTTCTGTTATTTCATAATCGATTCTTGTAATTTGAAGATCATCACCTATTACGCTTTCAAAAGTCTTTCACAACATGATGTATAAATATATATATATATATATATTATCCCAAATTACCTTCGGTGTATGGGTTATCTTTACATTCCAATTTCACAGTATACATATGGTATTTTTGAATTATTATTTGAATAAACACTCTTAATGAATTCCTTCCAATGTTTTCTGTCCATTGCTAGCACTTTGGCATCCTCCACACTTTTCCTTCTCCGGTTTACCTCTTTACAACATATACAGGGTGCGGCACGGAGGATGGATGGTTTTAAAAAAATAATAAAAGCGTTAATTTTTACTTAAAAACACATTTATTGACGGAATCAGATTCTAAAGGAAATAGCATTTGAGACAGTCAAGTGTGGAAAATCACATCAGGCATGTAGTGGCCGAAATCGGTGATGCAGTGCTGGAGGCGCTTTTGGAAGTTCGATTAGACACTCTCCAACATCGCTCTCTCAACTTGGGCAACTTCCACGAGAATAGCCCTTTTCAATTCGTCCAGAGTTCGGGGCTTGGTCTCTTATACTCTAGCCTTGAGGTGTCCCATAACGAATTGAAAAGGGCTATTCGCGTGGAAGTTGCCCAAGTTGAGAGAGCGATGTTGGAGAGTGTCTATGCGAACTTCCAAGAGCGCCTCCAGCACTGCATCACCGATTTCGGCCACCACATGCCTGATGTGATTTTCCACACTTGACTGTCTCAAATGCTATTTCCTTGAGAATCTGATTCCGTCAATAAATGTGTTTTTGAGTAAAAATTAACGCTTTTATTATTTTTTTAAAACCATCCATCCTCCGTGCCGAACCCTGTATGTAGCAGATTTAAATCAGGGTTCGTCATGAGAAAACAGGTAATAAAAACTAGTTTTATAAGTAGAAATTGATAGAAACACCAATATTAATGCTTCTTCTGATATATTTGTTGCAAATTTTTTCCTGGATTGCAGAATTGCCGTTGGAAAAACTGCATTCAGATTAGGTGATATTTGAGAGTTTTTCAAGTTTTAGGTTGAGAGTTATCTTTGGACCATGTGAATAGAAGAAATTGTTGAAATGAGTGGTGAACTACTATCACCAAGGGTGTAAAACACTAATTGATGTGTTCTTAATTGCTTCTCAAGGAAAGGCAGCAATAGGAATATATTTCCATGAATCAAACAAAGGAATGTTATATTAGTAGAGAATTGAAGAAAAACGTTTTCTGCAGAAATTAGGCAAAGGGGAAACATGTAACGTTCAATGAGGTAGTTTTGATTATCTTGTTACAGGTAAATGATAATTTTGAATATTTTTAATGATTCTTTGATCTTTGCAACTTTACAGCATATAATATGAAGGCTCCATAACTGAAGATATTGTATTGATTTACATCAGTATTTGCTTCAAAAAAAAGATACACATTTTCAAAGAAAGTATTACATTTTTTCAATTTATATAACAATTCAAAACGTTACAATACCTTATCAACTAGTAAACATGAACAAACATTTGAAAACTAATAGCGTGTATTTTCACCTCGCTTTCTCATCACTTCTATCATACGATGTGGCATACTTTCAATGCATTTCCAAATTGCTTCTGGGGGAATATTTTCCCGTTTTTCAAGAAGGGCTGTTCGTAAATCGGGTAAGGTGTTGGGCTGCCGATTTCGAATATGTCTACCTAGCATATCCCATACATGTTCAATTGGATTTAAATCCGGCCTTCTGGCTGGCCACACGAATCGTTGAATATTCGCCCCTTCGAAGTATTCTGTTACAACCCGTGCAATGTGAGGCCTAGCATTGTACTGCATTAACAGAGATAGTTGCTTCCCCCAGAAGCAATTCGTAAATGCATTGAAAGTATGCCACGTCGTATGGTGAAAATGATGAGAAAGCAAAGGGAAATACACGCTATTAATTTTCAGGTTCATGTTCACTAGTCGATAAGTTATTGTAATATTTTGAATTGTTATAAAAATGGAAAAAATGCAACACTTTTTTAGAAAATGTGTACCTTTTTTTAGGGCAGATACTGTCGTAATCCAAAAATATTTTGTCAAGAAAGGATCACACTTCAAATTAAAACTGAATGATACCAAATTATTCGCCTCAAATTCTCCACAGGGTGTTTAGAAATGATAGGTATAAAACAAGGTTTTGTTTCACCCTGTATAACGGATGCACTACAAGTATTTTCGCAAAGTAAATTTCAGGTTGATTTAACAAAAGCCAATACTATCTGTAGTGAAATTTTCAATCAAATCGGATAACTACGAAAACAGATACAGGGTGTTGAATTTGACACAATTTTTGCCTGTCAGTAATTTATTGACGGGGAGTATGGTTTATTTTTTTTCATACCTTCAAAGATATTGAGTTTGATGACGTGCTTGGGGCATGGATGCCAGGCGATGATTTCTGTCCTCAGCATGCTCTGAACTACCATTATGATAATTGTCAGAATGACAATTCTCGTAATATGTCTTAGTTGTCGGTCCTGAAAAATATTCTGTTTTCTTGTGTTATAACATGTTTGGCTTATCTATGGGAGATTATTGCCTTTCATTGGGATCCCGTAGCGGTCTTCAAACATCTGAAGTGCCGAAAAATCTTCACCTGGAAGGTCGTACCTGGTTTGAAAAAACCCTCACGACCAGAGAGCAGTAATTTGTGGATTTTGAATTTGGATATCGAAGGAATTTCGAAAAGAAAGTGTGATTACGTCTCCAAATTAGCTGATGAAGATTGTATCAAAGTGATTCTTCTGCAAGAAACCCACACGGCAACAGAAAAAAAAATCCTCGTGAAAGAGGACAGTTGAAAGTTATGTATTAATTGATTTTTTACAAGTTTAGCTTGTTATGTTGAAAAATTGTCAGTTTCGTAACTTTCAACAGATTCGGAAAGGGGAAATTGATGGAGTTTTTTTTTGTCATTTCTTTCAAATTTTGTGACATTTCTGTCATAAATATTCATAAACCTCCGAACATTATTTGGCCAAGAAATCTTAATGTTGATGTTTTTTTAAAGTAGCAAATGCATTTTTAAAATGCATTCGATTTATTCTGAATAATCGGTTTCTTTTTTGCTTTTGTCTTTTTCATTTCAGATTAAGAATTACGAGTCGTTTTGGGAAGAATCTGTGTATCCGAGCCCATCGACGGATAACATGAAGATGATCACACTGATGTCTTTCAAGATTTTCCTGATATTTGATATTTTATGTTATTTTGTTTACGGGGAGGCAGGTTTTTTCGGCTGAGGTTTTTTCCCCTGGCTGTATAGTATCGTAGGATACGAGTGTTGATAGTATCGTATGATTCTATAGTATCATACAAAGAATGTTATGATACCCCGTTTTTTTTACCTCAGCTTAGGTACTTTTTGTTTCAACATTTATTGTATTATTTAAGCTCTCTTTTTCATAAGAATATGTATATATATATATATGATAATTTCAAACCGTTACTAGGAGGGTTCACTAGCTCTTGCACTATAAGAAGCTTGATTCGGTTATCACAGCTACAAAACAATGAATTCCGCACATTTCCCCAAATTGGGGGTCTAGATGATATTGCGATAGCGGGAATCCTATTCATAACCGGGAATAGCATCCTGAAAATCCCATTCGGAAATACCTCCGATAGGGTGAAACTTCTACCTGAATACCTTTTGTTCCGATCTCTACGCTACTTCGATTGTTGCCGAAGATCCGATGGACTTCATTATTCCAGATTTTAATGAACTCCTGAGAAAGTATTCCAGGTATTTATTCGTTCGGGTTTTGTGGGCGCTGGGATTCGAGAAGCTGGGAAATGATTCATTCTTGCATGCCCTCGAATCTATTGTGTCTACGGCGAGTGGAAATTTCAGGGTAGCTAACTCGAAATTTTACGGTCGGAATTTCACGAAATGAATGTCCTAGCTGAAAAATCTGCCAATAAGATAACATCACTCGAATTTATTTCATCATATTCATTGAATCAAGGTTCAACAAAAACTTAAAAACAGGGATTTATCAGCCTCATATGATACAGTATGAAAAGATGGATTAACTTAAAAACTTATAATCATTTAAAATGTGGAAAAATTTTCAAACTATTAGAAAATATGTTTTCCGAAAGAAGGTTCCGAATTCTTGTCGATAATAGAAGTAGTAATTTCGAAACTTTGAATAATGGTCTTCCACAAGGTTCAGTTTTAGCATCCTTTTATTCAATTTATATTTGTGTGACATTCCAATTACTTCTTCGGACAAATTTATGTATGCTGATTATATTGCTCTGGGTTTCGTCATTCTAATTTTCAAACAATACAAAGTACCTTTTCCGCAGTTTTGGATATAATGAAAAATTATTTTTGAAGTGGTGCTTGTATCCGAATGAAAATAAAACCGAAGTTTCGTCTTTTCATTCGAATTATCACCAGAATGAAGAAAATTGAGTGTAATTTTCGGTTCTTGTCCTTTAAAGCATAGTTACAATACTTTATACCTCTGAATCAAACTTGATTCCTCTCTTAATTTCAACGCCCATTTGGAAACTCAAAACTCGAAACAATATTCTTCAGAAACTAGCTGGTTCCTCATGGGGCGTTGCTCCAACAATACTTCGAACAGCAGCGCTTGTTTTGGCTTTTTCTGCTGCTGAATATTGTTGTCCTGTATGGTTGAACAGTGTTTATGTAAAAAAAATTGATGCCAACTAAATTTTTCTATGAGGATTATTACTGGTACTATCAAGTCTACACCTACTCCTTGGTTACCAGTCCTCTCAAATATTGTCCCCCCCCATATTCGCAGAGAGACAACAGCTTTGAATTTTTGGAAAAAATTCAATTCCTTTCCAAATTCTTTTCCCATACTCACCTATATTCCAGATAATAGGGTCCCCAGATTGAAGTCGCGTAAACATGGCTCTTCCGAAGGAATTCGGTTGAGAGTCCTAGTTGTGAGTGTGGGGAAAATGAGGAGACTATAGAACATCTTATAAATAGTTGTCCCATTTATAAATTTCAAGATGGTTTCGAGGCCATACATAAAGTAACGAATGCATTTCTAAAATGGGTGGCTAATTTCAAAATTATTTGATTTATTCTGAATATTCGGTTTCTTTTCTGCTTTTTTCTTTTTTCATTTCAGATTAAGAATCGTGAGCCGTTTTGGGAAGAATCTATCGACGGATAACATGAAGATGATCTCACACTGATGTCTTTCAAGATTTTTCCTGATATTTAATATTTTATGTTATTTTTTTTACGGGGTGGCAGGTTTTTTCGGCTGAGGTTTTTTTCCCTGGCTCTATAGTATCGTATGATACTAGTGATGATAGTATCGTATGATTCTATAGTATCATACGAAGAATGTTATGATACCCCGTTCTTTTTTTACCTCAGCTTAGGTACTTTTTGTTTCAACATTTATTGTATTATTTTAGCTCTCTATTTTCATAAGAATATATATATATATATATACCTACTCCTTGGTTAACAGTCCTCTCAAATATTTTCCCTTCCTATATTCGCAGAGAGACAACAGCTTTGAATTTTTGGAACAAACTCAATTCCTTTCCAAATTCATTCCCCATACTCACCTATATTCCAGATAATAGGGTCTCCAGATTGAAGTCGCGTAAACCTTTTTGGTCAAATTTTCTGATTGATATGAATAGAAGCGACAAAGAAATGTGGCAATCTGAGTGGAATGTATTCAATTTTTCTATGAAGATCTTATATCTGATCCTTCCATCAGAGTTCCCGGTTTTGACCTTCACAGGGGAATATGATCTGTTCTAAATCGCATTAGAACAGGACATGGACGATGCAATAGCATGCTCTTCCGATGGAATTTGGTAGAGAGTGCTAGTTGTGAGTGTGGGGAAAATGAGGAGACTATAGAACATCTTATAAGTAGTTGCCCCATTTATAAATTTCATGATGGTTTTGAGGCTATACATGGAAAAACAAATGCATTTCTGAAATGGGTGGTTAATTTCAAAATTATTTGATTTATTCGGAATATTCGGTCTCTTTTCTGTTTTTGTCTTTTTTCATTTCAGATTAAGAATTGCGAGCTTTCGAGAAGAATCTTTTAATCTGAGCCCATCGACTGATAACATGAAAATGATCTCACACTGATGTCTTTCAAGATTTTCCTGATATTTGATATTTTATGTTATTTTTTTACGTGGAAACAGGTTATTTCGCCTGAGATTTTTCCCCTGGCTCTATAGTATCGTATGAAACTAGTGATGATAGTATCGTATGATTTTATAGTATCATACGAAAAATGATATGATTTCTCGTTTTTCTTCTACCGCAGCTTAGGTACTTTTTGTTTCAACATTTATTGTATAACTATAGCTCTCTATTTTCATGAAAATATATTTATATATTTCATTGTCGTAGGTTTCTAAAATGGGAGCTGAGTTGGTCCAATTTCTTGATTTCAAATATTACTATAGCTAGAGGTGTACCTATTCTGCTAAAAAAAAGTTGAGGTTTTTCAGAATTCAGAAAGTTGTCTATTTTTATCCACCAAGAGTTAATTTTTCCGGAATCAGGGTAAACTCAGTTTTATCTTATTTCGTTGCTGAGAATTTCAGATTGTTAGTTATGCCTGTCGACTGTCAAGAGTGTTAACAGCGGTTTAACTTAGACCTCCGTTATCGGAACTTTTTTGATTTATGTAGTGCAGGTTCTCAGTGAGCTTTTCTTACAGGTGCAGAGCATCTGTCTCGTAATTGTAATATAACATCTACACCACATGTTATACAGGGTGAGTCTTCAACTTGTACACATATTCAAATCATATATTGTTAAGGTCAAAAAGAAATATCATTTTTTCTGATTCAGCCTAGATAAAAAAATTATTGCCATTTTAAACTTTCAGAATGAGCTTTGCCACCCCTGGAAATATGACCCTAAAATTTTCCCGAGCATTAGAACAACCACCTGAACCTTCGGGAAAATGTAGCAGAAATTTAATTCTACGAATCTTCTGAACAGAATTTTATTCAGCCAAAGCAATCAATTGTTTCAATTTCGCAGATATAAATTTTTTTAATCATTAATAATTACTCGAAGTGTGTGCATTTCACGAGATTTCACAAAAAGTACTTTTGTGTTCCAAAATAACCAAATATTCATTGAATAGCAATATGTGAGTTTTAATTTCGTATTTGTAAGAGATTTGCCACATTACTGAGAACCTATATTCTGAAAATCATTTCATTCGATGAAATCGTTCACCGAATATATTCGAAAACTACCTTTTTTTTATGGATTCTCAACAACCTGTATATTTCTAACCGAATCAGAAGAAATGGTAGGGACCAAAAGTATTCCTTTTGACCTCAGGAACGTCCCGTTAGAATATATGTACAAGTCAAAGACTCACCCTGTATATTTTGAAATATGTTTGCTGCATATACATACTCATAACCACTGATACAATCAAAATTTCTCAGAAAGGAGTTTTTGCTAGTTCCATTTTTATTACATGTATGTGTGATTTAAACAGAAAAAATACGTCACCTTGAAATACTTCGAGATGAACAAAATAATGATCATTACAAAAAATTTTCAATAAAAGAAAAATATCTTATGTGACACTCATAATAAACAATTTTTCACCCACCAATTTGGAATGGAATTTCTATAAGAATTGAGGAAGTCCGCCAAAACCTTAAAAATTTACTGCTTGAAAAAATCAAAGAAAATAAAAAACTCTATTAACAAAAGTTCTGATATCAGATATTCGATATTTTGTAGATGAGGCGGATATCGCATGAGTAGTAAGTAAACTCATGCGCTCATACGTATAAGTTAGAAAGAATTGATGTGTGAACGTTGGGACGAAATACGAATTTGAATAGAGAAAAATTCTACAAATAGATTCATTTCATTAGGAAGAGTTACCTTAATCTAAAATCCTTGGATATATGGCACCGCACAGAGGTAAACTGATGACTGTCTCAGATATTTCGTTGAAAAAAGTATTATCCGAAGTTAACTGCTATCACTATCAAATTTCTTTCACAATTTGTGATTTTCATTCGAGTAATTTACAATCGCAAAGATTACGTATCATCATCAATGGTTGAGGTTATATTTAGGTCATTATTATTAGATTCGGATACATTTGAAATTTTGAGCCTATGTTTATTGAATCTGATCAGATGCATTTGGCGGATATTTTGCAGATCTTACCGCAAATCTGAATTACATTCCGTGCCTAGTCATGTAAACATCTCATATTGCAAGGAAATAAGATGAATGATTAGATTATTCAGTCGGATATATGAATTATATTTGGGAACCTTTTTTACCTTCAGTTGGTATGTAAGTGTGAATTATGAACCGAAGTCCCTTATTTTCTACTACTTTTCTATCTATTTTTCTCGAAGTTTGTGGTCGTTTTTTTAACCCCTCTTGATTTTCAAATGAAGTAAATGAACAACAGTTTCCAGAAATGCTGTGAGTGGGGGATTTACCAAACATACAAAGTTCATTTGGCATAACTTCAACACTTTAGATTCATTGCGTGATCCGATATGTGATCATATGAGAACTGAGAGGTGTCAGATTATTAAGAAAAAGAAAATTCTTGCCTTTACGGAGGCCACATCGAGAACATTTTTGAAACATAGATGAATTCAAAATAGTAATCATCGAAATGAATACCACTTTCAATTCCCAGGCTCAGAGATCTTTTACCATGAGGTTGGAGAAATGATATTAGATTTTGTCACTGAGATGAGAGATATACCGGTTTCGGCCTTGTTGGGCCTCATCAGTATCCCGCACATCTCAGGACAAAATCTTCACAAAAAACTTCGAAATTTGAAGCAATTGGTTGTGAAGTAATGAGTAAAATATTACAAGGTACTAAGGTGGTGACATCCAATTGCGTCAAAATGAAGTTTCACATCTCCAATCAAATGCAAAAAAGAAATCTGTACTCCCTCTTTCACTGAATGAGATTTAAGCAGTGTTCTCGATGTGGCCTCCGTAAAGGCAAAGAATTTTCTGAATAGAGCCTCTGTTAAAATCTCATTCAGTGAAAGAGGAAGTACAGATTTCTTTTTTTGCATTTGATTGGCGATGTGAAACTGCATTTTGACGCAATTGGATGTCACCACCTTAGTACCTTGTAATATTTTACTCATTACTTCACAACCAATTGCTTCAAATTTCGAAGTTTTTCATGAAGATTTTGTCCTGAGATGTGCAGGATACTGATGAGGCCCAACAAGGCCGAAACCAGTATATCTCTCATCTCAGTGACAAATCTAATATCATTTCTCCAATCTCATGATAAAAGATCTCTGAGCCTGGGAATTGAAAATGGTATCCATTTCGATGATTACTATTTTGAATTCATCTATGTTTCAAAAGTTTCAGATTATCTGAAAAATATTTGTAACCATAGGATACTCATTCCATCCATGAAATAAAGAAAAGTCACGAAATTAAAGAAACAAACAAGTAGTGTTTTTGAAAGTTCCAAGATACCTCAAGATACTTTTCATGAAAAAAACAGACTCCATAAAATATCAATTGGTTCGGTAGATGCGAAAAAAGTTAATTACTCGTCACTGTTGAAATTCATCACTTTGATTTTTTTTTTCCAAACAAATATCATACCATATCATGTTTAACGGTTTTTCTGTTAACTCAACGTCGAGTTGGATAATTTTGGTTCAAATTCAGGTTTTTCATCGAACAACAGAAGTTTTGTGGAGATCAATCAAGCAATAAAGATATCTGAAACCTACAAACCTTTCCTCATTTCTTCCTATATCAATGTTTGTGGAGTCTCATATTTCTTTAAGGTTCTGAATCAAGTTTGCAACGCGCGATTAAGAAACTTCACGATGAAAGTTAATATAGTTCAAACACTTTGCTGTTTTTTTCATTAAATTATAAAGCCAAAGCATCATATTAACTGCAATTAATTAATTTATTTCACCCTGATGGACATACACAAGAACACAAAGGCGCAAATTTTTCATCCCATGAAACTGTAGCATCATCCGAAAAAAAACAAGAGATGAAAGTGCGCGGTAAGAGCTCCATTTTGCTCTTCATAAAAGACCAGACGAAAAGTAAATTTTAATAATCCACGCCGGAGAGTTATATTCGAAGTTAACGACCTCTTGTAACAAGTGTTGTTGTGTAATGCAGGGCAAAATTCGAGCCATAAGCACCATAAAACTGCACATAAATCCACCAGCGCCTACTCAATATTTCAAGATTTCCTTAATGATATGACTTGGGAAAGACCTTTGTTGTTTTTTTATGGAAGGAGATAATGCGAATGGGGTTGGAAAAGTATTCAGATGAAGATTCATTATGAGAACTGCGAAGACGACTATAGTTCAGAAATTCAAATGAAGAGTAGTAGTAGGATAATAATAATCCATCATGAATAAACACTGCGCAAAAAAATAACGAATATTATGGAAATCTCAACTGAGGTGTTCTCTATGATGATTATTTTTATCAGAATTATGCATTGCATATGTTATCCACTTTCAACGTTTTTCTTCAATACAGATGTATTTTCCAGCAGGAATAAAAAAATATGATATTAGCAGAATTTTGAATGTATTGGCTCATTCTGAAATCAGTTGTTCTCGATCAATTCTAGTGATCATTGTTTTTCTGTCGTTTGATTTTCTTCACTCGATCGCTACACTCAATTTGACACAAGAGGAATGTGCCCAAGCGGTAGTTTTTCGAGATGAAAGGGTGGACATACACAAGAATTACAGAAAGATTTAGAGTTTCCCATACAAGTGTGTCCAGAATATTGCAGTGATTCAGGGAGACAGGTATGAATCTCCGAAGACATGACAGGGTTGATTACGGGTAACAATGCCATTCAAGAACGTTACTTGAGAGTTTCATCGTTGAGATAACGGTTTGCAACAGATCGCCTCCTTCAAAATCAGCTTGGGCAAACTCATGGGGTTCAAGTTAGCACTCAGACAATAAGAAATATCCTCAGAGATATGATTTAAGGCCTCGTGTCGAGGCAAGAGGCCCAGCTCTTACCCAGCACATCGAAGGGCACGTTTTGGATTTTGCGAGATAGCATATCTAGTTGGAAGAGGCCGATTTGGACAGAGGTCTCTTCACAGATGAGTCTAGATTTCTGCCGCTACCATTGTGATCCACATTCCCTGTATACAGACGTAAACATGAACTTAGTCGTCAGTTCATCATCAAAAATCTGTGGTACTGGAAATAACAATTGTACCATAACTTTCAACATATATGACGACGAAACAAAATTTTCTGATGTAAATGATACTACTAACTTGTGAAAATTTTGCAAGTTAAATGTCAGTTTTACAAGTTGGAGACTTGATAAAATGATCTTTCTTGATTAATATTGTGTTTTGGAAACTGTCGTTTACAAATGAGAAACAAATACAATTAGTTTTTTGCCACTGTTTTTTGAAAAATTCATTATTCATGCATTCTATATCCTCGAAATACAATAAATTTGTTTTTACTGTATTGCTTGATTATCGAACAGAATTTCTTGATAAAGAAAAAACTTAATTTTTCCCAACTTGATAGAAAAAATAGACCGGGTCAAAATTGACCCTACCATACCCTGAATGTAAATTTCTCTATTTCAGTATCGTAATGAGTTCATTACAGTACTAAAAGTAGTGCTGTAATAAAACTCGTTACAGCATTGTTTTCAGTTATATTTTTCGTTTTGTAGTTGTCAGTACTGACCTCCGATCGAATCAAGTTTCAAATCAAATCAAGTCAAATTCCGTAATCTGTCAAATTTCGTAAGTCACACCAACAACCAAGATGAAATATAAAAGTCACTAACTTGAATTTTTATTTGAATTTCGAGAGTATTTCACAAAAATTCACTGAAATAGAGAAAATATCGTCTAATACTCGTTGCAGAAGGCAATTCCAACACTCATGCTATCGAAAACTCGCTCCTTCGTCACTCGTTTTCGAACTTCGCATTCGTGTTGGAATAGGGGCTCATTCTGTAACTTTTAGAATATACTATTAAAGCACCGTACCAATTAAGGGATAATTTCTCAGATTGACAGCTCAGATATTGAAGAAGTACTGATCCATGAGAACAACTATGAGAAATGAATTTCAGAGAATTATATTCGACGAAAGAATGAACACAGCTTGACGTAATAACATAAATGAAATTCTCATTAGTTTATTTTAATAATACCCCACATAGTTACCTTGATGCACCTCGAACAATTTGTACGTTTCGGACAGTCGAGAATGTACAATTTCCGATTCAATTCCATTATAACACAGTTCGCTCAGTGCGTCCGGAAAATTTAGTGATGAATATTGGCTGCTGTGTTTTATGTTTAATGATCAAACTCTCCCTGGTGAGTTTTCGATTGATTTGTCGGTGAAGCATTACAGCCAGAGTGTGGCTTTAACAGAGGGGTGAATGTTTTCGGGACAATTCGTTCCGATGACAGCACCTGATTCCGAATGTTCCATTTTGTAATAGGCCAAACCATACGAAGGATTCATTACTCACTTCACTATTTATTTCGTTCAGTACATTACACGAAGATTACAGACGAAATAATTTTTTCGATAGAAATGCTTGGACAGGTCGATTTCTGTTTCAAGGGGGACAACTTAAGATGTAGGTTATGGACACATAGCGCTTCAACCCATGCTACTACAACCCTCACCCCCAATTTTTGAATAGGGAAGATGGGGTGAATGATACCTTATTTGAAAGCTTTTTCACGAAAAAACACTACAAGTGCCATGAAAACACCACTTCATTTTCAAATGCTTAATCAACAATATTTCGAGAACTAATGCATAAAAGGAAAAAACAATTACTGTGCTGAAATCAGTATAAAAATACCTTTCAAATGAGGTATCACTCACCCCATCTTCCCTATTCAAAAATTGGGGGTGAGGGTTGTAGTAGCAAGGGTTGAAGCGCTATGCGTCCGTAACCCACATCTTGAGTTGTCCCCCTTGAAACAGAAATCGACCTGTCCGAGCATTTCTATCGAAAAAATTTATTTCGTCTGTAATCTCGTCTGTTTCGTTTTCAAATGGCCACCCTGTATTTCGAGAACTAATGCATAAAATGAAAAAACAATTACTGTGCTGAAATCAGTATAATAATACCTTTCAAATGAGGTATCACTCACCCCATCTTGCCTATTCAAAAATTGGGGGTGAGGGTTGTAGTAGCAAGGGTTGAAGCGCTATGCGTAGGTAACCTACATCTTAAGTTGTCCCCTCGGTTTTTGGGTGTGAAAATGGTCCATATTAAGACAAATGACTTGATTCAAGAAGCAGAAGTTAATGCTCAACACTTTTGAATATCATAGTATTTTTGATGAAGTGCTCAGTTTAGGAGCTTTTCGGGAAGAATCTAAAATAGTCTGGAAATTTCTAGGTTTTTTGAACGGCATGAAATTATGGCAAATCTCAAACAACTCTTATCAGAAGCCTTGAAAAGAATGAATGAAAGAGTTTTTCAGACTTCACAAGTTATTTCTAGGCATAGGATTTTTCGAAGCTAATTTGCTTATGAAAAAAATCAATTTTCAATCATTTGACAATTATTGTTGAGGTTGAATCAGTGATTTGGTTCTATCTGCAGCATATATCATAATAATTGTTTGGAATCAAGGATTTATTTAGTATTCTGAACGATTCTTGTCGTGTTGTATTCATATTTGGTAAATATTTTCAGTTTTCATAGTTCATTTGCGGTAACCATTCCGGACAATAAAAACAAAACGAATGCACCTTTCATATATTCTATAACTCATGAATTTGACAATCTATATATCAATATATAAATTCTTCTGAATTAGAGAGCTGAAATATTTCAAGAAATGTTGAAACAAAAAGTACCTAAGCTGAGGTAAAAAAAAAGAATGGCGTACCATAACATTCTTAGTATGAGACTCTAGTAATATACGATACTATGATCACTAGTATCATACGATACTATAGAGCCAGGGGAAAAAACCTCAGCCGAATTAACCTGTCTCCCCGTAAAAAAATTGAATGAAATTGTTGTATTTGAATATTTTATATTGAAGAGCATCACGATTATCAAAACGGTTCTTCGGAGGAAGGATTCGAAATACAAACTCCTACCTGAGAATAAAAAAAGACAGAACAACAAGAGAATACGATTTTTACTTCATCAAATTGATCTAAAATTTTCAACTCATTGTGAAAATGAATTTGATACATTGTGTACTTAATAAAGACAAAAAAAGAACTCTTGGACATCTAAAAATGAATATTCTCTATTCAAGAACAATTATTTGAGTGGATTTTTTGTTAATGAGATGAATAAAACAGAAAACAAAGAAAATTCTTTTCTTCATGGATGTCATACCAAAAACATTCACGGAAAATAGATGAATTCAAAATAGAAATCATCGAAATGAATACCATTTTCAATTATTCAGAGATGTTTTTCCATTAGGTTAAAAAATGATAAAAGATTTTTTCACTGAGATGAGAGATATCATATAATTCTGGTCGAAAGTGTATCAAATTATATCTGCAATATCCACTTGAAGTTTATCGGTCTAATTATGGGACACCCTATAGAATTTCCAAACGCTCGCTTTGTTCTGTTTCACCATGTGCTGGATATCCCATGATACAACAACATACTCATATGCTTGCCGAAACGTCTGTAACAATCAACCACATAGATAATGGAAGCGGCCGAAATAATGTTTCAACAGATAAACAATTATCACAAACAAACCATTCATAATTCACATTTCAAATGCTCACATATCTCAGATGTAATAATTTCTAAAAAACTCCATATTACGGCTTTTTGACATGCTCTGTTTAATGAGTAAATCGAAATCTGAGAAATAAAAATAACGAGAAAATTTGAAAGAAATTCAAAGCATCAGTCTGTGATAAATGAAACTCAATGAAAGTATCAAGGTTTTGGATATACCTTAACATGGCCAAAGATCTTAAGGTGGAAGAGTCAAAGTAAGAATAGCAGACTTCGTTCTGCCTCAGTCGATAAAAAAAAGCAACTTTAATATTATAATAAACTATTATGGCATTTCACCTTGAAAGTGGACATAAAATTGTCCTGTATAAAAAGTCCAGTCAATGGGGGCAAAAATTGGGCAATACCTCCGAATTCTATCGGGACGCTTCGATTTGATATAATTTTGGATAAAAGGTATACTTGTCTCCTACTCCTACCCTATGCTGATTTTTGCTCATTATTTTCAAGGCGTGAAAGCAACCCCTTTATCCAAAATTGAAAGAAGATTGTTCTAAAGAAAGCATTTTATGAAGGTGTTCATATAAAAAAAGACTAATAAATCACCCATTTGCTGCATAAAATGTGAAAAAATTCTTGTTTTTGAAAAAATTTATTAATTTCAATCAATTTCATCACAGCTTTTTGGATCAATTTCAGTTTATGTTTTTATTTTCAACCCTATAAAGCAACCCCTTTCTGTTCAAAATGATAAAATGAAAAAATCATTCAAATATTTTATTCATTCATCACTTAATTGAAGTGAAATTAACACTTTTGCAGCATCTGATGCTGAGTATCAGTCACCACTGTCAATAGTTTCTTCATATTTGCCGAAGACTGGACAAATGTTTTGGCAGTTAACACCTGCACAAAAAAAAAGAGTTTTCGGCAGCTGCATGACGCATTGCATCCTTTTTTGCAGTTACGAAAAATAATTTTAAACAATTTTTGTGATGCAGATGTCCTTTTCATTTTTGTGAGCTACAAATATCTATTGGTACTATTTCAACCGCAATAAACTGAATTGAGAGCTTTATTACTTAGCCAAATTTGAAGTTGATGATTTTAGGCAAGCATTTATAGCATCGTCAGCCATTGAATTACTGGTAATAGTTGTTGTAAGTCACCAGATAAAATAATCAATGTGCCCCCACAACATCCGTTTAGGCAACTCAAAATACACAGGAATTGTTCACATATTGCCAATGACGATAACAGTAGAATAGAGATTAGTTCAAAACGTTTCGTCAAAAAATTTTTCGATGTGTTCGGAAGAAAGATAGGTGTAAAACAGATGGACTCAGATGCCTTGATTTTATTAGAAAATGTAGTTCACTGAGAAAATATCGAATATAATACTTTCGAAAAAACGCTAAAAACCGTAGTGACTTCTAAAGGCTTTATTCGCAAGAAGAATTTTTTCATTTCATCAAAATTTTCAGAATTTTGATGTATTTTATGTTGAACCTGTCGTAAAAGAGTCCAACAAAAATCTGTCATAACAAACAGTTCATCTAATCTTCATAAAAGGTGTAACCAACAAAATGGTCGACTTAGTTTTATTATTCAGATTCCATATCAGGACTAAATTGATTTTAACCCTACCAAAACATCCTTCTTATAATATTTTGTTGAGGTTTATTTCACTGATCCGAATAGAATCTCTTTTATTCAGAAGAGTGTTTCTGCTCTCCGTCAGACAACCTCTAGAGACAATTATCTGACCATTCTCCCCGTTTTTCTCCTGAATTCCCATACCTTTTATACCTCCTGAGCTTTGTAAAATTAACCTGAACCAGACAGTGTCAGTATGTAATTTCCAGGTAAATTATTTTACTCGAAACGAAATCTTCGTGAATCAGTAGAATTAGAATAAATTAATTTTTCCTCAAAACAGTTATTTGTTCATTTAGAAATTGTCTGATTTCGAAACTTCACTGACCTTCATTTTTCGGGTCAAGAGAGCAGACCTGCAGAATTAATTTTTCTTTTTTCCGTTTCTGACATTCCTTTTCCACCACCGATGAATTATTTTCTGTATAGCGGCATTGAAAACTCCTGTGGTAGAAAACTGTCATTGGATAGTGGACCCATATCAGTAACGGACAGAAAATCGTAAATCCTGTATAGATATTTATGAAATCCCCGAAGCCAAGAGATATCAAGGTCCAACTTCCCCTGCCTGTTTCTGTTGAAAAAAATAAATTTCTCAACATGAGGTTACATCAAATGACATATTATATATCTTTATTATCAAATCCAATGGAATCTCTGAAAAGAGTCGATTACTTGATCTGGATGAAATTTCTTTTGAATATTTGTGTGAAAAACACATCTGAAGAAAACTGATGAATCATTTCAATCATCCATTCATTCGAGGGATAATTTATGAAATAATTCAAATTTTTACGAATTCGATCATCAGAAAAAACAAGAAAGTGTAATCAGATATCGGATAAATTTTTCGAGGATATTGTGATGAATACCTAAACCTTATATGAATTAGTAAACCACTTCGTTACATATATTCTCCTCATATTCAAATATTTTCATTCATGAATCATTCTC